>VZTD01004401.1:258580-282898 GCA_013397725.1 Rhagologus leucostigma | reverse complement strand
CTGGTGGATCACAGGGCTGGCCAGGCTGCTCCGGCCGGGAGCCATGGCTCTGTGAGCTGGTGGATCACAGGGCTGGCCAGGCTGTTCTGGCCGGGAGCCATGGCTCTGTGAGCTGGTGGATCACAGGGCTGGCCAGGCTGCTCCATCCAGGAAAAGCCACAGCAGCCACTCACATGGGGCAGCTGACAGGGCAGGGATTGAGGTGCTCCCAGAGTCACACTCCAGCCCTTTAGGACTTTCAGGTGTGCCCCCAAAAGTGGCAGCACTTGCCTGGATCACAGCCTGGGAAACGGTGGCTGGCCGTGGCTGATCACGTATCCCAGCACTGCTGGTCCAGTCCTGGTGCTGGTGCTCGTGTCCTGGCAGGTGCCTTCCCCCTTCCACCCCTCCCTTCTCCCTCCCATCCCTCCTGCCCTGTTTCTGAGCAGACATGAAGCTTTGTGGTGAATTCCTGAGGCTCCACCACCCCAGTCCCTCAGCTGCACTGTGCTCCCAGTCGTCTGTGGCGACAGGAACTGGCTACCAGTTCAGCCAGTTGCATAAGGTGGCCGTGGTGGGGTTCAGAGGGGATGACACATTTTGGGGCTGGAGAAGCAGAAAGGGGTCACACCTCACTGTTGGGGATGGGGGATGGCCGTGGCGGGGTGTGAGTGCTGAGCTGTTCCCAGGCTTTGTGACCTTGTAGCGGTGACTGGGGGAGGTTAATCATAGTCAAAGCCCAGTGGAGTTTGGTCAGGTCGTGGCTTTTCCAAAGGCTGAGAGCTTTGGACGTGCAGCAGTCGGTGTCTGGGGCCACAGCTGACCCACAGTGCCCCACCAGAGTTAATCATTGCCATCAGCTTTGGGACCTGCCTGGCTTCAGCAGTGGGAACTGTTTCCCCAAAAACACAGGGTGAGGGGCCTGGAGGAAACCCCAACCCACCAGGATGCGTTGGGCTGGGGAGAGCGGTGTCCCTTGACCTTGACCCTAAACCGAACTCTAACCCTGATCCAGACCCTAACCCAAACCCTAATCCCAACCTTGCTGCTGTCCCTGATCCCAAACCTTTGCTGTCCCTTTCATTTTTTAAGGTGGTTATTGTGTTTATTGCCCTGTTGGAAGTGGGACAACCTGGAGCAGCCACTGGCAGTCACTCAGGACCGCCCCGCTCTCGCTGCCATCTGCACCTGGAGCTGGACAGAGGGGAAGGATCTCATCTGCTTTGGTCACCCAAAGCTGGGAGGTCCCGGGGGCTGCTGGTCCAGCCTCGAGCTGCTGTGTTAGGAGATGTGGCTGCTACTTCTGGGAGAGTGTAAATCCCAAATCACTCCACATTAAGCCCAGGAATCACGAAACTTGGGTTCTGGCTGCCACCGTTGAGGGCAGGTTCTCCAAAATGGAGCTGGGGGCTCTTGATGGGTTCCCCACGGTGCTTTTCCTATCCTTTCACTGAGAGGCATCACAGCTGGGGAGAAAAATGTGTATTAGAGAAGGGGAAAGATGGACAAAATCAGGAGTTCTGGTCTTGGCACCGTGTGTTTGGGAGAGCGCCGGGATCCGGGGGGCAGCCAGACCCTGGGCCGGTGCCGCGCTCGCCGCTGGTGTCCTGATGCTGGAAGGAGGTTTTTATGTATATGTATAAAAAAAATACTTTCTTCTCCCTGTGGGTGTGTTTTGAAAAGGGGCTTGGGAACAATGAGGATTAACAAGCAGATAGAGAATTAAATGCAGGGTTTGAGTCTTCAAATGTGTGCACATTTCAGAGCGCGTGTTTGTGCCAAGATAAACTCCGTCAGGAATAAACATCGTTTTACATGAAAGGCTAATTACAGATTGGTGCTCCGCGGGTGGGAGGAGGGAATTTTCACCAATTAAAATGGAACTTTTCTGTTTTTTGTAAAATTGCTGGATGAAAACCCATCCAGGGGCTGGCGAGGTGTTTGACAGCAGTCAAAGGGGAGAGATGCTCTTCCCCGGGATTTGTTCTTTCCCCCCCCCAGCGCTAAAGAGTCTTTGCCAGCTCATTTGGGCAGGAGCTGCGGGAGGGCCCTGGTTCTGCCCAACAGCAGCTGAACGCCAAGGCAGCCCTGGGCTCTCACCCAGGGAGATGGGACATGGGCGAACATAGTCCAACCCAACAAACCTTGGACTCACACAACTCCAGCAGAGCTTGAAGTGACAAGATCCTCGGCCTCCTTGGGTGTGTAGGTCATGGAAAACCGTGTGGATGGGACGTAGCCCATGTTGAGGAGCTGCTGCAACTGCAGCTCCTGTTTGTTGGGTAACTTTAGTGTGTGGTAGGTGAATCATCCCTCAAAAATTGCAAGCCAGAGGCGACGCGGAGAAGAAAAACCTTCCTGGCCTGTGGAGTGGAGTGCTGGGAAGAAAACTCCCGCCTGGGCACATGGTGGGTTTCAGCTGCAGAGCACATGCTGCCTTGTTGCTTTTGGACAGATTTCACAAGAATTTGCATTTCTGGACCAGTTCTGGAGCCTCCGAGGCTGAGGCTGTGGATGGGGAGGACGTGATGCAGCCCAGAAACCAGCTCTAACGCCATTTTGCTCTAGCCGGGGTCGAGTTTTATGGGTTTGGAATGAAATGGATGCAAAATGTGGCTGGGGCTGAGTTTCTCCGGGATGTTGAGCGCAGGAACCCCAGGCAAACACTCCGTGCCTGCTGCTTGCCAAGCGAAACCACAGATTTGTCTCCATCTCTGCTTAGTGTGGCCACAGGACAGCTCATTTTGGGACTTTTCTCTCACATAAGCTGAGATCTGTCGCTTAGTGGTTACAGGAGGGGGCCTGGGCATCGTCTCTTAAAAGTCGCTTGCATCCTTGGGAGTGAGGGGAGGCAGAGAGACACCATCAGGAGAAGTGTGGTGGGGTTTTTAAAGCAAACTGCATTCCCAGCCTGCTCTGCTCCAGTGCTCTGTGCTCCTGAACCGGTTCAAGATCGGTGCTTTAAAACTCCCCTACGGCCAAGACTGGATTGACACTTGCTGGGTCTGATCTCTGGGAAGCTGTTGCCTTATCCATGGCCATGGGACCATGGCTCAATGACAGGAGCTTCCACTTCTACAACATTCGCCTATTTCCTCACCCTGTCCTAATACCACCATGAACAGGGCACTGAAAGGGTCTTTAGCCAGACCTGGCCTTGAATAATTCCTCTGAATAATTCCATTTATTCCAATTTTCAGGCTATTGTGGAGTTGTTTTCGAAAGAGGGGGGGGGTGGGGGAGAGAAGTCAGCCAAACCTGATAAAGGAGGACTTTGTTCTGAAGCTTTAGGGTATGGTACCAAGCAGGGCTTGCTATACAATTAATGAGTTTAGCTGGCTTTGAGCTGCACGTGATGCACAGTGGCTGCCACCACAATGCCCCACCACCACCAGCTCCCGTCCAGAGAAGCCTGGCTGCTTCAGTTTGGTGCTCCCCTGCCTTGGTTTGCGGTTCTTCAGCATCAGTTTGGTGTTCCCCAGCCTTGGTTTGGGGCTCCTCAGTTTGGGGCTCCACAGCTTTGGTTTGGTGCTTCCCAGACTTGGTTTGGGGCTCCTCAGCTTCAGTTTGCAGCTCCTCAACCTCAGTTTGGTGCTCCCTGGGTTCAGTTTGGTGTTCCCCAGCTTCAGTTTGAGGCTGCACAACTTTGGTTTGCAGCCTCTCATCTTCTGTTTGGTGCTCCCCATCTTTGGTTTCTGGCTCTCAGTTTGGCGGTCTCCAGGTTCAGTTTGGTGTTCCTCAGGTTTTGTTTGGGGTTCCCCAGCCTCGGTTTGGGGCTCCTCATCTTCAGTTTGGGGCTCCACAGCTTTGGTATGGGGCTTCTCAGCATCAGTTTTCTCCACAGCTTCATTTTGGGCCATTTTGGTGCTCCTCAGCTTCAGTTTGATGCTCTCCAGGTTCAGTTTGTTCTCCTCAGCTTCAATTTGGTGCTCCCCAGGTTCGATTTGGGGTTCCCCAGCTTCGGTTTCAATCTCGTCAGCTCTGTTTTGCTGCTCTCCAGCTCAGTTTCCCATCCCGCCGTGCATCGTGGTGGCCTCCTCAGCTCTGACTTTTGCATCTGCCTTTATTTAAGTCTTGACCATCCGTCCCCGGGACCGGCTCAGCCCGCGGGGGGTGTTGAGCACGTGGGGCGGAGCCGCTGGGAGCGGTTCGAGGGGATGACGCAAATGGCTCTTCAAGGGCACGAGATGAAACAGCTGCTTGGTTTTCACTCCAGATGTGCCGCGGGAGCCCCGCCGAGGGGGGCACAGCCGCCTGCTCCCCCGCAGCCTCCGCCTGGGAAGGGCCACGAGGTTGCCTGGGCTCCCAGGCCACACAAAAATGCAGCCAGGTAGGGCTGGGGAGGGCTGTGAGGGTGCGTGATGAGGTTTGTCACAGCAGCAGAGCTTCCCCGTGCCTGGAACGAGTCAAAAAGTGATTTATTTCTTGTAGCAGAGGTGCAGGAGGCCAATAACCTTTGGCTGCCTCATCTCTCCTCTGAGAAATGCCAGGTGCCTGGGGAAGGTGACCCTGGGCATCTTGTCCCCGTCCCCTCCAGCGGCCGCCCTGTCCCAGCTGCGCGGCGCGAGCGGGAGAAGCCGCGGGAAGCGAGGGAAGACACTTCCTCCAGCGACGGATCTGAGGTCACCTCCTGGCCCTTGATCCCTCCAGCCCGGGGTATTTGGGTCAGCGGGGAAGCACAGCTGAGAGCGACGTCCCTTCCTCCCCTCTCCCTGGAGATTCGGTTTTAAAGGAACAAATAGGTTGGGCTTCAAGTGCCGCAGTCTGATTTTTTAATGATGTTTTTTGGAACAATGAGCTAAATACCGGCGGGGTTTGGATCTGCGTCTCAGGGTGGTGAGATTTTCTTCCTTTCTCACCTTCCGGCTCCCACCTTGCGCTGCTCTCAGAAACCTTTTTCTGCTTAGGAAAACGCCAGCAACGAGGGAGTTTGTCATCCTGTTGGATGGTCTGGCTGGGACCACCTGGACTGACCCTGGGGGCCCTGCCCACCATGAACACACAGGTATGGTGCTCACAGCCCTCAGGGACCCCTCAGCATCACCAGCCCCACTGCGGGGAAGCTGAGCCCCCTGACACCCGTGTGCCCGTCCTCCTCTGCCACAGGAGCTTTGTCACCCGCTGGCAGGAGGAGGAGAAGGTGACCAAAGCACTTCTGGTCCCTCCTCCACTGTTGGGCTGGTGGGCAAATGGGCTGGTGGGCAAAAGGGTCACCTCGCCAGTTTTCACTCTGTCCTGAGCCCAGGGTGTCAGGAAGGATGGAGCATCCTGGCCATGCTATTGCAACAGCTGGAAGTGTCCAAGGCTGGGTTAGATGGGACTTGGAGCAACCTGGGATAGTGGAAGTTGTCCCTGCCCATGGAACAGGGTTGGAACAAGATGATCTTTAAGGTTCCTTCCAACCCCAACCCTTCTGATTCTGTGATCTCCTACACCACTGCATCACTGTTCCCCTTGGAGATCTTCAACCTCTGTGTTCCCTGTCCATGTTGAAGGCCACATTCCTCTGGATCAGCCACCAGCTTGGCTGCCTTTGTTAGGTCAAGGTGGGAAGCAGCAATTTGTGGAGCTTTTGTGGAGCTTTAGCTGGAGCTTTCCCCTTCGTGTGAGAGCTGCTGGTGGAATGTTCTCCTTGGTCAACGACTCTGCTCCAGCAAAACAACACCAGCCCCACGCTGGGCTCTTCCCCTATCCAGACCATCCCTAGGACCACCAGGGAGGTTCCATCAGCTCTGTAGGTGGCTTGGGCTGGGGTGGCAGCTGGGGCTGGTGCTGTCCCCCAGCCCCCTGGAGCAGGGTGTGTGCCCTGGGGGGGTCTCAGCTCTCCAGCTGCTGCTTCAATCCCTTCAGGAGGGGCTGTGGTGGGAGCAGGGTGGGATGGACAGGTCTGGGCTCGAGGTAACTCTCAGTGCCAAGCAGGGTCAGCAGAGAGGTGGCCATCAGGGAGGAACAACACACCTCGAGTCACCTCTAGTATCAGCAACCCCCGAATCAGAAGTCATTTGCATTTCCCCTCACCAAAAGCAGAGTGCTTTCCTGCCTTTTATTTTTTTTATTATTATTTAAAGCTAAAAATATGGTTTCTGAAGCAATTTGTGTTTCTGTCAAGACATCCCTTGGAGAAAGGGTCACCTGGCTGTCACCAGCCAGGCCCCACCATGGCACCCAGCTCCAAAACTGGCTCTTTCAGCTGGTGCTCCCAGGAGCTGGTTGGACTCACAGTACCCTAAAACACGATCAAGTCTTAACCCGATCCCTGTCAAAGTTCTGGCAGCTTTTGAGCTTCTTCCATCCCCATCCTCACCTGGATTCGCTCCATCGCTTCTTTTAGGACCTGCTCGATAAGACTCCGAGCTTCTTGTGGGGGCTTGTCTGTGTGTTTCCATATCTCGCCCAGCTTATCAGCCGCAGAGCGTGAGAGGTGTGGCCAGGCTCATCCAAACCTGGTGTAAATCAGAAGTAAAAATTCCCCCTTTTTTCTCCCGTGGGCTTTAAATCAAGAGGTAACTTCTCCAGCGCTGGAGAAGCTGTAGGAGGGAAGGTGCTGAGCTCTGCCTGGTTCCCACAGGAGGAATGGCTGCCTCTGCCCTTCACATCCAGCAAAGTCCGGGAGAAACTTCAATACCACAGATTGCCAAAAATAAACCTTTCTCTCCCTGGAGTGGATCCAAGGACTATGCCCAAAGGGGCGGGTTTGGATCTAGGCTTCACCTGAAATCCATTTCTTTCCCAAATTTTTTCTGCCACCGCTTCCCTCCACCCTCACCCCAACCCGGGTGAATGGAGGTCACTGGGATGGAGATCACTGGGGATAAAACAGAGGGGAAAACTGTGCACCCCACTTTCCGGGGGTGTTTTGGTGTGAATCACGCCGGGATCGGAGCCGGCACCGAGGCGGTTTTCTCCTGCCCCCAGATTTTGCCGAGGTTTCCTTCCAGCGCTGGAGCTCGCCCAGCCCTCCCGGCTTCCCGGGGCTTCGCTGGGAAGCGCTGGGAAGACAAAACCCCGCTCTGGAAGTGAGGCTATTGTTCTTACTAATTTTAACTGGATGTTCTTCCCCAAGCCTATTTTTATTCATTGCTTGTGGTGAGCCCTTTCTCTAAGGTAGAGCAATTTGCCACAGGACTCTTTTTTTTTTTTTTTTTGGTGTGTTTACCAATTTTAATTGAGCGATATCTCCTTTTTGCAAACCCAGAGCTGGAGGAGCTTTTAAGCGCCCGTTGCTGAGCCTCCTGCCCTGGGTTTGCTTTGATCTCTGCAGGTGAGTGTGCGTTTTTGGGGCCAGAGATTGATCTTGCCTATTTGCATGTAAATCCCCGGGTTATTAAGATCCGAATCTGGCCCTTTAAATTTAATACTTCGCTTTATGCTTTTATTTCCGCGTTTCTTAAAGTAATTTCCAAAAATAACAAACTTCAAACATGACGGGGCCATCTAACGTTTTACTGCCTTGGCTGGAGTAGAAGGAACATTTCTGGAAGTATATTATCCAATTTAACGAGCCTTTCCCATCTTGGCGTGGCTCCCACCCCTCACCCCCTCTCGGAGTTGTTTTGGACGGCTCTTTGGATCCATGCCACCTAATCCTATTAGAGGGACTTTCGTTACACTGTGCCTTGTGTTTATAACCAAGAAAATCAGCTGGAGAGGGGGGTCCTCTCCCTCTCCCTTCCCCTCGCTCGTCTTTTTTGCCTGGAGTTGCGACGAGAGCCCAGCCAGTCCCACGAGGTTCCTGCGCAACCCTTGCTTTTCATTTTATTGCTCCACTCTGCATTTATTAAGGAAGATTTTGAAGTAAATTGGGTCCTTGTGAACTTATAATTAATTTGGAAGGGTCAGCTCTTCCCAGCCTGGGGAGAGCTTCTTTGTGTGGTCCTTTTGTGAAAAGCAGAGGTTGGAGAAGCCGTTCTATAGCTGGGATTTGCTTTTAATAGGGACCTGGATATTTTTTGAAGATCTCACGGCTCTGGAAGGACCATGAGGGTGTTTTGTGTAGGGCTGTGCTGAAAAGGTTTGCAGAGCCCTTGGCTTGAGTGCAAGAAAAAAAACCCGACCCTGAAAGATGTAAAAGGACCACATGTGCTGGGGCTCTGCTCGGCAGCCCAGAGCCAGCACCTGGAGCTTGGAGATGCTCCAGGAGGTCCCCCACTTTGGTGCCCCTTGTCCCTGTGTCCATCCTGCTCTGCCCCACACACCACCCAGGGGACATCTTGCTTCTCCTCAGAGCTGTTAGAATTGAAATTCTTTTCCTTACCACATTGCTTTTCTTGAAATCCTCCCCAAAATAGTCACATAAACCATTAAAAGGAGAAGGTGGAGGGCAGGGAGAAGATGGTGGACAAGAGGAAATGGCCTCAGGTTGTGCCAGGAGACGTTTAGGTTGGATATTGGGAAGAATTTCTTCACTGAAAGGGTGATCAAGCGCTGGCACAGGCCGCTCAGGGCAGTGGTGGAATTGTTGTCCCTGCAGGGAATTAAAAGCCGTGTGGATGTGGCACTTGGGAACATGGGTTAGTGCTGGACTTGGCAGTGCTGGGGGAATGGTTGGACTTGGGGATCTTAAAAGGCTTTTCAAACCTTAACGATTCTATGATGGGCTGAAAAAAAATCTGTGAATAATTAAAGTTTCTGGAAAAGAAGACAGACAGACAGACAGTGGTTTTCTCCAGAGTGGGCTGGAAGGAGACAGGGCATGATGGTGTCACTTGGGCATTGCTTGGCAGGGTCAGGGGTGGAATTTAACCTGGGTTAACCACGTGTCTCCATCAGCTCAGCTGCAACGAGGAATCCTCACTGACCGTGGGGAGAGGGGAAGGTGAGGAGTGCTGACTCTGCGGAGCGAGGGAGGGGTGGGTGAGTGTGGGAATGCAGGGCCGTAACTCGGGACAGGAAACTCTTCCTAGCCAAAGCTGGGGAGCAAAGGGCTTGGAGGAGCTCCGGGGGCTTTTAGGTGTGGGGATTCCTGACGGAAGTGGCGTCAGTGGGGCATCTTCCCATGTGCAGCGAAGGTCGTTCGGAAAAAGCGTTGGAACTCGGTGCCTTCCCTGGGACACACGAGCCCAGCAGAGAGGAAGACGAGGAAAACCTGCCCGTGCTCCATCACTGTGCCCCATCCGTGGTGCCACCAGGCAGCACAAGTGGTCTCTGTGCCATTTGTGAGCTGCACTGTTAATTAACAGCACTTAACACTGTTAATTAACAGTGTGATGGGGCTGCCTCTCTGCCAAGACACCTTCAAAGCTGCGCTTGGTCCCTGGTTGACTCCCCACTGCCCCTGTTGGATGTCCCACCCTGACCGTCACCTTTCTGCTCTCTCTCCCCAGCGTGGGTCGGCTCCTTGGCCATGGGAATGATTTTTTTCTGCTCTCCCATCGTCAGCATCTTCACCGACCGGATCGGCTGCAGGACCACGGCGGCCACGGGAGCTGCCATCGCCTTCATCGGGCTCCTCTCCAGCTCCTTCACCAAGTAAGGCTGTGGAGCAGCTCCTTGGAGTGCTCCTCTTCCTCCCTGTTCCCTGCAAACCCCCTGCCAACACATTGCTGCTGCCTTTGGGGGCAGAGCAGGTGGTTCCCATCCACACGAGAGGTGTCCTGGCATCCCTACAGCCCACGTGTGCTCAGCCCATTCCCCTCCAAACTGAACCTTGTGTCCTTAAATGAAAAGAGAGCAGTTTTTACCCCAGCAAGGGACTGTATTTTCTGGGATTTCAGCACTCGGGTCCCTCATTTGATCTTTCAAACAGCAGGAGAGGTTGGTGTGCCTCTCACGGGCAGCTCCAGAGAGGCACTCCCAGAGAAAACCGTTCTGCTTTGCAACCATTTTCACATTCGGTGCTGAAAGTAAATTAATGCTTAAAACAATATTTGGTGGATTACGCCTAAGAGGGAGTTTCTGTGCCGGGCAGACAGGGAGGGGAAGGCAGACGGGGTTTGGAGCAGTTTGTGGTGTTCCTGCCCTGGCTCGTGTGTCTGCGGCAGCGCAGGGCCACTGCTGCTCCTTGTTTTCCGTGCCTGATCCCATGCCATGAATTTCTGCTGGCAGGCGCTGGCCGGTGTACGCTTGGATGGCAGGTGTACCTTGTGTGTCTTTCCAGCCCAGAAATCGGGGTTGGCATCGTTGTGGGAGCAAAAAGAGGTCACGTCTGGGGTAATTTATGTGACACTTATTAAACACAGTCTCAGAGGCTCCATGGAGACACCTCCAAAGCAGCATTTGCCCCTGTTTTTCTGAATAAAAACATTGCTTTGGGTTGGATTTCAGCTAAAATCAATATTGTTTTAATTAAAATGCTTCAAGGAGTGGGTTTTTAAAGCAATATACACCAGTTTTCCAGAGGGCGACTTGCCTGCGCTGTGCTCCTCCTGGTCAGTGAGACCCTTGTGCTCATCCCAACCCTTTATCCCTGGATCCCCAAGCCCTCATCTGCGGGATCCCCCCGTCATGCTGGGAATGGGGATCAGTTCTGACCCCATGCAAAGCCTCCAGGACTGTGGCCAATTGCAGATAGGATTTTTGGGATGCTAAAACCATCTTGGGTTGTGGCATGGAAGGAACCACTGTCTGTAACTTCCTCCTCAGGTGCCACCCTTCGTGTTTCCAAAGATAATAATAAAAGGTGCAGCGGGTCCTGAGGGAAGCTGTGCCCTGGCATGCAGATCACAGGAGTTTCCCGTGTAATCCTGCTTTCCTTCTAATCAACAGAGCTTGGACTTTTTTCCCCCCTCTATTGTAAAATGTTTGTGCAAAGAAAAAGGGCTCGTGGGACCACACCGCTGCCAGGGGCTTGTGTTGGGCTTCAAAAAAAAAATCAATCGGTACAGGCAGAGAGGAATATCATTTCCAGGAGAGCTGCAGAACTGAAATCCCCATTTCCTGCCCCTCACTCTCGGACCACATTCCTTTGGCTGCCTTTTGAGGGAGAAAGGAGCCCCTCTGCAGCTGGACCACGGCGAGGGAAGCTGCGGTGGCAGAGCCGAGCAGGGCCGGAGGAAGAGCAGGGAGGCTGTGGGATTTGGCAGCGCTCCATCCGGATGGTGAAGGCTGCTCCTGAAATTCGGGGCTTGTGGCTCCTGCTCTCACAGAACAATGGAGAAGCTTTTTTTCAGTCCCTCTTGCCAAGTCCCTCTGCCACAGCTGGAGATCATCCCCCTGTGCTACAAGCACTGGTGCAAAGGGACACAGCCTGGCTTTGGTGGACTCAGGCAGAGCTGGATCATCATCCTCCCCTCTGTCTCCTGGTTTCTCGAAAATGGGTTTGTTTCGTCCAAATGGAGGAGCAGCAGTTCCCAGCGCTGCACTGAGCTGCTCCAAAAACCCTCTGAGCTGCTCCAAAAACCCTCTGAGCCACTGAGACTGTGTGACAAAACCCCAGCGCCTGGTTCAGTGCCTCTTGTCTCAAAATACTGGGAATTTTGTATGAAAACCACTAAAGATACAAAATATGCTGAAAAGAGAAGCTCTGGGGAAGGCTGGATGGGGTCAAGGAGAGGCTTTTCCTCTCTGCTGCCTTGCTCTGAGGTGTCTCCTGCACTTGTAACCAGCTCAAGCCACCGGAGACCTTGTGTGCTCTCAAGAAAAGAGAAATCCCAGTTAAGGCTTCAGCTTCCCTCCAGTTCAAGGGTGTTGTTTCAGCATGAGGAATGGGAGATGATGGCCAGCTCAGCAGGGCTGTCTTCATACGCCCCCAGTGCCCTCCCAGCCCTGCTGCTCTGCACTAAGTGTTCTGTAAGGGAGGGTTGAGTCCCTTTTCATCTGCTTCTCCTTCCCCTCCATGATTTCTGCCCAGTTTCTCCCGCACGGAGGAATCCCCCAAACTTCTGCCAGCAAGGATGAACCAGGGCTGTTCAGAACTGAGAGCTGGAAGCAAGAGGAAGCTGATGGAGGGAGACCTCCTTGTCCCAGGAGACACAATTATCCACTGGCAACCTCCTAATCCGAGGAGACGGTGCCGCTCTTCCCACCGGAGAGCAGCTGGCCAATTCCCAGTAAGCAGGCTGGGAAATCCTGGCTAAGAAGCGTGGCTGGAAGGAGCCCCTGCTCATGCAGGGGTGTCTGAGCATCACCAGGGAGCAGATGGGAACTGTGGCGTTCGTCTCCGCTTATCCAACACGTCAGCTTAGCTGCGGCACCGGGGCTGCTGTGACCGGGCCAGGGCTGGTGTGTGTGAGGTCGGACAGGGCCCACATGGCCCAGCTGCCTGCCTGGCTCCCACAGAGGGGGCTTCTGATGTGGTTTGGTTCTGGAGTGGATGGAAATTGCCTTTCATGACAGTCATTTGTCTTGGAGCCGTCGGGCACGGCGACCGTGTTCTGCTTTCTGCTTGGCAGGCCCGAGGGATGAGCGTGTAATGGAAGGAATGATGTGCTTGCGAAGGTTTTCCCAACTTGCAGCTGCTCTGGTAGATGTGGGCTGCTGTCTCCTGAGCTGCTTTGGGAGCAGCACTCAGTATTGCTCCGAGGGCTGGAGCACACACCCTGAGCTGCCCAAGGGTTTCCCTCGCGCTTTCCTCCCAGGCAGTATCCCATGGCAGACCTTTGCAGCTGGGGGTACCGCATGGGGATGGAGAAAAAAAATTCCTTCATCTGGAGAGAAACACAACAGGTTGTTTGTGCTGCCTAAACTCAGGCTCCTTTGTCAGCTGCTTCTGTTGGGAAAATTGGGCTGGCAATTGGGAAGCAGCTCCTTCCAAATGCTCTCAGGACTCTCCATCTGCTCTGTAGAGCAGCCACTTCACTCCCTCCTCGAGTGCAGCCACCAATGTAAGGTACAAATGAGATCTATTAACGGTCTAATTTAAGCTCCCAGAGGAGCTTAAAGAAGAAGAACTTAATTAACCAGCCTGGAGCCTGGGCAGAAACACCACATTTCCTTCCTACGTGCCTAATAACCAGCAGGGTTGGTGCCTTCTGCTCCCAAACTCTGGGTGCAGAATGTTTTCATTGTAGTCCTTTCAGTGGAAAAATTAAAAGGATTTCTAGCTAAAAATATCCCACCATCCCTACCTTAGAAAATCTTGTTTGCTGTAATTTAAAAACCACTGAAGTAATGTCGGCTTCCCAAGGAGGCCAGGTTGGCTGCTGCCTTCTCCTGGTTGCAGAAAGCACTTCCCAGCTACACTTAATTTTCCCGAAGACTTCATGTGCCAGGTGTAAAGTGAGGATTATCCTTGCTTTGGAGAGGGAATAAGCTCCTGGAGGTCAGACTGTCTGTGCAGCACCTGCGGTAGCTGAGACCCCGGGCCTTTGCAGGACTGCGGGGGAGGAGGCTTCCTCACCTTTGCCTAACATTGCTGCCTTTCCCTGGTCTTAAAATTAAAAGCCAGGCACGCTTAACGAGGAAAAGGGGGTTTTACCTCGGTATTTATTTAAGGATCCTTAGGTGCACCGCTTCGTCCAGGTGGAATGCGCCGAAATGCACCCCGAAATGCACACCCATGATAGAGCGTGTATACAGTTTATAGGCCTTGCAAATTAGCAGATCTAGCAAAGATTCCTCAGTGAGGGGCTCGAATGAACCCCCCATTCCAGAGAATCCCCCCCTGGATGGGCCTGTCTTAGTTTACAGAATGTGTTCTGGAGAGGACCTTGGTTTTTAGGGCTTTCTGGCCTCGAACTGCGAGGCCTTCAGGATGTTTGGTCTCCTGGCTTAACAGAATATTGGGTCTAAGCTAAGTTATCAGACTTAAGGAATTACAAGTATGTGGGCCAAAAGCTCTGAGGATACATAAAAGCTACGTAAAAGGGTGTATAAAAGAGCTATAAAAGAAAAGGCAAAAAATCATCATGGCATCAGTATCACCGCTTCCGTGTGTTTTATTCCCACCAGGTCTCTGGAAGTCCGTTATTTCACATATGGGATCCTCTTCGGCTGTGGCAGCTCCTTCGCCTTCCAGCCCTCGCTGGTCATTCTTGGTCACTACTTCAAGCGCCGCCTGGGCCTGGCCAACGGCATCGTGGCCGGGGGCAGCTGCCTCATCTCCGTGCCGCTCCCCTTCTTCCTGAAGATGGTCGGGGGTGCCATCGGGCTGGCACACACTTTCCAAGTACTCAGTGCCTTCATGCTCATCCAGATCTTCTTGTCCATGACCTACCGGCCCATCCTGCCGCCTTCTTGTGACTCTCAGCACGACGGGCAGGACAAGCTGGGCAGCCGGAGCATGAGGCAGCAGTGCTGGGCCCAGACCCGCAAGTACTTCAACCTGAGGATTTTCCGGAGAAAGACCTATCGGATTTGGGCCTTTGGGATAGCCACTGCTGTCCTGGGATACCTCGTACCTTACATGAACCTGGTAAGAGCCGTGGCTGGCACTGGAAGGGGAGGGAGATCCCTTTGCCCGGAGTGAGGAGAGAGGAGGAGGTGGGAAGGTGAGCATGGGCAGGTGGGGATGGGCAGTAGGGACAGAGGCACCAAAAGCCTCGAAGCCAAGAAACTGCTGCACATCCTGTAAACAGGAATAGTGATGGATGTGGTTTTGTGTGTCCTCTCTGTGCCCTCTGTGCCAGGGCAGGCCAGGGTCACTTCCCAGTGCTCCCAAGGACAAGCACCAGTAGCAGGAGAGGAAGGGCCTGTTGGGTTTGGGGTGGATGGAGGGTACAGGTCAGTGTGGTGCGGACACGAGGGTCACACAACCACCCCAAATCCATGAGCCCCCTGCAGGAAGTCTCGTCCCTTTCAGGGAGATGAGAGGGATCAACTTGCTGCAGCTTCATGTCCTTGTGTCCTTCCCTCCATCCCAGGTCAAATACGTGGAGAAGCGATTTCAGGAAACCAAAAAGGACTGGATCCTCCTGGTTTGCCTCGGGGCCATGTCGGGGCTGGGGCGCTTGGTTTCGGGCCGCATTGGCGACTGCATTCCCGGGCTGAAGAAGATTTACCTGCAGGTACGGTGTGTCCAACCCTCTGTGGAGGTTCTGGCCAACACAGCAGGGGCAGGGATGGCATCTCTATGTTGGTGTCCACACTCTGCTTAAAACTGTCGATCACAAAGCCTCTACCAACCATTGTCTGCTGTGAGGGAAGAAAATTTAGTACAGAAATGTGTAAGAGGAGTTACACACTCGACCCGAGGGATCGGTGTCTGTTCAGCAGTCGAACTCCATGGTAGCAACTCTTCCCAAACTACCGACACCCTTTCACCTCCTTGTGGTTTTTGAAGAACAAACTGCTGAAATCTAGCAGCTAATCCAGCAGCTAATCCTTCTTAACCCTTCTTAAAAGGTTATTCCTAAGGGCCTCTCCGAGACAGGAGCAGCAGCTGGATGGCTTTGCTGGGTCCAGAGGAGGGAGCAGTGACATTGACCTGTTCAGTGTCATCTCCATGACTCTTCCTGCTGCCCATCCCCACTCTCATGTCCACTTCTGTCTCCCCAGGTTGTGTCCTTCATGCTGTTGGGCCTCCTGTGCATGATGATCCCCCAGTGCCGAGGCTTCGAGGGCGTCATTGTCATCTGCCTCTTCCTCGGCCTCTGCGACGGCTTCTTCACCACCATCATGGCCCCCATCGCCTTCGAGCTGGTGGGGCCCATGCAGGCGTCCCAGGCCATAGGGTACCTCATGGGGCTGATGGCCGTGCCCATGACCGCGGGCACGCCCATAGCAGGTTGGTAACGCCACGCTGCTGGACCAGGACCCAGCGGGTGGGAGGGAGATGCTGGTGGCAGCTTTCACCCATGGTGGTGTTTTGGTGTGAGACCAGATGTGCTGGTTTGAGTTTTCTGGCTTACCAGGTCACATGAGGGTTGAAGAATGGGGGTGGCATCGCTCCGTGCTACGTCCTGTAGCATCTCAGGCCCTTTCTCCAGGCTGATGAAAGGTGACCATTGTGGGAACAGTGACCCAAGACCACATGAAGTGATTTCTGTTTGAAGCTGAGCTAAAAATCGGCAGACACAAATTTTCTAGAAGTCCTTTTAGATGGAATTGAAGTTGGAGATGGAGACACCTGAGCCTCCACAAGACCTGGGCATGTGTTCCAGCCCAGCAATAACCCCAGCGTCCTTAACAGTGAGGGCTTGGCCAGAGCTGCCCCTGGGCAGCAGGACCTCTGCATCAGCAGCGCTAAGCCAAAGCTGGATAAGCACCTCCGATCTCTCTGCTTCCGGCAGCAAAGTTCACTTCAGCGCCCTCGGGAAGGAACATGGGGGTCACAGACCTCTCACTGGGAGGGTGCTGCACCAGGACCCCCTGAGTGGGGTTTGCTGGGTGAAGGGGCTCTTTCCACTGGTCTGATTCCCAGGGAAGTGTCCGCGCAGGGGGCACTCAGAGGGGTTTCCCAGTGCTGACCAATGGCCATGTGTTATTCTCCGAGGATGCCTGGCTGTGATGGAACTTGCTGGACAAATGCAGAACCCTGTTGGGTTTTAAGGGCTTGGCTATTGTTCGTAACTGGTGTTGGGTTTTAAGGGCTTGGCTATTATTCGTAACTGGTGTTGGGTTTTAAGGGCTTGGCTATTGCTCGTAACTGGCAGCGTGTATTTCATAGCTGGAGATAAAATATCCATAAGGGCAGGGCTTCCAAATGGAGACAATCAGCAGAGGGGGACAGCCCCATCCCACTTTTCCCGTTGCCTCCCGGCTGGCAAGCCTCTGGGAGGAAGAGTTGGGTTTAACACATCTCAGCTTGCGTTTGGGATTGTCTGGGATGCGTCCGATTGTGTCCTGCTCTGGTGAAACAGGAAGGACGGCTGAGGCTTTCCTTCCCCACTCCCTTGGTACGCAATCTTGGCTGCACACATCCTTTAATCCAGGGCCTAAAAACCCCAAGAAACGCAACAGAAAAAAAGATTATTTTAAAAACCCAAATCTCCCCAAATCTGGTGGGTGACGCAAGCTGCACTCGAAGGAGGGGACAAGCAGCTCATTAAACTAATGAGCTCATTAGACTGACTCGGCCCTAACCCCCGTCGCTCTTCTCTTCCAGGATACCTCAACGATTATTTTGGGAATTACGACGCGGCCTTTTACTTCGCCGGGGTGCCCCCCATCATCGGCGGCCTGGTGCTCTCCGTGGTGCCGCTGGTCCATCAGAGGATGCTGAAGAAGCAGCGCCTGGATTCCGGCAAAGACAAGATGCTGGTGTCGGAGGCGGTGGTGAACGGGGAGCTGCTGCCGGGCTGCCCGGCCTCCGAAGCGCACATGTGACACCACCCCCGGCTCTCCCCGGGACACCAGCAGCCTCTCCATAGTCCCAGCAAGGCCCCTTCCCAGACGGACCGTAATTCCCAGTGATCGCAGATGCACTATGTTTGTAAAGGAGAAAACACAAAAAAAAGTTCTTCTAGTTAAAGGCTTTTAACTAGCAGAAACGCTTTTTTTTTTGGGGACAGTTTTGATTTCAAAGCCACATTTTTTTTTTCCCCCCCCTTCTAACCATTTTTCTAAGGAGAACTCTCACCAGGATTCAAACTTGATCGAGCTCCCGCTCCTCTCCCCAGTTTTCTATACGTCACGACAAAGGTTTACAGCTAATAAATGCCTTTTCCAAGCAGGCCACGGATGGAACTTTTTGAACTTTGCAGCTGTCCATCCTCTTCCTCCTCCTCCGGTGTCACTCGGGTGTCACATCCAAGTGAGACAGCCCCCTCCCCGTCCAGCACCTGGGGCTGTTTTGGAGCCAGAGATCCGAAGGAGGAAACGCTGCTTTAGTCTGATGCACAAACCAAATAAATGTCAGCAAGTCCCGCTTTCATCTTCTTCTTTCCTCTTTTCCCGCTGCTCTCCCACACCCCCAGGGAGCTGCAGCTGGGATGACGGGGAGCTCGGCTGGCTCCAGCCATCGGAGTCACGCGGGAGCACACCCTTCCTGCAAAATATGCCTTAAAAACGCGTGGACGAGACCAGCAGGTCCCTTGGCCGCTTTCCACCTCCGTTTCCTCGCCCAGCAATTAACGACTGGGCTTTTGAGCTGTGAAAGAGAGGGGCAGCTCCTGCCAGAGCCCACGGTGTTCCCAATGCCCCAAATCCATGGGATCACCACCAGAATGGGCGCTTTGGTGGCTTTGGGGCACACAGGGTTAGGACAGAGCCGCTGTGTCATGGATCAGCTCCGTGCTGGGAGGTGGCTTCCCTGCTGGGCACGGGGGCACCCGCGGGTGTGGGGATGCTGCTGGCTCAGGGCACAGGGTGCCACTGCTCTTTTTGGGGGGCCAGTTGTGTGTTACGCAGCAATAAGCACGAGTCAGTGTTGGTGGGGAATCCCGGTTTTCCGAAGGGTTTGACAGCCCCAGTAGCATTTAACTCGTAGCCCGTGTGGTGTCACTGAGCTGGTGCAGGGTCAGTGCTGATCCGGGGGGAGAGGGAGAGAGTGCAAGGAAGTCACGCAGCCAGAGGGTGCCCACCACACTGAGTGGCAGCAGAGCTCAGCCTCGGGCAGGAATCCGTCACTGCCCACAGAAAATTGTAGAAATTCAAATTGCCCGGAGCAGCTGTGGCTGCCCCATCCCTGGAAGTGTTCCAGGCCAGGTTGGACACGGCTGGGAGCAACCTGGGGTAGTGGAAGGTGTCCCTGCCCACGACAAGGGGTTGGAATGAGATGAGCTTTAAGGTCCATTGCAACCCAAACCATTCCATGATTCTATGATCATCTCCAGGGATTGCTAACGAGCATGGCTAATGAGCGAGAAGGGAAGTTCTCCTGCCCTGGTGGGTCCCTGTGAACAAGGAGCCAGCTGGGACTGGGGTACCTTTTCCTGGGAGAGAGCAAGAAGCAAAACTCACATTTATCCTGACTCCAAACCCATCCATCTGATTTTCATTTTGTTCTCCTGCCATTAAAAAACTGAGATGTCTGAAGAGGGACGTGTGTCGTGGGAATCATGCCTTGGTCTCCGGGCGAGTGTGGGGGTTTGTAACACCAGGACGTGTCTTTTGTGGAAATTTGGGTTTGGTGGAGGCCCCCTCCCACAGGCAGCGGTGGGACTTTTGTACATAATAGGCTCAGGACCCTGCATGTCCCTCTGGCCCTGTTTTTAACCCGTGTTGGCTGATGCGTTGTAAGGTCTTGTGGTCTTGTGGCCCTTCTGTCCCCGTACGAGCCGGAAAATTACCTGGTGTGTTGTGACGTGTCTGTTTATGCTATAAATTGAGATGTCTGCTTGTCTCTTTCTTGGATACGCTTTGCCGTGACTGTTCTTACCCTTCATGGCCCCTATGGCATCGTCTGCTGTGGCTCTGCTGAGCCGTCGCCGAGTTTTGGGAGCCACGGGAGGCAGATGAAGCTGCAGGAGGAGGCAGGGCTTCAATCATGGAACCCCTGTTCCAGCTGGGATCTGCCAGACTTAGCCTAGGGCAAGGTGTTAATGTGATGCTTTTGGGGTGGGACCATTGGCAGTGGGGCAGCTTCAAAGCCCTCTGACAGCTGAAGGGAATAAAAAACTCCTCACTGTTACTCCTCCTGCAAGTTTTGGGGCATTAATTCACATCGGAGTTGGATGGAGTTCATTAAATCGTATTTTGGACCTTAATGCCCCCCAAAGGAGAGCTTATGAGGGGTTTAAATTCCAGAAGTAGCTTCTTCAGAGCAAGCAGAGGGTGAGCAGAGCTGTCTCCAAACCCCATCTGGGCTGAGGCAGCGGCTGCACCCAGACTTTGTGTGGCAAAGCCTCCCTGGCTCATAAGGTGATTTACGGTTCAGATCCCAAATCTCTACAGAATTCCACTTGCCTTAACTGCTCCGTGTGCCTGGAAAGGTCCTTGCCCCGGGAGGAGCCTGCATTCAGTGCGAGGGATGCTCAGCACGGCGGTGGCATCAGAGCAGCTGTGTCAGGCAGGAGCTCGGCCCAGGAGGGGTGCTGCTACCCACATCGGTCCCCCCTACATTTTGATCTTTCCCCATGGCTTTTATTACTGACCCTCTAGGAGATCTGGGGTGATCTGAGGTGCTTCCTTGGCCAGTTTGGTCAGAGGAAGCCACCCCTCCTCCTATCCCAGACCCACGTCTGGTACCAGCCTCCCGAAACCACCCTCGGTGTCTTTGTCTGGTCCGAATCCTGCCCTTGGCGGACACAAGGGCGAATTCTGCAGCAGGGGAGGCGGGTTTGGACAACAGCCACGAAAGGTCTCCTCATCAGCAAACACAGGTGGGAATGGGAAGGGCAAAGGTTGGAGCAGTGTCAACATGCAGGGAGTATTCGGGGCTTGTTTGTCGGATTGCTGCTGCTGTGGGTCTCGTTAGGCCCTGTTGAATACCAGGCAGTTTGCAGGAATTTCTGCAGCCGGGTGGCGTGTGAGAGGTGGGATTGTGCGATTGGAGCATCTGTGAGCAGGGAGGAGTCGCACTGCTCTCCGAAAATCCGTTTAGCCCGTGGTGGTCTGGTGGTGTGATGCCAAATGGGTCCCTACCTGTTGCAAAAAGCTTCATCCCAAAGCCCCTCCTGTTCCATCAGGATCATCTTATCCTAGCCCAGCACATCCACATCCTCCTTGGGGCTGCCTTTTACTCCGTTTTCTAATTCAAACCCCAACCTTCTCCCTCCCCTGCGGGTGCCAGGCTGTGATTCCTGCCCCTCTGCCTTGCTCTGGGAAGGGAAGGGGGAGCCCAGCACTCCAGACTCGGCCAGCTTCGGGAGCCAGCAAGGGGAGGGGAGTGGGCTGAGCCCCTTGGGTGGGAAAGGGGTGGAAGGGAGCGGGGAGGGCCCCGCTTCACCCCGTGGCCGGGGTGTTTGCAGAGCTGCAGAGCCTTATGTAAGCGTGCAGTGAGCCCAGGACGTGTCCCAGCAGCGCCTGCTCGGGGCTGGGCTGGGGCTGCCTCTTAAATCTTTACCTTGAGGGTGTTCAAAACCAACTTGTTGTCTTTTCTTCTTTTTTTTTTTTTTTTTAATTCTTCTGCAGAGTGAGGCACCGGGTTTAACTCCTCTCGCTCTGGCTGAGGGATGGGAGCAGGACAGCCGAGCTGGAAGGGCTCCAGGGATGGTTGTGTTTGTGACGGGAAGGGTAGCAGGGCTTTGGGAGCTGCCTGGGAAGTGCCATGATTCATGGCTTTGAGCTTTTTTCAGTTCTGAAACAATATGCAGGAGCTGCTTCACTGCAGCTTGCCCTGCCCTGAGGTCCTGCAGCCAGGCAAACACGAGTTTCGAAGTCACAGAGCTTAAATTGAACGAATTCTGGCCTCTCTCGGGCTGGGGTTGAGGTTTCCTCACATTTCCCTGCTGTGGGAGCTGTGGGAAGGCCACATCCTCATTGCCAGCCAAGCCTGAGGGCTTTTGCAGGTCTGCTGTGGTACCGTGGGGTTTGGGGACCCCCAGTTTCAGGAGGTTTTGGCTCTGCTTCCCACCACGGTGGTGCTTTGGGGCTGCCACTCAAGGAGCTGCCTGGAGGAGCCAGCAGGGAGGTGGCCAGCGCTGGGCAAGGACATTCCTGCCCTTGCCTGGCAGTGCCACGGGAATGTTGTGCTGGGCAGCAGAGGGTCCCTTTGGTGCGTGGGTGCTCTGGACAGCCTGATTTGGAGCTGAGAATCTCACCTGCTCTGGGTTTGAACCCTGGCTGACACTTGAATCTATAAGTGGCCATATAATCCTCACCTGGGTAGAGGTGTACTTGGATCAAATCCTCTGGCTGCAGCGGGACAGATCCAGCTGAGACCTTTGCTGTCCCTCCGTCCTTCACTGCAAACCATTCCCGGCTTTTGTATGCTCCTGCACCCCACAGTTTTGTTTGGGGGCACCTTGATTATTTTAGCTTCATTTATTTCCACGCTGGCAGAGTCTGCTTCTCCTTTTCCAGCTGGAAGCAGAAAATTGGAATGACTTTGAAAGCCAAGGCAAGCAGAGCAGCCCCCTCCCTCCACCTTTATGCCACCGAACGTGGGCTCGAGCAGCTCTTTTGGCTGCTTACAAGCCACCCTTGTAACTTTTGGGGACGATGTGGTTGACAAGTGCTCCTCGAATCCTCCTCCAAGGTGCTCTGAGTAACGCCAGGCACGGAACTGGCACAGAGAGGGGCTCCGTGGGCAAGCAACAAACCAGAATAAAACTGTTCCCCTTCTTTTTGAGAGCCCTCGGCAGGAAAGCAAACGCAGGGGTGGATGGAGCTCTGAGAGGGCTTTGGAGCCCTGGGGGTGTCGCAGGGGTGACCGTGTGCTCCAGGTCCTTTATCTGCCTGGCACGGCCGCTCCACGGACTTTAGCCCTGGTGACAGGGAGGTTATCACCGGGCTTTGGTGGGACCACCCGCACAGCCCCTGTCGGGGGAGCTTTGTTTGTTTTTATTTTTGCAAATATTTTGCCGTGCCCTCGGCGCTCCCCCTCAAGGCCAGGCACCGCGAGTGTCCCCGCGTCCCCTCTTCCCACGAAACCCTGCAGGTGCAGCTTTTTGATCCGCCTTCCCAGCAGAGAGCAAAGACACAAAAAACCCCTCCTGTTTTCTGCAAAGCATGGCTTTGGAGGAGGCTTTGTACCCCTAAAGTTTCTCCTCTTTTTATACTCTACTCCCCAAGGCTCAGCCTGCACCCAGCTCCACCCTTCCCGTAGCGTTAAGAGACAAGAGTTAGGGTCTGTTTTACCCAGGAATTCAGCTCTTTTTTTGTCCTCTTTGTACATTTTTGATGGTGGTGTGTAAGATGAGTTGTTTACTGGAGCAGGGTTCTGCACCGAGGTGATGCTCCCCATCTGGCAGGCGATGGCCAAGCTGCCTGAACCCGGTTGGGATTTGGCTGCCGGGCACGTTCAACCCAATCCTTTCGGGAAAGAACTCGACTTCCCCAGGCCTGAACTTTCCCAGCATATCCTGTTTCAGCCGTGTGAACCCGTTAGAGCCAGAGGCAGGATTTTTCTGGGGAGGCTGAGGGCAATTAGGAAATTACCCCGCTCCCCCTCCCCTGCCCTGAAATCCAGCAGGATGAAGCCAAATATTTGCTTTCGGATGGGTGGATTTTGGAGCTGGCTCCACATAAGAGCACCGGGGCGGAGGCTTGAATTTTGGCCGTTTCGGGTAATTGTTTTTGAAGCAGGACCTCCAAGCTTGCTGCCATCACCCTGCTCAGCAGATTCCACTGCCATGGCCTGTCGCAGCTGGCATTTGCTCTGTTGTTGATGGAAAACAGCCTGCCCGTGGGTTTTTAGGGTGGGTTGCACCCTCTCCGTGTCTGTACCCACTAGAAAGACTCAATAAAAGGCTGCAGCACCGTCGGTAGCATTGCAATCCCATTTTTTTCCGCTGTGCTCCAGGCTCTGGCTCAGCAGGAGCCGTGTGTGGCTCCGAAATTGGTCCTGGGAGGTGCCCAGGCCTGCTGGGCACCCTGGGCCCAGCAGCAGAGCCAGTGGTCCAAATGCAGCTGCTCCATTCAATGCTGAAATCAGATCCTGAAGCTCAAAATTATTCCTTTTTTTTTTTTTTTTGTTGACATCTGTTGCTTGTAAGTGATTTATAACCCCTCAAAATTTTGTATCTGGAAGTAAAGTGAATGTGTCTTTTTAAAGTACGTCTATCCTTCCGAAATGTGAATTTCTGATCGTTGGAATAAAAAAAAAAGAAAAAAGAAAAAGAAAGAAACCTACCCCATATTAGCACATTTTTGTAATTAATGTTTTATGAATGTTGTTAAAAAGATTTGTGTAGAATAAACCAGTTTAAAAAGAAAAGGGATCTGTGCCTTATGTTTTGCCAGGTGTCTCCTCATGGCTGGTCCTGGGCACGGGTTCTCAGCAGCTTTCCCAGATGCTGCCAGCTCTCCAGAGGGGCTGCAGAGGCAAGGGTTTATCCTGGGAATTATCTTTATTGATGCACCTTGAGGAAAGGCTGAGCCGAGGTCCTGGAACCCGACAGGGGAGATGTTCCCATGAGCTGGTGGAGGGTGACAGCTGGAAGTGGATGGTCTTTGTTCCACTGAGGCATTTAGAAGTAAAAATGATTTAAAAATCCACCCCTGAGAGCATCTGGGTGCCCAGAGGGATGTCCGTGCTCAGGATGAACCTCCTGGATGTTTTCCATTCCCCCGGATTCCTTTGGGTCTGGATTTTACCCCCCGGCATCTCCAGGGGCTGCAGCATCTTCACTCCGTGGGGGCTCTCACACAGCCGCAGCACCAGGGCTATTTTTAAGCATCATTAATATTATTTCTTCCATTTGGCAGTGGTTGAGGGGCACGATGAGGCCTTCCAGGTACCTCCTGGTCACAGGAGAATCAATCTTTTTTGCCAATAAGAGCAGTTATGGGAGGGTTGGGAAAGACCAGGGATGGTAATTCCTGAGCGAGGTTACAGAGGCTGTGAGACACTGAAAACACAGCTTTTATCCGGGGCTTTCTATTAATGATTTGTTTGTGTGAGGTGCTTTAATTGCCATTAGATGAAAGCTGACACGTGCATTAATTTTATACGACTCAAGCTTTTTTTTTTTTTTTTTT
>VZTD01004401.1:236360-256683 GCA_013397725.1 Rhagologus leucostigma | reverse complement strand
GAACGCGAGGAGCGTCCGGGGGGTTTTTGGGCCCCTCCCGGGCCCCCGGGTCCCCCCCGCCGCCCTCAGTCGCAGGCTCCAGCGGCTGTTCTGGCACGCACCCTCTTCCGCCCGGCATCGGGGTTCGGTGCTCGTAAATCTCTTCTCGTCTCATCTGGAGCATCGCTCAGGCCGGCCCGGCCCCGGTGTACGTGGCCGACTGTGCATCGCCCTCCTGCTCGGCCCCCACGGGATCCAGACGGGGCCCCCGAGTCTCTCCCGGACCTGCTCTGCGTCCTCACAACCGCCGGCACCTCCGTGGGTTTGCTCCCACCCGTTCTCTTCTTCCACCTGTGTTGATGTTTTAGTCCCACTCAGACGAGCGCAGTTCAAAAGCCTTTTTTTTTTTACCCTTTAGTTTTCCTTCGGTTTAATTCCCTTCCTCTTTCCCTTCCCGTCTTCTGTCCCTCATCCCTTTCCATCGTTTCCCACCCCCACCTTTGCCTCCTGGCCATGTCACACGTGCAGGGAAGATGGACAACCAGCACTGCCGGACTCCAGCTGGCAGCGAGCGGCTCTCAGGGCACTTCCCAGCCTCTTCCTTCCCATAAATATTTCAATTTATTTAGATGCGTCTTTACAAATTAACACACAACCATCCCGAAGGTGCCAGCAGCAAAGGCTGAGTCATTTCTAAGTTTATTTAGGATTTATTTAGTTTAGTTTAGCAGAGAGATTAACCTATTTCTTGCACTGCATCTTTTCCAACCCTTCACCTGCATGGTGAGCAACGAGTGATGCTCAGGGCAGGCACACACTGGTCCCACCTCCATTCCATAAATCCCTGCTCCGGAGAGGAACCTTATGGGCTCCTGAAATGAAGTTATTTCAAGTTTTTACCCCTATAAACCCTGTGGTACCTCCAAACCCACTGGCCAGCCAAGGTCTGGCTCTGCAGACACAGGGCAAACCCCGGGGTGTGGGTCTGGGGAGGTGCCAGGGCTGTTCCACTGCTGTGGAAGGAAAGATTAGAGAAGGTATTAAAGCCGAGAAACCAAACCAGGCACTTTGTCCTTCACGGCGTTTTCTACAGGAAACAACGAGCAAAGCTGCTGCTCCAGAGCTAAAATCCAGTGGCCTCAAACTTTCAGCCTGGAGAAATCACATTCTGCAAATGCATCCTGAGAAAGCTAACCAGCGTAAACACATCCCTGCCGGACACCAGGAGCCTGGCTGGCTCCTCTCCTGGCTCTGCCAAGGTCACAGGGAGCGTGCTGCAGCCCAGCACCCCCAACACCAGCACAAGGGTACCACCTTGCAACCCTTTTCCTTGAACAACCTGCTGGCACGGGGTGCCAGAGCTCAAGGAACCCTCAGCGAATGTGGAATGATCCCTGTTGGATGAAGCAATCGTTGCTGAGGGGACCTGATGCCTGGATTTTCACATGCTCGGCTTAGCAGGGGATTTATTCAGGGCAACAGTTGGAGCATGTGGCAGCAGCATCTCATTAGTGTCACAGACAATGCCCCGCCAGTCTAAGACTAAAAAGTGGGGTTAGTTTTCCCTATATAAATCTATTTTAAGACTTTAGGGAGCCACAAACACAGCTGAGTTTAGATTCGTTATGTTAGAAGTCCCAGAACAGGTTCAATCACATTTGAAACAGCTGGGGAGGGCAAGGAGGAGCAGCCAGCCTGTGCTGTTCTCCCCACTTCTCTTTCCAAACACTCCATCCCACTGAGGAGGGGTCGGAAAAGGGAAGAAGCTCCCAAAAGGATGGCTATTCCTGCCCCTCCATTGCTCTGGGATGCACAAGGTCACCAAACACAACCTTTCTCCCCCAGCCAGCAGCAGGACCAGCAAAGCGGCCAAACACATTCCCCTGAAAAGGTCTGGATGTGCCATGGAAATATATCCTGAAGGGAGGAGTAAGACAGCATAAAAGGTTACAGAGTTTAAGCACCAAGAGGGAGGAACAAGGTTATATAAAGTTTTACAGGTCAGGACAAAGACCTCAAATATATTAAAGAAAATAAACAGAGGGATGAAGTCAGCCACACACGAGCGCCAAGGCTGGCTTGGGCTCTTCAAGCAATTTGGGGGTTGATCAGGAGTTTTTGAGGAATAAACCCAGGGTTACCCAAACTGAATTCCTACAGGGAGATGAGGGGCTGGAGACAGCGACCAGGCAAAGAGCTCCTGATCCACAAAGTGTGGGAGTCACTTCACGAATAAAGTCACTGAGATCAAAGCTAACACCTGTGTTAAACACCCAGTTTCAGACCGAACAAAGAGCAAGAAGTGTGTGGGTATGAGGAAAAAAACCCTTTACCCAAGAGCTCTCCCTGTGGAGAGTGAAGCTGGAGCAGAATCCTGGCTCGATGCATCCCTGGAGCAGCCCACAACCCCTCCTTGCCGGAGAAGAGCATCACTGGCAGTGCTGAGGAGCATCAGCCCAGCTGTGACACTGAGCCCGTGCCCTGGCACCCAAAACGTCCCTTTTCAGAGACACAACCCCTTCCTGTCCCTTCTCTTGTACCGTTGCCATCGCGCTCCTCTCGGCGAGTGGCTCCCACTTCCTACCCGAGGAACGGGATTGAGGTGAGGGAAGCACGGATAATAAATACAGCTTCCCACACCCTAAAAAACTTCCTTCCCACTCAAGTAAGTGCTTGCACGTACCTCAGCTGCTAATTTTAGGATGGAGCTTTTAGCCACATGTGAGATTCTCCTGGAATCCTGACTGGATTTGCAGGGAGACTCAGCCCTGACAGCCCTGCACGGGGCCCTGGTTCCTAAGGGCACCTGGAGTCACAGCTTTTCCTTGGAAGACAACTTGGAGATTCTGCGTTTGTATCCTACATTATCCACTGCCAGATTTACAGAAGCCTGGGACATAGCATGATTTATTGCTTCAGTTTTATGTCCTAATGCAATAAATTCTTCCGAGAAGTTAATACTGTACCATTCCAGCTCCTTGCTTTCTGCCCAGCCTCAAGTGGAAAGGTGTATGGAGGAAATAAATTCCTACCACATCCACCACCGTGTACTCCAGAGCATTCCCACCGTAAGAATAAACCCGAGGAGTGATGATCCAGCACAAAATGAACACTTCATGCATTTTATTGAGTCTAGTTAAATTTGCATTATAACATCTTACATAGGGAACAAACTCCTCCTTAAGTGTTAGCTGGCAAACCTGGTCAAACTGCGTCCAACAACCTCCGAGTACCAGTTTGTATTAAACAAGTCCAGTACAAACAAATGTAAAGCNAAAAAAAAAAAAATAGAGGAAAAAATAATAAAGAAAAGTGTTACATTCACAGTGGAATTCAGGGCTTCCCAACCAACAGCCTCACCAGCACAGTGAAATTCAGGAAAGCGGCTCAAATATTTTAGCTAAAGGGAATAAAACCAGATATAAATCAAATCAAGTTCAATGGTATGTTTCCCCATAAGAAAAAGGAGACACGGTCTGTCTAAGAGGTTGGGAAGCCCTGGTATAACAGATGGAAAGCTCTTTTTTAACACACCACCACTTGTTTGTACTTTGGGTACGTTACCATTGATTGTGTCTCTTCAGCCTCCTGCTTCCCCCCCCAGCCGAGGGTAAACAAAAAGCCTACTGTACATAAGGGCTGCAAATATCTCTGAAGTTGTTACAAATTCCCTCCGTGTGGCTCCAAGCCAACCTTCATCCAAAGCTCCTCCTCCTGGGAGAAGGGCAGAGGAGCAGGCGGACATTTCCGACAGCACTGGGCTCCTGATCGGCTCCTCTGCCGCTCACACAGACCCTTTCCCAAACCAGGACACGGCTTCCACGGCCACAACGATCCCAAATTAAGGATGAGACGAGGGGTGGAGGCTTGTACTGCCGTGTGAAGGTGAAGATCACTCCGCTTTACCCGCACCTCTTCCCACCCTCGCATTCTCCATCCCCTCATTGTTACGATGAGACCACCGGGTTGTGAGGGGAACTCTTTGTCCACTGCGGATCCACCCGGGAAAGGGGCCTTCGGAATCCCACATTTGCATAACCCAGACAAGTGACAGGAAACTGGGATGACAGTCATTAGGGGCCATTGTGCCAGCTCTGGTGGGAAACCCCTTCGTCTGCAAGTCGACACAATGGACAATTAGGGCTCCTTCAAACCCGGTGGGTGTCGTGTCCTGCAGCTGCTGTGCCTGCACGGCAGCGCTTCCTACAAAAAGGCCTTTAAAATTCCCTGATTTCTGTGCGTGAAGTACCGACACAATCAAATCGTTTTTAAAACAACTCAACTTGCCTCCAAGTTCTCTGCAAAAAACCCAGCTTGTTCGAAGAAATAAAAAATATGCACGTGAAAGGGAAATCCAGCCAGCACGAGGAATTCAGCCTTCCCACAGATAAAGCCCCAAATAAAAAAAAAAAAATTAAAATAAAGTGAGCACCCACAAGTCTGTGTCAGTTCGCAATGCGAATTAAACCAACAGGAACTCTTAACTAATGTAATTATTAAAGGTGTGCGCTTGTCACAAGGGTGTGGCCTGGTGACCGCTGTCACTGCTGTGGGTAGGGGTCTGTCCTGCCAGAAAAGAATGAAGCTCACGCACCAGATATTCCCAGCAGGAGTTTGGACGTTTGGAAAAAAAAACCCCGTGGTAACCACTGGGTTGGGCAATGACGAGGAGAATCCTTCGAAACCAAACTAAAAGCTGCTGAAGCTGCAAGGAACCCCGCTGGTGCTGAAGGCAGATCCCACACGGTGGCACTGTGACCCAGGCCACCGGCGCACGGGGCTCTGCCTCTCCAAAGCCATCACTCCCGCAAATCAGGCCTAGGAACGTGCCAAAACTCGCCCTTTTAGCCCTTCACGCCCCTCCAGGCACGGGTGAAGATGCTGTGTCCCTCCAGAAATACCAAAAAACTGAGGGAAGCGCTAAATACACATGTTGACTATCAAAATAATTCATGACATGTAAATTAGTCTAATTATTAAAGTGTTTCGTATTTTGTAAGCAACTGAAATGTTAACATTGGCTTTTCCTAACTCAAACCTAAATTTAGATAAACAGAAATTTAATTACCCTAATTAACCGAGCTACATAAGGAAGTTTCTGCTGCAGACAAGGAGCCCCCAGCCCCTTTAGCACACTCAGCATTGGGAAAGGCAGAGAAACCACGGCGAACATTCAACGTCTCCCAAACTGAAATTAAATTATTTGTTCTTGGTACAGTTTGGGAAACCTCCAAGATTTTATTAGTTGCTCTTGTTACAGAAAGATAAAATGTTAAGACATGCTATAAGCTGTAACAAAACTGAGAGGGCGGTTCTAGCAAGGTGGAAATTCCATGGAAAAAGCGGGGTGACAGGTACCAGAGCCGTGCTTCGCGTGGGTTTGGGATAGTGGGCTCCCTTCCTGGTGGTCACCAGCTCTAGTCTGAGATGAACATCTCTGACTTTCGACATCTAACATGGTCCTCATATAGAGAGGGGTTTTTTTTTCCTTCTAATTCCACGCTCTCTAAGTCCGGAAACTGCAACTGAGAGCGAGTATTTGCTCTGTGAAATTCAGAAGTGTTATTTTGTTGTGAAACTTTGGCAAAGAGAACCCAGTACCCAGAATCAACAGCCAACTTCAATTTAACACTGATGCGTGTCCAAGGAAAAAACCAAACCCCTGAGCTTACTGATTGTTCTGTTCCCAAAGAACCCTCGTGTTCCCTCTGCCACGATGGCACGTCCCACCAGGAGGAAAGCGAGCTCAACAGCCAGTCAGGGTTTCCCACTGAACCAACAGCACAAAATGCACATGAGGAAAAAAAAAGGAATTTTCGGATGCCGTGGAATCCTTTAACTAGCTGATGAGATGTTAAAACGGCTTACAGCAGCAATTATAGCTTATGCACTCACCACTATAAAACACCAAAAATGTGTTTTAATTAGGAAAAGAGATAGGACAGCTTTGGTTTTGTCATCTGAGGAACAAGCTTCCCATACAGCCAGCAAGAGCAGCTCATATCCCTTCAGAACTACTGACCTGGAGTGGAAATGAATAAAAACCACTTTCCCTTCGCACATGTAAGCCAGGAAAAAACCAAAACCTTAGAGAATAAAACAAAGGCGGTCACTGAGGGTGAAGGATGTTTCCCCACACACACACACACTGATGAGAATTGAGGTACATTCTCAGATTCTCAACTGCAACACATCATGTACATAATTTTAAAAGTAAATCCAATTCATTTTCTTTCTGTGCAACAGGAATATAAAGAGCTTGTTGGGTTTTTACTGTTATTCTTAAGAATCTGCTGCACATTTAGGTGCACTCATTTTTAAATGGAACCCAATACTAATGATGTGCTTCCCAGTTAGTACTGAGTTAACTCCCTGGGGCACTTGCCCCACAGGCTACCAACACTGGACCCCCCAACACATCCAGAGGTTACCAATACAGTTGAAGCTTGTGAAGAACTAAAAACCGACCTCTTCATACCTGTTTGCTGAAGTTACAGCGTTGCCTCAAAATTTGAGAGCAAAAGCTGACAGAAAAATTGGGCACAAACCTCAGTGAACGAGCCAGTACACACGGGTTTGTATTATTCCGTATCTGCAACCATACCAAGAAATAACCAGCCATTAGAACAGTTTCTAATTTTTATCATCTTTTTTTTTTTTTGGTGGCATTACTGAGCCAAAACACTGCAATTATAACATTTAATTTCCGTTTTTTTTTAATGCAATTAAATGTCTAATCCAACTGTTTTTATGTTACAGTAGCTGTTCACATAAATAGTACAGATATGCACTGCTCTTGACAGGTACACAGTCACAAAAGCAGCTCTCTTGTGTTCAGTTTGCTCTCTGTGTGGTGGGGTCTGTATGAAAAGCATTCTTGATTTCTAAGCATGGTACAATTTTAATTCTTAATGCGTTAGTACAACAGTGCATTGGAAAAGTACTGAGCTTCTACAAAAAAGCTTTACAATTTTAAAACAGATTTGTTTTTTTTTTCTTTATTTAAACAAGCATAGGCAATTCTTATATTTCCACAACAAGATAAATATCCCAATTAAGCTAACAGCTCATCCTACAGCGTGCCATAGTGATGGGGAAAGGGCTAACATTAGTGTTATTTACACAGACATGTCCAATATTAACCCAGGAGGAAAATTAAAAGTATTTTCAAGTGTGCAATTAAATTAACGTTATTTTTTCAGAGAGTTGGATTTCTTGCAAAAATTCCTCTATGACTCATGGACACTGAGCTGGATAACTTCTCAAAGAACTCCTCAGAAGCACAATCTTGAGGACAAACTGTTTATTGGAGTGGGATGGCAAGGGCTGGGTAGGAGAAAGAACTTAATACTCTTCACAAAGAAAAAAAAATATTTTGAAGTGGGGAGATGTCTTTGGACAACTGAAATTGAACACCCAAACTGACTAGAACTCGAAAAACCTAATTAAAGAAATTTTCCAATTCCCAAAGCTTGAATCCAGAGAAAACGCTTTAATGAGGGAAGATTCACTCCGAGTCATTACTATACACTGAGGTACCACTCAAAAAGTGGCCATAAAGGAAGTGACTTCTTTGCCCATCACTATCACACCGGCTGCCTGGCCATCGACTCAGCTCTCCTTTAGACAACACTCTCTCTGTTCCCAGAAGCTAAGACTGCTCTGCGACAGATGGGGCAGGTGGAGTTCTCCGACAGCCAGCGGTCGATGCAGTGCACGTGGTACTCGTGCGAGCACGGCAGCTTGCGGAGCTTGTTGCCCTCCGTGTACTCTGTGATGCACACGCTGCAGGTTTTCAGAGCGTCGCTCTCACCAAAATTCCTCATGGCTAGGTTGTCAATTTGTTCTTTGGTGAGTCCTCTCGGTTGGTCATCGTCATCTTCGTTGAGTAGGAAAAATTGTGCAAGGCTAAGGAATGGTAGAGAACCGCTTTCTTCAAAAGTGACCGATCCCCTCGTATTCCGGCCTTCCCGCCTGGCACCAGATGTTGAGCTAGCCTCGTGCCCACCCTCATACACCTCCCCTGAGCTAACATCTGCATTCTCATTGCCCGAGGTGCCCCCCCCTCCGCTCTGCGGCTCAGAAGTCTCCATGTTCTGATTGGGAGCTGGTCCACTGGGATCTGCATCGCTATCACTGTACATGAAGTAACTGAGCTCCCCGAAGCCTGTCATGATCTGCCTTAGCATGGTCTGGATGGCAACTGACGTAGTCTCGCTCAGGCCTGTGTTTAAGATCCTACGGATGGGAATCCTAATGGTGCTGACGTAAGTTCTCACTCCAGCCCGCTCCGAGCGGGAGAACGTGCGCCGGAAGCCTCCGCGCTCGCTCTCGTAGGTGACCGTGTTGTTGGGGGTCTGGGACCGGGACCGGGTCCTGTTGGCTATGCTGTCCCTTTGCCGGTACTCTCCCGGGCGAACTCTTCTCACCTGGAGGTCAAGCACTATGGTGGGAGGCCTCTGCCCAGGAGCCGCGGACTCACTGGTGCCGGTAGTTTCTGAAGAACCTGCTGCTTGAGGAGCAGGCCTCGTTTCAGGGGGGGAAAACAGAACTGCATTTTCACTTGGCACCTCAGTTCCCACTGTGTGCTGCCTTAACGTCACGTGCTGCCTAGTTCTAGAGCTGCCCTCAGCCTCGCTTGCTGAGGAGTGCTCAAGTGTTTGAGATGATGTGTTGTGATGAGACCTGCGAGGGGCCTCACTCACTGCATTAATAGGTGACCTACTTCTATCAGTCCTAGCCCGCGTCCGCCGCTGTTCTGGACTCCTACTCCTGGCTCTTCTCTGCCCTCTAGGAGGGGAAGCCTCCTCAGCCGTCAGCTCCTCCGCACTGCTCCTTTCTGATCCAGGCTGCCTTACAGACGGTGATTCAGACCTTGGAATTTCAGAGTCACTTTGGCTGTTTTCCAAATCCTCCCCATTGGAAGGCTCTACAGATGGCTCATTCTCAGTTTCTGGATTCGTGTTCCCATTATTACGGTTGACATTTATTTCCAAACTGAATCTGAAGTCGCCACTATTTGGGTTAGTCCGGCTCACTGCCCTCCAGGACTGGTTTCCTCGCTGGCCACTTCGTGTCGTATTTCCAGTCTGTCGGACTGAATTAAGCCAGTCTATTATAGAATCTCCATTTGAAACATCTTCTGCGGACTCTGCACCTGTGAAAAAGACAGGGAACTACCAAAATTAGAGTACTGAGCTAATTTTGGAGCCATCTTTTCCAAGAACATAATTGCTTAGCTTAACAAGTGACAATTCAGAAGTGCTGAATCCTACCAAGTGCTACTGTGGTTTCACAGGCAGCGAGACAATTCTGTAACTACCAGAGCTCTTCTAAGGGAGCAGGAGTGGACATTGCTCTAACATGGACAGATAGGCTGCAGCCATCACAGAGCAAACAAGTCATCAAAAGAACACATATTTTCTATCATAAGTAAATGGAAAGTCACATGTCAGGTGTCATAACACATCAATATTCTGTGTTTTCCTTTCCAAACAATTAAGTGATCTATCGACCATGGAACAGAGAATTAAGTTTGTCCTGAGCCTTCACCTGCAGAGCTTTATAGCAAATCTGTCTCACGGAAGAATGAACCCCAGTGGTCAGCTCCGAGCATCCCCCACCAATCTCTACAGAAGGGTTACAACAAAAGCAATGCAGCATCTTTGGAAGGGAAGAACGGTGAATTAAAAAAGTGGGATTGCCAAAAAGCATCCCAGAAAGGAGCAGACAGGAAGGCAATCTTAAAAGAAATAAAAAAAGAAATAAACCTAAACAAAACTTTATTTTGATAGAAGTAAGAGATGTGTTATGAATGAAATCTGTCCCAAACTGACCTCTGTAGCAGATATCACACATAAGGTTCACTGAGTTTTGAAACAAAGCTCACCTTGCACCTGCCTAGGCTTAACTTGTTCCACTCCTGCACTCAAGTTAAGGTCCGTACGGGGTGCTAAAGTTAAGAGTTTTCACAAATACTGTATATACCTCTATTCTCATCACTGTTTTGCTGTGGCGGACCTTCTTTAACTTGGTGTAGCCTTCTCAGCAACTCTTCTTCAGTAATTTCACCTTAGAAAATAAGCAAAATTTTCCAAAAATATTTCCAAGTCATATATGTATGGCAAGCATTATCAAAAGCTTCTAAAGAAGGTACAAGCCACTGCTTGTGTTCTAATTAAATCCTGCCACAATGGCACTGCCAAGCAGGTTGCTAAGGGGAAGTTCAGACACTTTAGCACTTTTGTCCCAAGTAAGTTTTGCTGAAGCTGAAATATCCAACAGTTCCATCCTATTCAAGACAGATGTGCTCTCTGGTTCTGTAACCTCTACAACTGAGCAGCAATTTTTGTCATCCTACACCCATTAAATGACTGTCCAGAGTGAAATATTTGAGGTTAACCACAAGCACGAAAAGAAGGTTTAAATTAGTTGAGTCATGGTTTGAATTAGGTATCAACCTATAAAGAGGAAATTTAACAAGTTGATTGAGAACTCACATCAAAATGCCCATGCAGAATGTCCTACTTACCCTGGTTACAAACTCTTAACCTCACCAGCACAAAATCTGCACGCAGACGCTTAAAAGGAGATTTTTTTTTTCCATTTAAGGGTTCATAACTGGAACTGGGTCAAATCTGGGTGCTCCTGCCAAGCTGTGCAAACACCAGACTTTTGTATCTGATGAATCCACACCATCCTAACTGTGTCTCCACAAGTCAAGGGACCACTCGAATTCGAGTGTGCACAAATTAGCAAGAAGCTACTTCCTACCATGGAACACGACTGCAGCACACAAATGGGTGAAAGGGCTTCAGGAGAACAGAAAATGACACAAACTGCCTACAAGCAACTCTAGCAGGATGGACATAGGCAAGCATTACCTACCTGGTGTTCCTAGCAAATTGTTATCTCTCATAAGCCTGTAGTCCTCTTCACTCAGGTTGTTCACAAACTGATAGAAAGCTTCCTCTCGATCTAACCGATCCAGCTGGCTCTGACGTTGGGCTTCTGATTGATCAATACTTCCTTTATCACTAGAATCTGAGCTTTCCATCTTGATGAGTTCAAGAGTACCTAAAAAAGGAGAGAGCAAACCCTTCATCGAGAGCAGTGAAATACGGCGTGGAATTTAGGTATGTTTACAATGGAGAGTGAAGCACAGGTTAAAGTAGTTTGCTAATGAAGCTTTAGTTAAGATCAGGTTCACCACCACGGGGATCAAAAACAAAGCATGAAGCTCCTCAAGAAGTACAAACAAAACTGATGCCCATCACTAGCAAATACTCAACAAAGCAGCAAGTATGAACACAAGGAGTATCATCTGCCATGAGCCTTAGCCCATCTTTACACTCACACAGTTAACTAGGTGTCTGTGATTATCTGCTTTTTGCATAAAATATTCCTAATGTCACAACTGTCTCTCCAAGCAGCCTTAGAGTAGTGTAGTACAAGGCATAAGCCATCCTTGATCACGCTCTCTGAGCACAGGATTACATGTTCCTTGCTTTTTCCTGCCTGCTACAGAAACAGCCTCTTCACCATCCAAGTGAATTTTAACAGAATGGAGTGGTTATGAAGAACTCAAATAAAGAAGATGCTGTGGAACACTACGTGCACAATGAAAGAGGAAAGCTGCTCATTCCCTCAGAAAAGGGTTTGTAAAATCAACTTTATAGTTTTACATCACAAGAGGAATTTGCTTTCGAGTTTCAGCATTTACTGAATTACTGATGTTGATGAGCAAAATTTCCAAGACAAAACTCCAGCATATACCAGGTACACCACTGCTTTAAAGAGCTGTCTTCTATGCTGCATATTTTTAAATACAACCTTCCCATATTGTTTTTCATCTGGATGAAATACTTGACAACGTCTCTCTTTCAAGGAAAATAATCGATGAATGCTGTGTCTGTATCTGATAAATATTATAAGGAACACATGCAAATGCAGGAGACATTCTGGCACTGGCTGTGCCATGCAAATACATCAAATGAAGATAAAATAACCAGCTTCCTTGATCACTCTGCCTCACTATACACAGCATCAAGAATTTTCCTGTACAACTGGTAGAATCTAGTTACTCAGAGAGGTGATTAACAAGCTAATCCTCTGCATGCTAAAAAGCTCTGCAGTAACATTCCCCATCAGAAAACATTCCTTTCATTTAAACCATACTTCATGTGACATGGAAATACTGGAAGAATAAAGCTTTTCTGCTTCTCACTGGAAAATTTCCAACACTTAGACATCTGTCTAGTGCAAAAAGCATCTTTTTTTGGTTTGTCAGCACAGCTGTCAAGTCAAGACTGCCCACAGTTTACATTAGTGCTTCTCCAGAAGAGCGGCACTGCATGATCTCCACGGGCACTTTATTTCAGCTGCTATGGTGAAAATTAAAGTGCACTGACCACCTCGGTGTGCAGCACCAGAAAAATTCCACAGGATAGGCAATCCCATTATTGCAGACTTGCAAATTATGAAATTACTGTTCTGACCCTCTTTGTCTTCAGTTCTGATGCAATGGAACTTGACTTTAAGTTAGTGATATTAACTTGTTGCCACTCGGGGCTACTGGTGCTGTTGGGTTCTGTGAAGCTCGGACATTTTACCAAAGCAATTTCAGCTTTTTTTCGGGAGTCAGGAAGCAGCAGCAATCACCAGGGTCACTACTGAGTCAGATGGAAGCCTAACAGCTTCCTCTGCATTTCTAAATCCTTGGTGCAATCTAAAGACTGCAGACTGGCACGTGACGTGTTGTGTTCTGTGACGTGCTGTTAGACACCGATAAATGACCCCATTCACAGGACACTTGAGCAATAGTTTCTGCAGGTGTGTTCAGCTCTGACCGGGCTCACTTAGGAAATCTCTGTGCCCTTCACATGCCAGGCACGTATTTCTAATGAGAACACAGCTTCGACCAACTTTTTTACAGGCTTTCTGCAGCAGAATTATTACTCCAAGCAGCATTACTTTAAGACATGCTGGAGAAGATCCTTTTAAAAGCAGCTGTTGCTAGTTCTGGTAATATCTGAATAAAAGCCTCAAGCAGAATCAGAGACTTGCATCCAAAATAAAACCCTGAAAGATGCATTAGTTCTTTGGGAATATACATCAAACTCTAACCAACATTCCCTTTTTTTTCAGATAATAATGAAACAAAGCCAACAATAAGATCAAAAAACTAAGAACAGGTAGTAAGATGCTAAGGGACAGGAGCAGCACAAGTTTTGTAAAATATTTTACCCCAAATGACTGCCATGGGATTTACTGACTTCGAAACACATGGAATGTCTTCAGAAAGATGGCAATATTAACACCTTTGTAAGCATTACACTAATTCTTCAACAGCTTCTAAAAAAAGAAAGCTGCCCTACGCATACAAAACATAACATTTGTTTACTACTTATTTATTACTTTCCTTTTAACTGAAAATTCCAGTGCTTGCAGGCACCTTGGCTATATAATGCCTACGTGATTCAAAGATATTTGCCTATTTCATTTCAGAAAATGAAGGGGCACCATTCTTGGTCAGAGAAAAAGGGAGAGTCAAAACAAGTCAAATGAGGGGAAAAAAAATTTTAAAATCTCTTCTTTACCAACAGGCTGATATACAGTTCAAAAGGTGATTATTTAGGAAATGCTTGAAATAAGTCAGTCTTACTTATTTCCAGGTCTGCTCCTCTTTTCTCCTCCATCACTTCTTATCTTCCCCTCCTACACCACAAAATCAGCTAATGATCAAGGCCGAATAGAGTTTACTGCTAAGAAAAAAGCCTCAGAGGTGGGATCTTGAATGAAGAATTTAATTTACGTGAAGGCTATTTCTGCTAGTGACAAACTCGCTGTATTTTCCTGTTGCAAACTACTACCAGGTTACATCAGTCCCCCGTATCCCGATTTCACAATCCCAGAAATGGTGTGAATCTCCATGGGCTGCTTACACTGATGGAAATACAGACGGCACAGAAACACAGCAACAACACATTCTCCCTACCTGACTGCTGACAGCAAATGGGATGATACTCTTCAAACCAGAGCTCTGATATTAAAACCAGCAAACGAAAACCAGGATTTCTACCCCAAGGCTTCTGCTACTTTCTATCTCCTCCCTGTCCACTCAGCTCATTGTGCACATTGTCCCACGTAAGCCTCACCTCCCAGCCCGCTGCAGAGCTCTCCATGGCCAGACTGAACTTACTGGAATGTTTAGACTACTCCTGCCTCAGCACGGCTCCATAGGGCCCATCTGGCTGGACAGCAGGATTTCCATGGTGGAAGTTACCACCGCCCCGCGCTCCTGTCACGGCAGGGCAGAGAGGCAGAAACAACTTGAAAATCTGCCCCTCAGGATGCTGCTCTCAGCTCACACCCTGCAGACAATTAAGACTGGCTTAAGGAAGCCATTAATACAGGCAAACCTGATGAGGGAAAACCAACAGGTGTACTATTAACTTACAACAAAACAACCAACATTTGGTTATCTAATAAGCAGGTACGCTTCAACTCTGCTTCTCTTTCTTCCTGACTTTGTTCTTATCCAAGCTAAAAGATTCAGAATTTCCTCCTTTAGTGTCCTTCCTTGTCAGCACTGAGTTGACACAGGGTGGGGAAGGTCACAGCTATGAGCAGGAAGTTCAGATCTGGTTATTGCCAACTTCAGCTGAGATATCCTGATATGAAAATCTCTTTATGGAGAAGTGAGGGGCTGACCACCTAAAGATTGCACAAAGCAAGAGAATCAGATATAGGATAAACAATTTTCTCCTTAAAAAAAAACCCAACTCTTCAGCAGCTGAATATCCAGACACAGTAACTACAGTGAATTCTTAATTGGCGTTCCCATCCTGCCACAAATCAGAAAAGTATCTTCCCTGCAGTTACGCTTCAACAACCTCAGAGATTTCTGAGCACAAATGACTGCCTGTCTCTCCACTGCTGCTCCAGACTGCAGTAAGCCCACAAAAGCTATTGTTTGTTACATTCTTTTATTCAAGAAGTAATACTATGTTCTTTTGGATAGGAACAATTTAAGAGTACTGGATATTCCCTCAATAATGCAAAGTTATCATTCTCAGAGCATAAGAAATATTTTATGTTTTCTTTTATGCCAGGTTGTGTGTAAACTAAATCCAGTCAAGAATGTGCTATTGCCTCAAATCTAGTGAGACAGCCAAGCAGGGATAACATTTGTGAACTCATCCACCTTCAACAGTAACACATTCTATCTCCATATTGCTTAGCACTTGTGGACTACAGAATTCTTCCCAGGAAAAGTACTAATGGACCATAATGCACAGCAATAAATCTCCAGTTCTTCCTCCTTCAACAGTGTGTAGTATCTCCTGACCTAAGGTATCTGTATTGAACACCAAGACACCACCTTAGCCTGCATTCCTGGGTTTTTTACATTTAAAAGCAATCCCATAAAACATTAGAACTCTCATTAAACCAACTCGGCAAAACTTAGAAAATGTGACAAACCCCGGAATCACTCATTGGCAGGGTTATATGAAAAAGCGATACCTTAAAATTAAAATCTTCGTTAGATTTATGGGGCAAGCCTCAAATTTTAACAGGGCAAGGCATGGAATTTAATTAAACTGAAGAAACAACTCAGCTGCTCATGAGTCAGGTGTGCAACAAGAAGTTCCTCTAGAACTCCCCCATGTCAGTGCTACCGGTATTTCAACCTCACCTGAGAATCTCTCGTGCCCTGTACAGCAGGAATGTTTCCTGAGCTACCTCACGTCTCAGCAACACAGTTAATACCTCTGTATAAACAAAAAAAGACGATGGCAGTGTGGGTGTTCCAGAGGTGTCCTCAGCAGAAGGCCAACTTCTCATTTATGATTCATATCCTCATCATAATTAGGTACTTCAACCGGTAGAGCACCTTGCTTCCAGTCTGCAGAAATGATCAAACCCTTGGACTAAAGGAGTGACTCAGGTTGGAAGCCAAAAACACTGATTTGTTTGCTTTGGGTCGTTAGAGGCTATTTTTCCTGCCCAGCTTGCAGCGAACATGCCTCAAAGACACTTCAGCTCGAGAGAAGCACAGCACAGCTGCGTGTCCAAGCGCTTTCCACGAACTGTGACTTCAGCAGCTCTGACGTGCCATGGCAGCACGGCCCGGCCAGCCCTCTCTCCAATTCCATGTCTCAAATGACATAGGAACAGCAGCTAGAACAGGCAGTCCTGTTACCCCGGCTTCTTCAAGCACAAACAGAACCCACTTCACACACAGCACTCATCCAACCCACCCCACCTCATTTTCCTAGAAGAATTCAAAGTTGAAAAACAGTTTCCATGCCAGTCAGTATCCAGTTTCTCAATACTCAAAACTAGCTGGAAGTAAGACATAACAGAAACTACATTTTCATCTTAAATATTTCATCACTCAAGTCCGCAAGCTCAAAAGCAGAAGCAAAAACTGTCAGTGAATCCCATCATTAAAGGAAAAAGACACCCTAAGACAGTGGAATGAAAGTAATCTATTTGCATTATACATGGAGCTTCATTATGTCAAGTTTGTTTGGCTTTCTCTTTTTGTGCAGGTGCACAAGCTCCCTTTTGTGATCACACCGAAGGCTTTGATACCACAGGTCCAATACACTCATCTCCACCTTAGAAACGGTAAAAAGGAACAAACTTTTCTAGTTTGCAAAGCTGCACCATGAATTTCGTTTTGGTTTTTTTTTTTCCCCTGCTATTGTGGCTTTTTATTTCCACCGTGACGAACAGCAGATTTAGGTTCTTATTAGATTTTTATTAAAACTACCGCAAGTTTTAAAATCAAGAACTCCCTGTGTCCTCTTTAACTCAAAAATTATCACGGAATATGCACCACTCTTGGAAAGCTGGAAGAAAGTTTTGTGTTCTGTGGAAGCGTTCTGTGAAAAGTGCTGTAAAATTTAAATGCCAGTTTAACAAGGAGTGTTAAACATCGATTCAGCTTTTTCACTACCCCAGTGTGTTACAAAGCAAAGGCCCTCAAACAAGATGTCATTCTGCACATACATTTTAAACAATAGAAAGCAAATGAATACTTTTGCAGAACAGTGGCAGAAAGTTCCACAGAATAAAAAAAAAAACCAAACCAGAGAGGAAAAACACTTCAGCTGAACCAACTGTTGAGATAAAGAAGAGAAACACTAACAACTCCTGATAAGTCAGAAAGAAGTGAGGAAACCAGGGCAGAGCTTAGCACTTCCAGAACACTGAGAGCATGTGGAACCAAGATGGAGCTCTCAAAATAAAATGTGGTAACAACTGCCAAAATACTGGGCTTTGCCTTTTATCATCTGCACTTACTAAAACAACACTTTTCACATACAAGTGAAAAATAAAATTAAGATAACACTGCCTTTGCCATCAAATTCAGATAGCACAGAAGAGAAAGCTTGGTGTATATGAGGTGCAGCAAATTTCCAGCACTGCAGGCTCATGAAATGATGCTCTTTTTTCCCAGAAATGAGCTTCCTGCTGGGTCAGCAGCAGAAGGCCCACTCTGAACTCAAAGGAAGAAGTAAAGCTGCACTCAAGTAATTAGTGTTGACCCTGACAGACTATGAACAGGACTGATATCCAAGGACAAGTCGAGTTTTGATTCCTGAAGAAACACAACCTGTGGTTAGTGAAAGCACTAAGCCAATCAAAACTCACTGAATTTCAACTGAAAAAGAAAAGCCCATCTTTAAATTCACTGCTGAGTCTCGCTGTCTCCACACAACTGCTGCTAATACAGGCACTGCTAATAGTAAAAGGGCAACAACCAGAGAATCACTGCAACCACAACCCACAGAGGAATTCCGATACGTGCATTCCTGTTCTTGTTGATATCCGGTGCCCAACGAACACAGAAGTGGGAAATAAAATGAAGGCAAATTTATTTTAATTTAAATAGGCATCCATACCATGAGAATTCCACTTCTGATGCCATCCCAAGGCAGGGAAGCTCCAGCATTTTAACAGGACTACGCGCACATACACCTTGCACATCGAAACCCAGAGTGCTCTGAGCAAGATGATTTTAAATTACTGAGCTAAGATAAAATGTGTGCTGGCTTTTCCTACGTTCCATAATCATTAGGTGGTTTTACGAGACCACACAACTCTGCAGACCTCCTTGAGTCAAAAGCTGAGCCTCAACACTGCACGCCAGCCAACAGCTGCTAACAAGTACCTGGTTAATACAAACCTGAGCAGTCTGAAGGAGTCACAGGCTTGTGTTTATGATCTTACCTGCAGCCAGAACCTGTGCAAAGGCAAAACCAGTTCCTGGGATGCTCCTGGCTATCCCTACTCACCACACAAAGCTCCTGACTAAGTTATGACACTGCTATGCTCTTTAGAAGTTTTGGTTTTGAGAAGCACAAGACTCTCATAAAAATATCTTGAAGACAGAAATGTTCACATTTGGTTTTATCCCTTCAGGAGTAATATTTGCAAGCTCAGCAGATGATAAGTTTTCACCAAGACTGAGATTAAACCACAAAACCTTGGATAAACACTCAATAATGATGTTTGGATTCAAGTGCTTTAATACATGGAAACTGAAGTTCTGTATAAAAAAAACATAGGAGAGGCCAGCAATGTGTTAAGCTCCATTAGGCTGGACTTAAATGCAATCTTTAGACTCAGGTATACGCAGCCATAACATGTTATATTAGGCTATGATTGTTAAAAAAAATGTACAACACCTCCACTGCAACTGGAATCATTCTGCTGAGATCAAGGGATTTATTCTGATACATTCCCACAGGGAAGAGGACTAAAGGAACAAGCAAGGCAGGTATACTGATACAGAGGTGTTTTGAAAACACTTCCATCTAAGGATCACACTACCCATTCCTCTTAAAAAACCCAAATACACATACTGGAGAACAGACACTTGCAACACTCTTGTCCAGTACACTCTGGCATGCCCAGGAATTCAGTAATATGGAAAATAAATATGATACAGATGGCAACCACTACAGGCTTGAAAAATACTGGTGTGGTTATTTCAGTGACAAACATTCACCCAGTCAGACCTGCTGATGAAGGGAACACTGCAGCTGTTGTGCCTTAGTGGTCTAACATAACAAGAAACCCTTAATTTTATAATGTGTGGTGTGTTTTCCCTTCCCAGAACATAATTCCAAGCTATCATTATTTTAATTCCAAAATGGTAAACCTGTAGAGGGAACAGAGTCAGTTTAAGTGCCAGTTGACCACTACAACACAACTAAATATCTGACCCTCAATTAAGATAATTAACTGCCCAAGAAGCAGCCAACTGTTTATGTGTTTTAGAAAGACTTGACAAGTCACTGCAATTGAAATTCAGGGACAAATTAGTGTCAGAACGTCTTCTGAACTTTTTGACAACTATTTTCAAGTTGAAATTACCCAATACTGCCAATATGGACAGGAAAATAAATGTGATGTGTGATGAGACGATTGGGTATTATCAAGTTTGCATTCTTGCTTAGAAGCTTCTCTGTATCAAGGCTCCACCTTCCTGAGAAACAGCAAAATAATACTATTACTATTTTAAAAGTACAGTATTTTTTGCTGTGAAACCTTTTGTCAGGTTCCTGCTGCGCACTAAAATCAAGACACATAACAAACCTTATATATATACACACAATTATACACAACCTGATATTGCTCCTCAATTAAAGCAGATCACTCAAGATAAACACGCACATCCAGCTGCACTTGACAAGGGTTTTGAAACAGAGAAACAGAAACCTTAAATGCCAACAAACAGCATTTAAAGGGGCAGGGAGAAACTTGCACAGGAAGCTAAGGTGACAGAGCAAAGATGACGTGATTAACTGGGGAGAAACTCAGCACAAGAATAGCAAACATCACAGGTTTGAACAGGTCACAAGCTGATCCAGAGCCTTACACAGAGGGATAGGAAGAGTTGCTCTCGCCTGTCTCCCACAACAAGGCTTCTTGCCTCGACTCACGGGAAGCACGGCCTGAAAACACGGCCCTGAAAAGCTGCGATTCCTTCAGCAGACACTGAACTGTGGACGAGGCCCAACACAGCAGCTATAACCACCCCCCTCACTCCACTCCTCCCAAAAGGAGCTTGTTCCAATTCCTCCCCCAGCCAAGCCGGACACCCGAAGGGTGCCGGGCCCCCCTGCCCTCCCCGGGGGGAGCGCAAACCCAGCTCCAGCCCCCAGTGGAGGATCAGGGTCGCGGCGGGAGGCCCCGCCAGGAGAATCCCCGGGGTGACGGAGCGCGGCCCATCCGGGCACACCCGCGCTCGGACCGCCATCACCGCCCCCCGCTCCCTCCCGGCACCGCGGAGGGACCCTCCCGCGCCCCGCCGAGCCGCCGCGCA
>VZTD01004401.1:220975-236236 GCA_013397725.1 Rhagologus leucostigma | reverse complement strand
CGCGCTCCCGCGCAGGCGCGGCCCGGGAGGGCAGCCCCGCCCAGCGCGCGCGGCCCCGGCCCTCAGGGCCCGCCGCCATTTTGGTGCGGGGCAAAGGCTGAGGTTGGGGTGGGGTGGGGGGCTGTTATGGTCACCCTTCAGCTCACAGCCCCCGGGGAGTGTGGAGGGGACCGGGGGTCAGCGGTGCCCGCCCGTGCTGCGGCGCAACAGGAGGGTCCGTGTTCCTACGGTCCCCTAAGTGGGGCTGTTTCATGTCACCTCAGGTGTGTGCTTGCTGGGCAGAGGTGACTCCGTGCAAGGCCGATGGTGGTCAGCAGTGCCAAAAACAAATAAATATTGGCAGTACTTGTGTCTGTCGGTGGGGATATTCACCCTCCTCTCCCTTCTAACCGTGGACATTCCTGCCCTCTAACCATGGACATTCCTCCCCTCTAACCATGGACATTCCTTCCTCTCCAACCACGGACATTCCTCTCCTCTGACCATGGCCAATCCTCCTCTCTGACCATGGCCATTCCTCCCCTCTAACCATGGCAGGGTCTCCCCTCTCAGCTCGTGTTGTGCACTACGTACAGATGGCATGCCCTATGAAAACAAAGATATTCCTGTTTTCTGATGTGAGCCTTACTTGATTGAATGCCAGACTTCCCATGTTACGTAGGGTTAAGCACTTTTTCTCACCACTGAAATTATCAAGGGCAGCTGAGCTTTGAAAGATCCCATTTTAATGCCTGAAAAGTCATATCTTGCAAAGGTCTTGCAAGGAAGTCATCTTCATTTTCAAACAATATCTGATACATAGAGAAAAAACACATTCCTGAGGACTTGCACCATTTCAAGAAGCCCACGAGACACCTTTGTTTCTCCTTTTGACAGTTCATTTTAAAAACAGCACTGTCATGTTGAGGGGGGTGTTGCATTTAAAGGTTGTGGAAACTGTTGACTTCCTACTCAACAATACCAGCCCAACTTTTAATGTAAATGAAGTGTTTTTATATATTCATAGTTTAAATTTCCTCTGTCAGACTTGAGAGCTCAAAGGCAGCCACAGTGTCCGGGCGAGAGAAAAGGGAAGGGACAGGTACAGACCGTATTTCTCGTCAGTTTTACTTGCCACAGCCTGTGACCAGGAAAGGAAGATGACAAAATCCTTAGTAGAGGAGTCCCACTTTCATCTGGAGCAGGTGTAGGTTCCCAACTATATTTTTGTTCAAATAACCAGTACATGAAGCAATTGAGTTTATTGCAGCTGCACATGTATGGGTGATACTTGATACAGCACATAGTTGGAGTGATGGAGAGGTGACACCTAATACAGCATAAAACTTACTTGCAGAATGTTCACCTTTTATGTTTTTAAAAGTAAACTGGGGTTGAGAGAGTGAGTTTAAATCAGATCAGTCCTTTGCATCATTGCTGCAACTAGAGTTAGATTTACTGCAGGGTCAAACCGTGCCCTAACAGCTCTGCTTTGACTGTTCAATGTGAGTAAAATTAAAAAAAAAAAAACCAAAAAACTAAGAAGAGTAAATTTAATGTCACAAAGCAATTTTGCTGTTCTAATGCACCAAAATATTTGTTATGGGGAAAAGTTGCCTTGCTCCTGACTCACGACAAATGGATCTTTCTATGAGCAGTGCTCCAACCCCTACAGATTCCAGTGGCTGGAGAAACTGTATGCCCCAAACAGAGACCCTGTGGCTGAGTGTGTGGGCACACTTTTATATTTGACAGGCACCTCTGAAGCTGGCAAAAAATCCATTCCGCTGTCAAACGTGGATAATTCAGGGAGAAGATGATGGGCACACAATTGATCCAGTTTATCGTGGAAAGCCTTGTGCCCACGATTGATAAGGCAGCCACCAGTGTGAGTATTGGCAATTAGCACAGCAGCAGGACATTCCTCAGTGTCGCTCAAAGGAAATCAGAGGTGAGGGGACTGCCACAGACTGATTATGCAGGAAAGTGAATCCTGCCTTTTCTCCCCACCTTTTCTGGACACCAGGCAAGGTCAGAGCAGGATAAAAGTGGCTTTGTTAGACACCAGTAACCTCAGCAGCAAAATATTAGGGATTATTGAGCAAATGGGAGGTGGAGCGTATTCTGTTTGGATGGAGGGATAAGATGATGGTTTATGCTTCTGGAACAGCCTCCTGACATCTGACACGTCATTTTGTTTCTCTTTCCTCCTCAACAAAATATATTTACTTGATTAACCTTACCAAAAGTCTTGAAAATCATCAAATGGCAAAGCAATGGAGGAATAAGACATTCTTCTTCACGTCTGGGGGTGAGCTCAGGCTCTTCAGGCAGACATTTTTCAGTTTGCTGGGAGACGAACACCACGAGGAGCAGAGATGGCAGCTGGATCCTGCTGATTCACACCTTCCTTAGTGGTAAAAACTTGGAGCTGAGGTCCAGGGCAGACAGCTGAGGAAAGGTCTCTCCCACACAGCTGAGGAGAAGTCTCTCCCTCGGTGTGATTTGGTGGATTTATTTGCAAATGCCCTCACAGAATCGATCAGGTACAGCATAGGCTCTGATTTTTCAAAACCACTTAATGGATTTCAGTATCCACTTGACATTAATAACAATTAATGACCTGTGCACACACATCTCCTTAACAGCTTTGACAAAATTAGGATCGGTGTAGCAGCATATTTCAAAAAGCTTGTAGGGGAAAATATATTTGCATAGAGAACTTTTCAGTATAGGGAAAAATCCAAAATCTACAGGAAAAGCATGGTGTAATTCCTACTTAAGTGTTTTCAATTTGCTACTGTATGTATAGCAAAAGAGAATTGCAACACTTTTCCATGGTAAGTTTAATGTCGTTTCCTTCAATGAGGGTAAATAAATTTGCTTTAAATCCCCCAGGGTTTTAAGAACTGCTTATTAGGTATGCAGTGATAGATGAAAAAAATGCTGGTTTATTTTTATTTCTAAAAAGATATTAAAATAACTTATTCACAATATAGCTAAGTAATAATCCAAATGCAGTGAGGTGAGGAAAATCTGAATCTCTTGGGAGCTTCTAAACCTGAGCAAAAAAATAAAAAATAAAAGACCCACCAAACTCAGATCCTTGTATGCTCAAAGTAGAGGCAGAAACTGCGCAGGCAGATGAAGCCAGCTGGGCGGTGTAAATGCAGGAATTCTGATTTTCTCCAGTGACCTGGGCTTAAAGCTGGGCTGCTGTTTACTCTTTAAATTGGCTTTGTCTTTCTGTAGCTTCTGACAGAAAGTTACATGCAAAGTCTGTGATAAATGCAGGATGTGTGAACTTCTGCTGAATGTGCTTAATCCCAAAGGATTTCTCTCGTGTTTATTGTCAGTACCTGGTTAGGTGCTATAAATCCAGGTGCACCCAAAAAATTCAGGCCACAGAAGATGAAGTAGTTAAAGCAGAGCGTGGCAGTTTATACAACCCCAACATGGAGGTGCTTGTTCATGTCACCGGAGTGCTTTGCAACTGCACCTGAGCCCTGTTCAGGCCAGAACTAACCAAAATCAAGTGGGAAAAAGTGAGATTTTATTATTCCTTCTGGTTGACAGAATTGTCCCAGGCCGTCCAAGAATATCCATGTGCAGTTGAATGATGATTCTGTCCTTTCTCTCTGGAAAACTCTCACCTCTGCAGGTATCAATTGTAGAAAACTTGTCTCCTGATGAAGGAACTTCATCTCCATTCTGAAAAAGCCAACTCTGCCAGGTTTTAAGCACAGAAGTTGGTGGATTTTATTAAAACCCTGAGGCAAGAAAGCTCATCTAAAATAGTCGAATGGAAATTAAAAGCTCCGTAGGTAGGACAGAATAAAATCCTAGACTGGAAAAGTTACCTCGTCTTGATAAACTCCTTACCATGCTTACCAGATTAACTATTTTTTTTGCTAGCATTAACTTTATTTAATTTTTAAATAATTTGCTTCTAGGATTATAATATTAGTCCAAAAATATCTTTTAGTAGTGTGAGAAAAACACTGTTTGAGGTTTTTCTCATGGCAAAACTTTAAAAATTAAATTTATATCCAGTCTTAATCTCAGCCTTTCTCCCAAACGCAGCCATGCCCAAACGATTTGCTCTGCATTCACACTGGTGCAGCTGAGTAATGTGTGTCCTGGCACAGCCTGATAAATTCCCTCCTCTGTCACCTAAACCAAGCAGAAAACCCAACCAAAGCCCCTGAAATGTGGGAATTTTCCTTTCAGTGCGGGCGCTCAGCGTTCAGAGGAGTCCGGCTGTCCGTGCTGGGGGCAGACACTCACTCAGGATTGGGTACATGAGCAGCACTTTCCTCCTGTAGATGTCTGGGGGGAACTTGGCGTAGTACACTTTGGCTCGCTGGGTCTCCTCGTCGCTCTGGATCAGGATTTTCCCGATGCGGATGGATCTGCAGCAGTCCCGCAGGCCCTGTTCCATCGCCTCCCCTCCAAGGAGCAGCACAAACACAGCAGCAGATGGTGACACACTGAGAAAGGGCTCGGGGGCAAGAGGCTGCAGGGGAAGGGACGGTCCCAAACGGACAGCCCCAGAGGGACAGTCCCACCCCCGTGCTGGTGAACAGCTCTGAGCGTCGAAACGCTTGAGGCTCTTTGCCTTTGCCCTGTGTTCACAGCAAACCGAGTCTCCTCGGCGTTGCCGAGCCCCTGGGTTTGCTGTTCCCACCCAGCTGTGCTGGGCTCTCACAGGAGAGAGCTGGAAACGTCCGAACGGGCGGGTGGGGTTTGGGGACATGCCGGTGACAGAGTGTGGGGCGGAGTGTGGGGCCGCTGGATCTGACACCGCAGATCCAAAGGTTTGCCCAGCCCTGGGCAATGACAGGGACTCTGTCCCCACGGAGCGTGGCTGGGGTGGGGCCCTGGCTCTGGCACAAGTGGGGAACAGGGGAGGGCACTTGGCCCCTCACAGGGAACAGCTGCCAGGGAAGAGGCCCCAGGAAATCTGTTCCAGCCGTTTGTCTCCTGAAAGGTTAATGGGAGATATTTCCTGGACATTCTGTTATCGAGGATACCTAAGAAAGAATAACAACTTATAATAAATAATGAGCCAATAAATAATTTCAAGGAGATACTGTAATATTATGAAGAGTAGGCTTTGTCCTGTTAACCAGATATTTTCCTTAATGTCACAGTTTACATTAGTAAAGAAACCTTCAAAAAAAAACACACCAGATCTTGTCTTTGACTGTAGTTTGAGAAAAAGGAACGATGTGTCAATATGACAAATATTAATTGGAGTGAAAACTAACTGATAGGTCTCCAAGTGTAATTGTAAGCAGAACACCGAACACGGCAGAGCTCCCTTCGTGTCGGATCTTGACCCCACACCACTTAATGTGTGATCGCTGACCTGCAAGAAAATGCCAAATCATTACTGGTGGTCTGCAGCTGCACAGAAGATGGGGCAGGTCGCCAATACCAAACCTAATCTGGATCACTTAATGAGCTGAGTTTAAATAAACAACATGTTTTTGGTGCCACCAGATGTAAAGTCGTTAGCCTAAGAATAGAGCAGCAGCTGGACTAAGAGGTGGGTGACAAAGTCATGGAAAGCAGTGACTCAGAAGAGGAATAATCAGCTGAAGATGAGCTCCTAATGAGATGCTCTGCCAAGAGGAGCTAATGCTTCCAAGGAACCACAAAGAGAGGCACCAAGGAAGACAAGAGAGGTTTTGTTATCTCTGTGTGGGCTCCAGCAAGACTTCCCTGAGGGCTGGAAAACACACCTTGGTGAGAAAACACCCAGGAATAGAGTTTACTGAGAAATAACAGGTGAAGGGACATTTAAAAATCAGTCTCTGGGAAGGCACATGACAGATTTAGCCCTAAAGGGTGGCGAGGCCCTAGCACAGCCTGAGAGGCTGTGGCTGCCCTGGAATTGTTCAGGGCCAGATTGGATGGGGCTTGAAGCAACCTGGGATACTGGATTATGTCCCTGCCCATGGCTGGGGGATTGGAATGAAATGATCTTGAAAATCCCTTCCAACCGAAACCATTCTGTGATTCCGTGATTTATCTGGCAGAGGGGTGTTTGGGAGCTGGACATCAATACAGGTCGCTGTATATTTTTAGAACTGGGGAAAGCTGTCCACTGGAACAATCCACACGCAATTTGCCGACTGTGGCAGAGTGCCTGCCACTGAAGAATCGCTGGAAATACTTAACGAGATAATTTTTTTTCCAAAGGAAACACTCTAGTTTGAACAAGCATTAATTCAGGGGAATCCGGCGGCCTTCATTAGGCAGGAATTGGGAGCAGGTTATGAGAACAGCTCCTGCTAGATTTGTTCTGAATAAATACAGAAACCGTGGCTGCAGGCTGGGGCAAAGGGAGGGGTGGACCAGGCAGCAGAACCTGCACACTGCCTTGGCTGTGCTGCCTGTGTGCTCCCAGAGAGGTGAAAAGGCTATTTTTACCTAACCTATCCCCTGTTCCCAGGTCCAGCCCATATTCAACACTTTTTATTTGCATTGTTAACATTATCAGTGTGAATCCTGGCTGCCTTCAGCAGCACCAGCTGCAGGGCAATCAGCGTTTGCAAACAGCCACCAAAACGTGCCTCAGACAATTCATTGCCAAGCCTTTTGCTTTAACTCTGGCCTGGAAGAGCACCATCAGCCATGGGGAAACTTAAGCACATTACAGAGTGAGAATACAATCAAGCAGCATCGGCTTTATTGCCGTCCCTTGGCTTTTGGAAAGTGTCGGGTGCCCACTGGGTCTTGTTGTTTAGGGGAAGCAAGGACTCTGGGCAGGCTTTATTGCTTCATTCATTTGTGTGGAGAAACCAGAATGGAGTTAAAATCCTTAAGTGAAAAGTGCAGGAAAGAAAAAGTGGGAAACACAGAATGGGGCTGGAGGAAGAGAGAGATTTCCAAGATTTTTTCTTATTCAGTGTTGGTCACTCTCTTACTTACCTCCAGAACAGAGTTCTGATGGTCACTTATCAATCCTTATCTTGGGGCGTGATTTCTGACGTCTCATGTGCAGTTTGAGAGTGTGTCAGTGACGGGGTACTGGTGCTCGGTTAATCCCAGGGATAGCAGGGGGGACCCGGAGTGCCTTCTGCCTGTTCTGTTTGGCAGCTGTTTCAACGGCAAATGCTAATTCCTCTCTCAATGTTTTGCTCTTTCTGGGAATTTAAAAATAACTTGCCTAATGAAGCAGTGCTGAGCAGCTCATATGTCCAGACAGATAGGAGTGAAATGCTTCAGTTCAGAAAGCAAAGTCTTCCGTGGTGGCAGTGCCTTTGAACAAGTCCCCCAAGGCCCTTTTTCAAATAATCCCAGGACTGGCTGAAATTAATGCTGGAAGAAATTCAGAGAAAGGGGGGGGAGAATCACGTCAAAGAGCCTGAGACTTGGGAAGACATTTCTGGGTGAGCTGTAATCAGGCCCATCCTATGATATCCCTTTAGCGGTGCCATTTAATTACTCCTTTACGGACAGGGTTTGATGTATGTGTGCTATAGCAGGGACATGCAGAACATGAAAGAAAAACGTGGCACTTACTGAAGGCTTTTCAAAGATCAGTGGAGCTCCTTGTCCCTTGTTAGAGCAACGAGAAGCTGAGCAGAGTGACAAAACTGCCTGTCCAAGGGCAGCCACCAAAGCACGAGCAGAGACAATTAGAGCTATGGCGATTTTCAGTTTCTCCCTCAAAAACACCTTGTTTTGTTACACATCTTTGATTTTTTTTATCTTCTGGACCTGGAGATCACCATCCTTGTTTAAGTTTACCCTGCAATGAGCTCATCTGCCTCAGTGGGACAGGACACGTGAGAACCATGAAGGGTGAACATCCAACAGGAGCTGGAGGAATGGTTACCAAAGGAGTTGGGCATGATATGCTGGGAGGCAAAATTGCTATCAAAAAGCAGGCATGGGGGCCAGGGAGATCTGGACATGGCTTCTTCCTTTGGCCCAAGACTGCAGTCAGAAAGTCTCTCCCTGCCTGCTTCGAGCAGCCTTAGCCTCTTCCTTGGATCTGTAACATTACTGTTTTCTTGTTCTTTAGAATTAAATAATTTGCAGTCCCGTAATACTTATCAGAGTATAAATTCTACTCTTTCTAATATTTCAGTGATAAAATCCTATTTTTTCCCCAGCTAGATGAAATAATTACATTCTTCAAATCAATTCTTATTTTTCTTTAATTGCTTCTGATGCCCGTGGCACTGTTGAGTGACAGGGTCTGCTCTCCATCCTTGGAGGCTGCTAGGGGAACTCAACAATGTCCTCATCTCCACAAGAGGAGATTATTGATCCTGAAAAACTGGTGGTTTTATTTGGGGCAGAAAGGATGAGGAAAGCATCCATCAGAAGAGTTTTCCAGGAAGAGACTCAAAGTACAACCCTATGTTAACCCTACGAAGACTGTAAGATCTGTATCGTATACAGCATGTCCACATGTTTTTATTGAATTGTTCTTAGAGTGCAATTCATCATTCCCTCGAGTCCTGCATCAAATATGCCATGCTGCAAAAGGATGAAATGAAGCCAAAACACAAGGATCATGTGTTACCTTGCTCTGTGCTTGTGCCAGGGAAATGAAGGACTTCTACCACTGGGATTCAACTGCTAAAACCCAGGAGCTGCTGTCCCTCTGTACAGAGTAATGAATTTCAGCATCATCCTTCATCCTGCAACCAAGAACGTGGCCTGTGTGATATCCACAGCAGTCCAGGCAATGGCACATTGCCTTTCTTGGGCTGGAATCATGACCTAATTCATAATGTAGCCCTAAAATTGAACTGGTGATTGCTTCCTGCTTGGCCACCCAGCCACTGCTCTCCATAGCCAACATGAGTCTCCACCTCAGCATGTTCCCTGTAGGACAGCAGACTTCACACACTTGGCAATAATTGAGAGTTCTCAAACTCCTTTCTGTTCTCAAACCCCAGCCCTAACTTGAAACAACCTCGGCCCAAGCTGTGCAGTGACTGTCTCACTTGCACCAGGAGCTCTGTGGAGCCCTTGGATTCAGTAAGAAGAGTGACTCTTCAGCTCTTGGTTGCAGTCATCTTGGTGTCATAACCCCAGCAGAGACTGGAAGCATTGCAGAGGGGTCCTGCCAGGCACCCACCTTGGAACACAGCCAGGGGCAAATCCAGCGGGTGCCTCAAGCCCAGGATCCGCTGTGTAGCCAGAGCCAGACCGTGTCCTCAAGGGACTTGGAGTGATGCTAAATCCCTCTGGGCACAGGGACAATTCCGGGCACTGCTGGACAGGTTCCCTTCACTGAACACCACACCAGGGGCTCATTTCAGCAAGATCCTAAATAGTCTCCAAAGCCAGTTGCCAGCATTTTGCAGTGTTATCTGATGGGAGATGAAGGAGGGATACATTCCTTAAAAATAATCCTCCTGGTGTTAAATAATGTGATTAAGCAGGCTGCCTAATTCTCCCCCTCAGTATTAAACTGTCCTGTTTATCCCTGGCTGCAGCTCTGCCCCCGGCCGTGCTCTGGCCTGTGCTCCCTCCTCTGCTGAAGCAGGGGCTGGTGTGACATAGCCCTGTTTTAGCAGCTGCCTGTTGTAAAAATGTGCCCTTATCTCTCAGACTGCAGTTTATGCTCAGTCTCTTTATTTCCCTTCATGTAACCATCAGACATTTCTGCGTTTCGTCGTGATAAATACCAGACTGTTGTATCTCTGGGGCTGCCAAGAAATGCATCTCAGCATAGCACAAATAGAGCTGCTATTTTTTTTTTCATTCCTTCCTTTAGTTGAACATTTATTCCTGCTATTGTTGTCCTTAGAAGGACAAAGAGGGCTGCATCTCACTAGCCAGTTGCTCCAAATACATTAGATTAAAGATTAAATAACGTGATAACTGAAGGCTATGAAGACTATATTAATATATTATATTGAGATAGTCAAGCAAAGATGTGATAATGTGCTATTCATTATACAGGTGCACCAGTGCTCACTACAGGATAAAATTAGATTGACTCATCTGCAGGTCATGTACCTTCTACAGCTCAGAACCGGCAGAGCTTTGCTTCTTTCTGCGCTGAGACGGGAGCACGTCAGTCACAGCCCTGCCCTGCACAGAGAGGTGTCTGTGCTCACACCACACTGCACAGTGCAAGGCACGAAGGATCCTGGTCACCACAGCCTTGGCATCACGCCTCAGGACATCTTTCCCATTCCCACTCTTTAAATGCCATAGGTTTCTCTTTCCCCTGCTCTCAGGGAAGAGATGTGCAACGTGCAAAGAGATCCTGATGCTGAGCGCCTCTCTGAAGTGGTGATACTGAGAGGCAAAGCCAGCTCACACGAACAGTCACTGCCAGGCTGAACAGGCGGCGCGGCTCCGTGTTCCCTGTTTTCCTTAATATCCACATCCCAGCTTCCAGCCACCCTTCTTGAGGCACGTCTGCCACACACCTGAGCTGTAAAACGCCTCGTGCTCCTGAGAGCGTTAAGTACTTTTCTCTCAGCGAGGGATTTGCTGTCTGGAACTGCCGTTATCGCCACTCACCCCTGTTGTTATTTCCATTAAAAGGTTGGAAGCCTAATACCGCATAATCATGTAGTCTGAGATCTCCAAATGAAATCTGAGGGTAAAGAAAAAAGAGGTGCAGGTAAAGACAAGAAGTAGAAGCGTCTCTCTTATGCTTCTTGTGGAAAACAAAGAGATGCAAGATGTAAAATTCCGCAGGAACTCACTCGTGTTTGTTAAAGGGATCAATAAGCGCCTGCACTGTCGTTTCGGCTGCCTGGGTTATCTCCCTGGGCGACTCATCTGCAGGAAATGCTCTCAGATGGGTGCCCTGTAGGTGTATCAGCTGGCTGGTCTCTCTGGATAACAATCACTTCCCCTTCTGCATTTTAAGATGGCTCAATATATACATTTGAAAAGAAAAATCCAGTCAGGGGTTGTGATACCTCGTGGTATCACACAAAAAGACAAAAACCGTTCAATTTTAGCACTGTCAAGAAAATGAACTCCATCCCACCCAAAACCAGCACACTGTCCCAGTCCTGGGATGGGGAAGGCTCTCCAGCGACAGCAAATGCTACTGGAGAAACAGCAACCCAGACACTTGTTTTGCATTCAACTTGTTGGAGCTTGATATTTTTGGAATCCTTTTCTTTGGTTTTTTTCTCAATTAGATGAAATTTGTCAACAGAGTTCAAAAGTTATGGAAATGGTCCAAAAGACAGGCTGGTGATGCAATTGCAGAAACTCTCTTTTCTTAGCAAGTCAACTTAAACCCCTTAATGACTGGAGAAATGATGCCACAGCCCATTAGTTGGTGGCCATTTACATTCCAAGGTCGCTGTCACTGATGAGAGGGAGACGAGGGCTGAATCCTTCCTTTCTCATAATTAAAGCTCATGAGCTGCACACTCATTTCTAAGGTGCTCTTTTCTATTGATCTGTAATGCCACTTTAGAGATTCTAACTAATACTACTAGATTTTCATCAACTCAGATTTGGTCGTGGATGCTGCTTTCAGCTGAAAGAATCGAGTTAACTGCCTCTTGCCTTTTTCCTATTTATATTTTAACTGCATTGTGTGAGAATAATGTAACACCTTCATTCAGACAGAATTAGTCACTGACTTTATGTCGAAATCTTCAGCTTGTAGTAATCTCACCCACATTCAGCCAAGCAGGTAAGCACATACTGAAGTCTACAATTAAAATCCTTAATTAAATCCTTAAATTAAGCACATACTTAAATGCTTTGCTAAAGAGGGATATAATCTCCAACATGCTTAAGATAAAGTGTATGTTTAAGTGCTTTATTGAACCAGTGCTTTTGCTGCAACACAAAGTACATTTGCCAAGCAAAAGCTACTCCTATAGGTGTAATTCCATAAAAACGGGCGGCTGGGGGAGCCTGTGGGCATTTATCAACATAAACCACATGGCTCCTGTCCTGACAGATCACACCTGGAACGTTGTGAGGTGTAAGAAACCTCTGGCATGGGATGTTGCCAGTGCATCAGCTGTGCTGGGGCCGTGGCAACATCAACAGCAGCTGGATTGTGCTGGACAAAGGACAAGCCCAGCTTGGATGGCTGCTGGGGTCTGCGTGGCTGAGATTTGGGGCAGGTTTGGGCTCTGTGTTGACTTAAATATATTTCTAAGTTTGAAATATATTTAAGAGAAGCACTTATGAATACCCCAGACAAAGAAATTCCCATTTTTTTCCTATTGACTTCCTTGCATGAAGAGAGACAAATAGAGCCACAATTTAAGCCATTACCTGACACCTTCTAGAGGCCTCCAGCCTGCAAATGCTGCAAGGTGTTCTGAGCTATCCTATGGAATTGTGTGCAAAAGTCTGTTGCTGATCTGGGGTGTGGTAAAGGCCACTAACCAACCCCAGAGACACTGAGGAAAGGCTGGTGTCACCCAGGGCACGTTTGTCCCCGGCCAAACTCTCCCCAGAGACAGCAGCTCCCGCTGGCAGGACAGAGGAGCTGGTGGTATTAAATTACATCCCAGTTAAAATCTGACTCTGCTTTCACTCACAAGGAGAAGCCACTGGGCCGTGCGCAGAGATGGATGACGGTTCATCCAGAAGTTACAAGTGTTTTAATTACACGTGCTTTTATACAATATAAATACAGTAGATAAACACAAGCCCATTTCGCAGGCCCTTTCTGTAGCATTACTCTGGTGGATGAAGGCTCTGCTTGTTTCATTAAAGGTGTTTGGGTACCACTCACGCCGAACGTGGACTGGCCAGCGCGGGGTTGTGTCAGCGCTTGAGAAAGCACAAGATCGAACAGGGTCCCCAAACCAAGTTTTTGAGCGACATAACCCTGATTTTGGAGAAAATGTGCAATAATAGCTCAGAGAAACAGCCGCCTTCCAGGTTGCTCCAAGCGCCGTCCAACCTGGCCTTGAACATTTCCAGGGATTGGGGCAGCCACAGCTGCTCTGGGCAAACCTGTGCCAGGGCGTCACCACCATCAGTGTAAAAAATTTCTTCCCTACATTTAGTCTGAATCTACCTTCTTTCAGTTAAAATGCCCCAAGTTCTGTGGCAACAGGACCTGCTAAAAAGTCTCTCCCCAAGACTTGCACTAAGGAGCCAGAACTATTTCCAGTCCGTGGGTCATGGGATTGATCCCACACAGGACAGACCTGATGGTTTTGGTGGCCGTGGGCTTGGCCCAGCCTCTCTGCGTGTTTTATTTATCGGAGAGCTTCTAGTCCCAGACTGAGCTCAGCCCTTCTCAAAGCTGAGCTGCTGATGGGCTTCCCTGGACCATGGCCCTGCTCCAGCCCTGCCCTGCTCCCGTCTCTGGGCTCCTGGGACCGGGATCCACACGACCAGCGGAAGCACTGAAATCCTGTGCCCCATTTTACTCATCTGAAACCCCTCTGTGAACACAGGCAGCTTGTAGAGCTACCAGCTCTGCTCTTGGGGATCATTTCCCAGCCCCCTGCCAAGGGATGCAGTTGCTGAACACGGTGTTCGTGTCCTGCTTTCTGCTGGCAGGGCTGGGAATGACCCAGCCTGAATTAATGCCCCCCTCCTTCAGTGTTCCTATCAAGTGCTAATAAAAGGAATTGTCGTTTTTAAAACAAGTAAGTTTTATTCCTTTTCCACAAGACATTGAAGACAGTGGCATTTCACTGCACGCACCTGCTCCTTCCCAGGAAAAGACACTGCTGGGACAGGGACCCTGCCCAGGGACAGAGGGCTGGGAAGAGGCTCCGCTCCCTCCCGCAAGCCCAGCCCCACCTCTGCACCCGCGGAAGGCAAAGTGTGAACTCTGTGTTGACTTGGTGAAGTTTCCATTTCTCAATTAAAAGCAGCCCCACTTTACAGCAGGAGCCATCCAAGCCTGTTTTCCCACTTTTCCCCATCCACAGCCGCACCTCTGTCCCTGAGGCGCTTCACACTAACGAGCATCAGCCCAATTAAGACAAGGGCTGGGGCCTGGAGTGCACTGGGAGGGGGCAGCCGGACAGATCCTCATCTATAGCAGCGATTTGGTTAAAGAAACGATTCCTAATATTCAATAAATGGCAGTTTTAATTTCTTCTTCATACATGATCTTAAAATGAGATTTTTAATTTTTTTATTTATTCCATAAACAATATAACAAAACTCAGCAAGTTAACAATATGACGTTTTCACCATACAGAGTCAGTCACAAATATTTAAAACCTTTGCAACAAGAACAACAAAACCCAAAATATTACAAGAATAATTTACAAGAGGATCTATAAAACAGCAAAGCGCTCACAAATTTTCCAGTTTCCTTTACACAATATCACTACACTCTTTCACAACATTTCTTTTTATTACAAAATTCCCAACAAAAGTTTAATTTTTTTCTTTGTATTTTGGTTTTTAAAACCAGAAACTTTTAAGTATACATCCTTTTATTAACACCCGAAGGTGCAAAAAAAGGGAAACCTCACACATACAAACACTTCACAGCACTTTTCTAAGAAAAATATACACTTACAAAATATTTTACAAATTGGCACACTTAAAAATATACAAGATTTTGTAGGCGTCTTAGAGTGATCCTTAAGAATTATACTTCAATTGACTCTACAGAATATTTATAAAGCTTATTCTAAAAGAAAAAAGGCAAATCATTTCCAAACATGTTAAAATTGCAGTGTAAAATGTGGAACAGAAATGGATATGTTACATTCATAAAAAGGGCCATTTAATAGTTCTTAGATGCTCAAGGGGGGGATAAAAGTTTTCTTTAGCACCATAAAACAGGAGCAACTTCCTAACGAGGTGCCTCTAGTTCTATGGAAGGGAACTCAAGGAGCAGTACATTCACATCTCTGGAGGCAGCAGTCGAAGCGCCCGGCCGGCGCCGGGGCAGCGGAACAGAGCAGCTCCTTGGATTTCTACCCTGCTTCCCACCGGGAGTAAGAGACAAAAGGAGTTTCACTGGTACCTTGGTTTTGTGTGTGTGTGTGATTTAGTCTAGGTTTAAGTCTTCCCTTTGTGCTTTAGAAATGGACGTCTGTCTGTCTGTCTGTCTGTCTAGCTAGCGAAGGGTAGTGAAAAGACCAATTTTATTTCTCGTTTCCTTTTGCACCAAGTGTTTAAAGGCTCAGTAAACGTGTCTGGCAACCCAAGCGTCCTGCGAGATGGAGGGAATCCTCCTGCTTCAGATCCCAATTCCCTTAGATGGCTGTTACTCCACTGTCATTAGTGTCACTTGTTTACCTGAGAAACAGATTTGAAAAGCCTTGCTTCTACCACAGACATTGTACTTGGTTTATTTTATATATATTTTTTTCTTTTTTTTTTCTT
>VZTD01004401.1:142783-220951 GCA_013397725.1 Rhagologus leucostigma | reverse complement strand
CTTTTTTTTTTCCTTTTTTTTTTTTTGCATTATTTCACACGCTGAAGAGATAAAGAGGCACATTCTCCAATAGATGTCAGCGGTTTGAACCATGCAACCTCCACTGGACCCCCTGGGAGCTGCACAGGCAAAGTCCAACACACCGAGTTGAGAAAGTAAAGACTGAGGGCCTGATCCTGCACCAACCCAAGTCCACGCACCTGATCCTCTTCCCACTTACACTGACTTCAGGGGAGTTTTTCTTGGGACTTGACATCACTGGCTGGGAAAGCACTTGGGGCATGGGAGCCCCTGGGAGAAAGCTCCCACCTAAGTGCTTTGCTAGATCGGGAGCTTAGGGAAAGAACGTGGTCCAGCAGGTAAAGGATGACAATGCTTAAAACATCTTTATTTTGGTTCGTGGCTTGTTTGGGCCAGAATGCCGAAAAAATTAACAGCAATCCTGATTTTTTAAAAGAGCAAACGGTGCAGCAGTGGTTTCTCCAAGCGACCACCAGCCAGCCTTGGCTTCTCCTCTCCGAGCCAACCCAGCCTCGGCAGGACGGCAGAGCACGGCAAAGACAGCCCTGTGGCTGCCCCTGCCCTCCTCTTCCTCCTCCTCCTCCTCCCAAAATGCCTGGCTACCTCTGGTCCACAAGTCATTATTCTCAAGATGTTTTTCAAAAACAGCCACCCTCCTATGCTTAAAAAAAAAGAAAAGCAAGATGTAAACCTGGTAAGATTTATTTTGTAATAAAAATGCAATAGGCTTTTATTGGATCCCCATCACTGGTATTTTTCTATTTACAAAACCTCTAAATGCAAGTGTCTCCAGCAAACTATGGCCGTGGGGTGGGCTGGCTCCTGCTGGGTTGCTGCAGGATTCCTTTCCCCAGGACATCTCTCCTATCCCTGTGCCACGGGAGACCAGTGCTCCTGTGGGAGAGCGGCGAGTGCCACCTTGCTCTGTGTAATTCTCCTCTCAGATGGATTTTATGACCTTTGGAAGCGGCCAGTCCCTGCTTTCTAACGCCAGTGCCAATTCTAAGTCACCCAGACCGGGGTGACACTGCAGCTCAGCAGCACTGCTGGCACCGTCCTCCCATCCCACACCGGAGTAGGACTGAAACAAGGTGGAGTAGAAAGGACATTTTAAGGGATGCTGCAGAATAAACATCTTTTGTGTGGCTTGGCTTCATTGCTCCCAGGAGTCAGGAGAAGATGCAAGACGAGGATGGAAGTTGCACTAGGACTGGGCAAGAGGATGGGCTGAGGTGGGAGCCAGGCCAAGCAAGGTGCAGGGAGCCCCGGGGGTGTGGGTGGCGGGCAGGGATGGGTGGGACCCACGTCCCAGCCCTCCCACAGCTGTGAGCAGTGCCACAAAAACCAAAAATGCAAATGGAGAACAAGAGCTTGTATGGTGAGGGATGAGGCAAAGGTGGGAAGTGAAAACCTTGAGGTAGTGATAGGCAGGTGGAGATGAATCCTAGGAAAGTAAAGTGCCAGCTCCTCAAGGAGTGAATCAGTAGGATCCCCTGGGAAACTGCCCTCAGGGACGAGGGAGCAGAACAGAGCTGGCAGATCTTTCAGGATGCTTTTCATAGAGAGCAAGAGCTCTCGATCCCCAGGCGTAAGAAATCAGGCAAGGAAGGCAAGAGATTGGCATGGCTGAGTCGGGACCTGCTGGTCAGGCTGATGGGCAGGAGGAGATGCACAGGCAGCAGGAGCAGGGACAGGTATCCTGGGAAGAGTACTGGGATACTGTCAGGTTGTGTAGGGATGGGGTGAGGAAGATCAAGGTGCAGATGGAGCTGAACTTGGCAGGAGACGTAATGAGTAACAAGAAGGGCCTCTACAGGTGTGTCAGCATGAAAAGGAAAGGTCAAAGCAGCTGTGACACAATTGGCAGACTGGTAACAACAGATGAGAAGGTTGAGACAACCTCTTTCCATCTCCCTTGAGTGGAGGAACCACAGGACAGGGACTGGAGGAGCAAAGTTCCTCCCACTGTAAGAGAAAATTGAGTTTTTGACCACCTGTGGAACCTGAACATACATAAATCTATGGAACCTGATGAGATGCGCCCCAGAGCCCAGAGGGAAGTGGCTGATGTAGTTGCCAAGTCACTCTCCATGGTATCTGAAAAGTCCTGGCAGTCAGGTGAAGTCCTGGATGGCTGGGAAAATTAAAACATTGAACCACTGCCCTGGCAGCCTCCCCTCTGAGCCTGGGAATACCATGGACCAGACCCTCCTAGAAACTCTGCTGGGGCTCACAGAGGACAGGGAGGTGACCCAGGGTAGCCAGCACACCTTCACCAAGGGCAAGTCCTACCTGGCCAACCCAGTGGCCTTCTAGGATGGAGTGACTACATCCATGCACACGAGAAGGGCTGCAGGTGTCATTTGTCTGGACTTCTATAAAGCCTTTGATATAGTCCCCCACAACACCCTTCTTTCTAAACTGAAGAGAGATGGATTTGAAGGATGGACTGTTCAGCAGATGAGGAATTGGTTGACAGTCACATCCAGAGGGTAGCAGTCAACAGCTCACTGTCTAGATGGACATCAGTGGCGAGCGCTGTCCCTCAGGGGTCTGTACTGTGACCAGCACTGTGGAATATCTTCACCAGTGATGCAGATATTGGGATCAAGTCCCCCCAGCAGGTTTGCAGATGACACCAGACGGAGTGGTGAGGTTGACACGCCTGAGGGACAGAGTGACATCCACAGGGACATGGACAAGCTCGAGAATTGGGCCCAGAGGAACCTCATAAGGTTCAAGAAGGCCAAATGCGAGGTGCTGCACATGGGATGGGGCAATCCCTGGGATCCACGGTCTGGGGAATGAAGAGATTGAGAGCAGCCCTGCCAAGAAGGACTTGAGAAAGAAATTTTTCATGAGGGTGGTGAAACGCTGTCACAGGTTGCCCAGAGAGGTGGTGGCTGTTCCATCCCTGGAAACATTCAAAGTCAGGTCAGACAGGGCTCTGAGCAACCTGGTCTAGAAGAAGATGCCCCTGCTCTTTGCAGGGGAGTTGGACGAGATGGCCTTCAAAGGTCCCTTGCAACCCAAATACTCTATAAACATCAAAAGGGAGGAGGCAGAATGGTTGGCTCAAGGCAATTTCTGAATTTTGGGGTCAAGCAGCAGAGCGATGACCTTTTCAGACACAGGAAAGGGCCAGCACCACACCATGAGGGACCCAGGCTCTTTAACATCTCCCAGTCAGAAGTTTTTGGAGGACATGGGATGACCAGCAAAGCTGTCAGCAATTGGAATGGTAGAAGGACTGAATGAGAGCAACAAGGCAGCTGGAATTTGTGATTAACACTGTTCTGAAACACCCAGCTGGGTATTCATGGATAAAACAGTCGATATGTTTTATGCCTGATCTCCATGCCCTATTGCACATTCCTCAGATGCAATAAGTATTGCTATCCCGTCCAGTACAAGGGGTTTTATTACGAGTCCCATATTCATAACATTAAGCATACGGAGCACAGTGCAGGCCAGGTGAAATGTGCTTTCAAATGATGGTTCTGGGTCAGAAAGAAGGTCTGTGCCACATCCCAGCCCTTGGCCTGACCTGTCTCTGTAAGAGCAGCAGCCAGAACATCCAGAAGAAGGGAGCTGCCAGCCCCTCTCCTGCAGCACGTGGGGGGAATGCTGAAAAACTGGGATATGCCAACACCACAGCAGTGGTTGGAGCTTGTAGTAGCTGATGAGCCTATGAATAGAAAAGAGACCTGCTGGGGAAGTGGGGAGAGCGTGGTGGCTGCAGGCCAGCCCAGCGCCCAGGGATGGAGCCCGACCACAGCTCTTGCCTCTACAGTAAATCCTGAGCATCTTCTGGATCTCCCTCCTGGAGCCAGAGCTGGGGTGGGACGCTGCATCCCATGGGGCACCAGGGACCACTCTCATCCAGAGCAACTCACTCCGGGCAACGCCAGCATTTATTCCATGAAAAAATGAACTTACAGGATTTTTATAATTACTATTTTTTTTTTCAGAGTTTGTCCTTTCATCTGTTAAATAAAACACAATGCGACTACCGAGCTGTTCTCTCTGGGATCGCAGAGCCGAGCTAAGCTGCACCTCAAGATCTGTAAGAGCTGAAAACACAATTCTAAACTAACACTCTGCATCTCCACTTTGATTTTAAGTGATCGCTCTGCTTTTCTGCTAAATTAACTTAAACCAATTCTGCTGCTTTGCCTGGTGCGTGGGTGGAAAAAAAACAACTTGGGAGGAAACCCGAGCCCAGTCCTGCCCGCTGTGTGACACCACGTCTATGCCTGTGGCCGTATCAGCAACGTGATCTGTCCACTGTTAGAAAGGCTCCTCTTCCTCACCGCCTGCTATTGCATAACGTGTCCAAGCCTCGCATCCCTCTGCTCCCAATTCTCCCAGGGCTCTTGCATATCAAGGTTTTTCATGAGAAATCAGCAGCAAAACGCACAGGCTCTCAGTTGCACAAGGAAAATAGATCTTTGTTGGGTTCGTTATTCTCGTGGAGGGCGAGGGTGTGGTGAGGAGGGTTACAAATAAGGCCTTTTGAGAATACATTTAGCATTCAATACTTAACGCTGTCTTATGAAAGTCCAGTCATGATCCGGCCCTGATCGGTGAGATCACAAATAGCTCCGTTGGTTGTATTTGTTTCATGAACTGAATCAAAGAAAAGGTTCAGAGTTGTATTTAAAATGAATGACTCTGCTTTTGAAAGTTCAAACTATATTGGCATCGCAAGGTTAGACATGGAGGAAACACCAAAGCTATGATGGGAGAGCGCTTCTGACAGGCTCTGCATCGAAAATGTTTTAAGAAACTACTCAAAGGAAAAGTAAATAGCACTCAATGTATGAAATGTATTAGTTCTGTTTTTATAACTATTTCAGAATTTATCCCAGGTTCTTATAAAATATATAAAACTGAGATACAAAGAATTAGCAATGTAACTTTGCATTTCAAATGATCTTCAGCTACAGGTTTTGCTTTAAGAAAACAGACACTTGAAAAGCAGCTGTTCTGTAGTCTCTAGATGCAGACACTTGAGTTCCTGGCAAACTTACCGTCAGTGGTTTTCTGAACTCCTCCACCATTGCAACTCTCTCCTATAATGAAATTCAACATTTCACCATTAAGTTTTTCTGCTCATGGTTTCAAATAGAGAGGACGTTACCGTTTCCCAGCATCGGTTTCAAAGTTCCTTTTTTTCCTTTTTTTTTTCCCCCTTTTTTTNTTTTCCTTTTTTTTTTTTTTTTTTTTTTTTTTCCCTTTATGAGCTTTAAACCACAGGGTGAATCCATGAAATGAGGTAAGTAAATTTGGCACACTTTTAGTCATGTCCATAAAACTTTTGGTAAGTTGTATCAGTGAACAATATCGTTTTCATCGTGAGTTACAGGTGCTTTCGAAGGGGGGTGGTTAGTACTTAACAACTGGAATGTTTCTAGTAAAACCAAAAGGCATAGCTGCAGAAAACACTCACAACCCAATGTTGATAGAGAAGTAAAAATATATACAATACAGTCACTTGTTCATAGTTTGGCACAATTTTTTGTTGTTGTGGGTAATAGTGCATAAACTACTGTACAACAGTATGACTTTTAAAACAGTCTTTCACAGAGAATACCAGATTAGGTTTGCTTTCAAATAATAAAATTCCCACAATTTCAAACTCTTCATTTCAGCACTTACATTTCAACAGACCACAAGGCAGATTTCGAAAAGGAACCGATGGGGAAAAAAAAAGAAAAAACAACCAAAAAAAAAAAGGTAAGAAAAGAACCAAACATCAACCGTCTTTCTAGAAAAGGGAGTCTCTTCTTCAAATACAGGAAAACCCAAAAATGCTGTTTCTGCTTTAAGAAGAATGGAGTCTGATTCCCTGCAGGAAAAAATCAAACATTTGATGCCATCTTAGTTAGCTCGTCTGGAGTCACCACGACGGAGCGAACGCGCTAAAGGCGGGCGGGTAGAGAAGATGCAGCTTTAGATGATGCAGGTTAGGAGACACAACAGCAGAGGGGGCCAGAAAGCACTCAAAAATTGCCACGTGAAGCTCAATTAGGAACGAGTTCTCATTTGCAAAGTAAAGAGCCTTTAAGTTTCGAGATCTTGGCTTTTGGATGCAGAACCTCTTTTTTTTTTTTTTTGGTTTTTTTTTTACAAAATTTTCCAAAAAAAAAAAAAAGTCTTTCCTCGTCAAAATCATTAAAAAGAGCGTGTAATCATGGTTTGGTTTTTTTTTTTTTTTGAGTTTTTGTTTTTGTTTTTCCCCCAATAAATAAGTAATTAAAAACTGAAGAAGCCAAACAGCAGAAAAGAGTAGCCTTGTTAGTTTTTTTAACCCCAGCCAAGCCAGAAAATTGGTCATTCTTTTAGGTAGCTTGCAAGTCATAAGTATTTTCATGCATTTAAAAATAATAATTAAAAAAACCAAACAAACGAAAAAAGAAACCAACCCCAAAACCAAAACCAACCAAAACTGTAAAAGGGGAATGTCTTTTTTTTTTTTTTTTTCATGCAAACTTTTGCTTTCAGGAAGGAAAAACTGAGGAACAGCGGGCCTAGCAGGTGGGAGGGAGGTTAGGGGCATTCCAGCCAGTTTGGTGCAGCATTACCTCAGTTTCTCAAAAGCAGCTGTCACGGGTGGGTCCTTGTGGGGCTGTTCGCGGTCCGTCCGCTTGATTTTACAGTTCTCATCCCTCAGTGATTTCGAACTGGATTTATGACGGTAGAGTTTTTTATGGGTAGGTCCATTATTGCCTAAAGTGCTCAGGTTACTATAGTTTTTATCAAAAAAGGGAGCGTGAATGTCCGTGGTGAACCCGGTGGAGCAGTTGGGGCGACCGGGGTCGCAGGTCACGGCTTTGCTGTTTTTGCTTGAGCCCTTGTTGTTTGACTTGTGGTTCTTCGCCGCCCCTGGCGAGCCCCCGTTCGCCTTCTTCTTCGACTCTTGGGACGTCCCTGCCAAAATTTTAAGAGTTTTCAGTTTCAGGCTGTTGGACTCTGGTGACCGGAATATGTCTGGAACACTGTTGTGGCCGACGGGCCCCCACAAGGGCTCGATGGAGGCCATCATAAACCTCTGGACATCGGCCATTCCCGACGCGATGTTGGACAGGATGTTGGAAGGTTCCTCGAACTCCCTCTGGTCGTCGTCCAGGAGGCTGGTGGCATTGCCCAGGCTGGCTTCCGACCAGCCCGTGCCCCCCTCTTTTCCCAGCGCCCACTCTCCGGAGAGCCCGTTGTGCTTGCCCAGCTTCACCCCGGCCGGGCCGCAGTGCTGAGTGCCCTCGGCCACGCCCTTGGTGGCCGTGGCCACGGTGCCCAGCTGAGTGACCACCCTGCCACCAACGGCCGGAGCCTTCTCGCCGTTGACTCCCGCTGCGTTTTTCCCTTTCCTGGTGGATTTGGGCGCCTGCCTGGAGTTTTTCCCTTGCGGCTTATCGGTTCCTTTGTTGGTTTTGGGCGATTTTTTCCGGGTGGCTTTCTGGGAAGAGCTTTGGTTTGTACCCACATTCTTGCTGGATGAACTTTTCCTCTTCGATTTTGACACTTTGCTATTGGTGCTAATTTGACCAGATGGCTCATTAAATGTTGACAAGCATGGACTCTTTTCGAGAAGGCTGACAGAATCTTCATCGTTGAACATATGGAACTGGAACTGGTGATTATTTAAAGCAAACCCATTATCTGCCTGATCCTCGGTCTGCAGGACTCCACAGTTCCACTTGACCTTCTCGGAGCTGTTGAGGGCAGCCTGGGGGCTCTCCTGAAAGCCCTTCAGGGTGCCCAGAGGCTTGGCATCGGAGCCAGCTATCTGCGGGGACAGGTTGGGAGTGTCTGGAGGGGACATCTCCGAAAGCGACGACTGGCGGAACCTATCAGGCGTGAAGTTGGAAATGTCTAAAAGGTCCGTGGACTCCTTCAAAGGGGTGATTTCATCTATGCTCTGCTGGATCACTAGCTTGGGACTGCAGTGGGCCAAGAAATCATCATTAATATCATCCTCGCCGTCCTTTTCACAAGACTTTAAACTTAAAGAACTGTAATTGCTAGAACTAACTGACAATGAACCCACTGAATCAAAACTAATGAGCCTGCCATCATCCGTACTGAGTGTACCTCGTTGGAAATGAAAGCGCCCCTCTCCATTATTGAAATGACATGACTGATAAGAATCATCAGACTGCACTTGTTGGCTATCCGGCATGTAATTTTTTTGGTATAGCAATTTGCCGCTATTCAGATTGACTTGAGTGTACCCAGAGGCGGGGAGGCCGTCCGTGCCCGGGGCGAACTCGCTCGGCATTCCGGCCGCCTCCGGCATGTCCCCGGGGAAGTCCTGGCGCTCGCTGCCCTTGCTGGCCGGCCACATGCTGCCGAAGCCGCCCTGCTCCATCTCCAAGTGGCCGGGCGACTGCTGCAGCTCCGACTCGGAGGGCGGGGAGAGCACGCAGCTCTGCGCCGGCTGCAGGGACGGGAAGGGCTTTTCCGGCGGGACGATGCTGGGGAGCGGGTGCTGCTGCTGCTGCTCGGAGGGGTGCTGGGCGAAGTACGGGATACCGGTGTTGCTCGACAGATCCGAAGCATCTAACAACGTCTGCAGATACCCTCCGGGGATCAGGGGTACATTGGTGGTGATATTAGCAGATGGCAGAGGCTTGTCTGAAGAGGAGGTGGATGGTAGGAAAGAAGAATTTTTAGCAACCTTATCCTCGTGGCACTCTGGGAGATGGGAGCTGTCTGAAGCACAGGGACTGTTTTCGTCCTTCAGACGCGCTGCAGAGTCCTGGTTTTCCAGTGCTGGGGAGTCCTCTGCCGTACTGGTGGCAGCTTTGATCTTCTTGCACTTCAACCTGGCTTCACTTTTGAATTTGATTCGGCGGAGCACTTTCCGCTCCGTCCCCTTGTGCTCCCGCTCCTGCGGTTTGCATTTCACGGCGATGCCCGCGATGTCGTGGACGTGTAATCCGTTGGCACAGCTGGGGGTGGCGATGGCTAACGCCGGCAGCCCTTTCAGGCCCACGTCCTCCTTACTGCTGCAAGGCTGCTTGTGATCAGAGGAGCAAGAGCCCAGCTTGTTCACTGATTGCTCGATGGCTTTAATTCTTTGAATCCGGTGCCTGTTTGCTAGCTTGCATTTTCGCTTCCGTGGGTGAGGGAGGAACGAAGCATCTGAGCCGTTAAGATAGAAATTCTGCTTGTGGTAGAGAGACGATCTGAGCAAATCCAGCCGGCTCTGCTGCCTCTCCTGCCAGAAGCCCTTCAGTGGGGCCAGCTTCTTGTATTTGCTGAGCAGCTCCTCGTTCAGAGTAACAGTTGTCTCGTTGGCATCCACTTTGCTGAGCTTCACCAGCATATGCTTCTCCCCTTTAAACCTGTTAATGATGATGTACTTGATGATCACGGGGGGCTCCTTGCGAGAGACTTTTCGCCGTTTCTTGGGGCACCACTCGTCGTCGTCCTCCTCCTTGGGCCCGTCCGGGAGCCACTCCTTCTTGTCCAGGATCTTCTCGTTCTCGATGGAGTCCACATCGTACAGGTAGTCGTCGCTGTATCGCACTTTCCTCTTCGCCCGCAACCCGTAGTTCTGCTGGATGAAGGAGCCGGAGTGGTCCCGGGCCAGGTACCGGCTGCAGTCCTTGATATCCCGCAGCACGTCGTAGGAGGACTCCGTGCAAGTGCTGTCGTCGCTGAACTCCCCGGAGTCCTCCGTGGAATTCACCGAGTCCAAGAAGTGGCTCCTCTTGGAGCCCACGTACTGCACCATCTCTGTGCTGTTGCAAGATTTATTTAAGGCAGCTTTCTCCTCCTCCTCGCCGTCCTCTTCCTCGCCATCTTCCTCCTCCTCTCCCCAGATGATGCCTTCCTCAGATTTGAATTGAGAAGGGTCGGTGGCACCGCTGGGCCCCCTTTTCAGGGTGCTCCTGCTGTCCCTTTTGGTGCAGTTGCTGAACACGCTGGGGAAGAAGTTGAACTGGGCGTCCTCTTGTAGGGTGGTGGTCTTCTCCCGCACGTTGTCCTGGAAAGATTCGTATCTAATCTTTAGGGAGCAGACATCACTTCCCAAGGTGGAATCGTCATCATCGAACATGTAATTATCCACGTCTTCCTCAGAAAACAGATTTACAGAAAGCTCATTTTTGGAGCAGAGGTCAAGGAGCTCAATTTTACTTTCACTAATGAAAGATTCAAAATAGCCCCATTCCTGGTTGGGATTTGTTAGTAAAGGTTCCTCACCATTGCATTTGTCTAATAGTAATCCCTCGTAATAATTTTTCTGAGTGGGGTCCTCTGAATCACTGTCAGATTTTTCTGCATCTCTTTTGTCCGCTGCCCTCGATTTATGCATAGGGAAGCTTAAAAGCTGGTCTGAAAGCAGTTGATCCCCATATCTCATGGTTTCTCCTGTGCTCATGCAGTGAATCCCTATATCAGAGACCGAACAGGTGTCATAATCCCTATTTATATCCCCCACTTTCAAGCTTATTCCCGGCTCCGCATCAATGCCGTCCTTGGATTCAATAAAGCAGCCCAGACAGGTCCGGCTCGGCTGCATCAGGCAGTCTCCCGTCAGCGCCGACATCCCCCCGGGCTCCATCATGGTGAAAGGAGCCTTCTCGCAGTCGCCCGGCAGCGACCAGGAGCTCATGCCCTTGGTCACGCAGGACGTGAGGGAGATGGCGTGGGCGGAGGAGTCGTCCGAGGCGTGCTCGGGGACATCCGTGAGGCGCAGCGGCGACGGGGGGCTCAGCAGGCAGGGCTTCTTGGCCGTCACGGCGCGGTGGCACGCGGGGCTCTCCTTGGGGGCCGCGCTCAGCGCTGGGAACGGCACCGCGGCCTCGGCGGCGCTGCAGGGCCTCTCATCGCCGTCCGGGGCGTGCGACTCTGCGGGGAACGGGGAAAGGGAGCGAGGAAAGGAACAAAAAGACACGGGGGTTACCACCCTCGCAGGTGTGCTCAGGCTCGCCACCCCGCTCCCCTTCTCCCAGGGGCTTGGTGGTGACTTTTCCCAACTGCTCCTTTGGGAAGCCCTTCCCAGCAATCCTGGATCCAATGAACGTGGTGATGTGCGTGGAAGGCAGAGGTAAACACGCTGCTCTCTGCAGCCAGCTGGAAGAGGTACAAGAGTACGTTTAAAACACGCAACCCATCCGCTCTTCCCTCCTCATATCCATACGGTTACCTGGAAACTGCCTCTCAAACCTCACAATGTTATTAAAAAAACAAAACAAGCCTAATAAAAATGTTCTCATTAACATTGAAAAAATTAACGGAAAAATAAGATTCTTAAAGAAACAACGCATCCCCCCTGCGGGGTCTGAGCTTGCACACACCTGAGCTGCTTTACTGCTCCCGAGTCAGGAAGTGATGGCTGATTTTAAAAACCCAGCGGTCTTTTTGTCACTGTCCACGCCAAGGGAAGGCAGAAGATAACACAGAGTTTAAAGCAATTATTGTTAGAATTATTGTGGGGTTTGCCATTCTTCCCTAATCGCTAAAAATGCCTTTTTAGTCATGTAAGGATTTTTTAACCTAAGGATTTTTTTAGTTTTACCTCGTTGCGCTTCTTTTATGGCAGAATAAAGTTATGAATGTACTTTTATCTGACTCCTGGCTCAACGGACGATATGACCCCTGAAATTTAAATACGATGTCTTTTCATCCATGAACACGCTCTGATATCTCTGTATTAAAAAAAAAATATATTCCAATGAGTGCATTCATCCCAGCCAGAGAGCTCCGCCGACTCGGAGCCCGGTGCTTTTGTCATGGCTCAGGTCTTTCTTTTTTGGTGGCTCCACTGAAGGCAGAAGGGCGAGAGTCGAAGCTTTCCAAGGAGGGGCAAGTGCTCTAGAACACAACTGGAGCACCAGGATGTGGCATTAAATGGAGCACACAAGTGCTTTTATTCCAAACAGATAGGAAAGTGAGTCTCCTGCATCCTTGGCAGCCTGGGAACGGGAGGTTTGTGCTGGCACAGGTACCACCGGCACGATGGAAAACCCCGCAGGGCTGCCACCAGCAGGTGGGCAGGCTGGAAAGGAACAGGATGCCACGGAAGGAGTGGGAAGCCTGCCTGTTCCAAGCAGGAGGTCAAAACCCCCCTAATTTCATCTCAAACACTCCCATCAGCTTTGTGCTGCAGGGGCCTTAGGGATGGAGCTGTCCGTGAAGTCTGAACAAAGCACAAACTGCAGTTGGAGCCTTGCAGAGCTCCCAGGACTTTAAACCTTTTCCCAAAGACTCCCTCACTCCAACCAGAAGTGCAGTTCAATGCCTGTCAGCATCTTCAACATGCACGACTTGGAAAAGGTCAGACTGGCTTGCTTGAAAAGGGTTAAAAAAAGGAAATAAATAAAAAAGCTGATTTTTGAGTCCCTCCCACCAGTCTTCAGATCAGAAATGCAGAGGTGGTATCTTTTTCCTTAAGCACCAAAACAAATTAACCAGTGCAGTTCCACTTCAGAAGTAAAATAAAATAAAAATCAGCTTGGAGCTGACAGGAAGCATGGAAAATTTGAGGATAAAAGAAGAATGTCTGTGAATGCTGTAAGACTCAAAGAAGGGGGAGGCAGAAAGCTGAAATTCAATCTCGAAAGCTGCACTCAATAGGCAAAGCTGCTATTATATAAAATAAACTGTCTCTGGGCGTTTCTTTAGGTTTATACTTGTGTGAGTGAACTTAACTCTTGTGAAATACAAATGCCAAACCCTGATTTTCTGGGCTCTGTATCAGCCTAAAATCAGGCCTGTGTTCAACCGGTGCTCCAAGGGAGTACAGTTCACACAGAAAATGCTGGAGAAGCAAAACCACTGCTCCCACTTTCACTCAGCATCCACCCAACAGCACACGGGCAAGGGGAGGTGGCAGCTCCAGAGCTTCGTGCTGGCTCCTGGCCTTGGATTCAGCAGCAACTCCCACACACCAGTGTTCAAACTGAAAGTTTAAACTGACAGAGGGGAGGCTGAGATGGGATATGGGGAAGGAATTCTTGGCTCTGAGGGTGGGGAGGCCCTGGCACAGGGTGCCCAGAGAAGCTGTGGCTGCTCCTGGATCCCTGGAAGTGTCCAAGGTTGGATGGAGCTTGGAGCAACCTGGGACAGTGGAAGGTGTCCCTGCCCATGGCAGAGGAGGGAACTGGATGGGCTTTAAGGTCTCTTCTACCCCAAACCACTCTATAGCGTTTTGTCTAATTAAAGCACTTTTAAAGCCCTGTTTAACTGAATTCCATGGAAGTGGTATGAGGTTCCAAAAATCCCCCTCCTTACTGGTCAGGGCAGCACTGATTTTGCTGTCCACTGGATCGGACAAGGGGACCATGGCTACGAAATCCCCTTGCAGCTCCAGCATCTGCAATTTTACCCTGTGTAGTCAGGAAGAAGACGGGCTGACAGGGACAGATACCTCCCAAATTACATCCCAGGGGTGACTGTGAGCATGTGCCTCACCTGCCACCAGCACGAGCTCCGGGGTCCTCGTGGGCACCCGTGTGGCTGGAGTCGCTCCAAGGTTTTGGTAAAGAACAAGAACATTTGTCTCTACCACCTTGTTTAGAGCTGACAGAAAGAGCTGAACATATGTCAGAGGACCAAGTCCTTGGTATCTAACAGGATCAAATTTATATATAAATAAAATCTATCTATCTATCTATCTCAAGATTTATGGGCCAATACAAAATGTAAAAAGCCATGAAATTAAACATAAAACACACTGAAGAATGAAAGCGTCAGGCTCTGCCTCCCCTCTCCATTTACTGTGGCCAGAGACTACAGTCCAAATGACCTCAGAAAATGCTCAGAGGCTTATTTATTTCAATCAGGGTTCCAGACAGCTGAGCACTGTTACTCCTAATTAGTTATTCTGAAAGCAAGTATGGAATCGATGAAATAGATACAGACAAAGCTGGGCATTTTGGGAGGCTGCTGGAAGGGGCTGATCCTTCCCCACCCGTGTTGGTGGCAGCTGGAATGACCTGGTGGCTCCCAGGAGCACGACCTGTCTGTGCAGAAGAGGGATTACGGGACAGGGAATGCCCTGTGCTGGGTGATGGGACACAGGCAAGAACAAGCTCACAAATCCAACCTTCCCTTCCCACTAATCCCGGTTTCTTTCTCCTACCCGATCTCTAATTTTCCCCCACTTTGTAGGGACTAAGTATCCCTCAGCCAAATTTTGCCAGTATTGGCTAATGGGCTAATAATGCTGAGAGATGGAAAGATTCCCAGCAGACAGAGGGGCTGCAAAGTCCTGAGTGACTTTGTTTTCCCCAAGAAACCAATCTAAAATCTCTTAATTCAAACTGCACGCGCACATAAACATTTCCAGCCATGCCCATGCATGGGCAAAAGCAGGTCTTGTTAAGGCCTAAAAAGGTGTAGATTTATGGCTGGAGTGATTCCTGTGCAGAAAACACCCATTTACTCCCCTGCTCCACACTGCAGACATACCCACAAACTGCTAATATTAAATGCACAAAAGGAATTAGGAAAAGAAGTTGGCTTCCAAGTTGTCGCTGCTCCCTCGTGTACCGTAATTAAGTTCCTTACCATTTTCTTTCACCCCATTAATCAGGATAGTTTCTTGGTCTTCTGAGGCACAATCCTGCTCTTGTTGGTCATCCATCAATTTAACCTCTTTCTGTTCACTCCATGCCCCACTGCATCTGGCCAACCTGCACATTTCCAGAAACACAACCACAGTCAGTGCAATCTCCAGCATCAGCTCAAGGAACCGTGAATAAAAAATAACAACAATAAAACACCCCCGCACAGCCTCACACGCTGCCTGCGCCCTCCTTAAGAGGACAAATCCAATTTATTTAGGCACCCAGCTTGTCACTTTTCCACTCCAAAAGCCAAGTCCCATGTATTTTCAGCAAGGTGAAAATGTTGTGTATCAGCATTTCCTTCCCCAAAGTCCTGCTCCGGGAGGTGCAGAGGTGCTCAGCGCCTCTGCAGGGCCCCCCACATCACCCCAAATTGCCGTGCAAAGGCAGATTAGTCATGCCCAGCCAGGAAAGCCCATCCTTCTCCAGATGGATCAGTGGAGAGATGAAGGAGAGGATTCATTCCACTTCATCAACAGCAACTCTACGATGGAGCTGGAAAAAAATACGGATACTGGAGTGACAGCTGCTCGCCCTCGCTATCAGCTACTGCCCTTCCAAGCGGCAGCAGGTATGAAAAACTTCCCAAAAAAGCAGTTTTTTGTGGAAAAGTATCTCTAGTCTCACTGTTCACCACGAGAGCTCCATCCTTGGAAGCCTCATTCCCCAGACCTCTCTGACTGCCCACTGGGTCCCCCACTGGGTGAAGCTTCACCTCTTGTGAATGATGAGCAGTCGAGGCTGACTGGGCTTGGCGGGGCTTCACCAGAGCAACGAACCCGAGATCAGGATCCAGCCCAGATCTTCTCCCTTCCTCCACTGAGGTCCCCCCACCCTTCAAAGCCACCACAAAGGAGCGATGTGGCTGAAACCCGGGCATGGGTGGCACTGGAGAACCCTCATCAGTGCTCCTGACTGACAGAGTTTCACTTCTTTGACTGCAAATTCAAGTGAAAATCTATTTTATGCCCTTCTGGCAACTCGAACTCAATTTTTTCACTCTCACAGAACAGGTACTAGATTGCAGCATTGGTTTAGGTGTTTTTCTGGGTTTGGGGGGGGCTTTTTTGTTTGGCTTTTTACTTTTCACATCAACATTTGTCAATGTCTGCTGTTCCCACAGCACTCACTGCCCTGGGGTTCAGCAGCCAAACTTCATTCATATTCAGATTTGCAGTGGAGTCCTCTTAATTAACGTGAAATCTTTACAACGGCCTCAGTAAGTGAAACCTTCACCCAACTTAAAGATGTTGTGACACCGAGAGGGAGATAAGAATAACAAGCATCAGTAACTCCATTCCTTTGCATATTTAGAGGAATATTTAACTAACCCCGAGAGTTTTCCTTTGATGCAAATCCCCATCTCAAAGCTCTCCGACGCCAGCCGGTTTGCTGTGGTAAGACCCCTCTCCTGCCAGCACCCTCCCCACACCCTGAGCTCCCTCCGTGGCCTTTCATGGCTGACACGCTGGAGCAGGAGAGACTCCAAAAGCCAGAGCAGAGATCAGAGTTATTTTTCCATGAGGGAGATTAATGTCTGAGCGTGGAAGCTGCTCTGTGTCTGCCAGTGACAGGCTGCAGCTTCGTGCCTCCTTGATAATATCTCCTGCCTGTTAAATGTGCCTTAATTAATAGAAGTATTAATAAATTAAGTTTTTAGAATATCCATTAATGAAAATATTAATAAAATATCTTCAGCCTCGGGAGAACCAGAGGGGGTCTCAGGAGACCAGAGAAGCACCACTGGCTCCACACATGGGCCAGTGTCGCTGCTGGGGAGGGGCTGAGGTGTCACAGAATGGTTTGGGTGGGAAGGACCTTAAAGCTCATCTCATTCCACTCCTTGCCATGGTCAGGGACACCTTCCAGTGTCCCAGGCTGCTCCAAGCCCTGTCTGACCTGGCCTTGGGCACTGCCAGGGATCCTGGGGCAGCCACAGCTGCTCTGGGCACCCTGTGCCAGGGCCTGCCCACCCTCCCAGGGAACAATTCCTTCCCAATATCCCATCCAGCCCTGCCCTCTGGCAGTGGGAAGCCATTCCCTGTGTCCTGTCCCTCCAGACCCCTGTCCAAAGTCCCTCTCCAGCTTATTTGGAGCCCCTTTAGGCCCTGGAAAGGGCTCCAAAGTCTCCCTGGAGCCATGCAAGTAAAAAGGGAAAGGCCTTGCCAGGAGAAGAGCCTCAGTCCTTGAAATGACTTGGAGTATGATCATCCTTGAAGTATTTAATTAGTTTTATATTCACAGGAGAACCATGGCAGCATTTCAAGGTATCCAAGTACATAACCCAAATAGGGACACTATGGAAATTTTCCTGCCTGTTCAATGTTTAACCCCCAGGATGCAGGGTGAGGGGTAAGAGCTGGTCCAGGGTTCTGTGGGAAGGTTCATCCTGCAAGTCAAGTCTCTGTTTAGGGGTGTGATGAGCTGAGACCTGCAGCTCTGAGCTCAGGAGCCACCAGCAGCATCTTTGCTGACCCCATTTTCCCTGGGAGTCCTGCTTGACAGGGATTTGGTGTAAAATGCCACAGGAGGCCTGTTTTCACCCCAGAACATCGCCACACCACGTTCCAGTAACGGCCTGCAATGAGTAAAACACAGGACAAAAGCGGGAGCAGCAGTTCCCCAATACTGTAAACTTGTCACTTCCAGCACACAAAACATCTCCAGGGAGGAAACAACAACGAGCTCCCCAAGGAAGAGCCCAAGCATCTCAAAGGACAGGATGGTGCCAGCCACTTCCTGCTGGCGTTTCCAGTGGGGGAGGAAGGAGCAGGACCCCACCCGCGGGTTCCGTGCCTCTGTCTGCTCATGTCGGTGGTTTGACTGGTTTGCAAACAGGCCCATGAGGAAGGAGTCTGTCTTCCCTCGATTCTGATGGATACTCAAGGGCCAACCTTCACGGAGAGAGCAGGGGACAGACAGGGGGGCAAGCAACAGGCACGCAGGCAGCCAAGCAAAGAGGCACAAAGGGAGAGCTGACAGACTTTCAATCCACTGGTTTTATGATTTTTTGGAATGCGTGCACACGAGAGGGAGGGAAGCACACAAGGGATGTTCCCGGTGGATGAGATCCAAAGGCTGGAGGAGACAGTGAAGACAATGAAATGCAACAGCAAAGGGGATGTGCTTGGGCACAACTCTTTTCCTCGACTGCAGTGGCCCGGAGAGCAGAGCTGAGCTCCAGAAACCAGCTGGAAAGAACTGAGAAGGGTCCAGATGGGGGATCTTCCCGTAGGGTCAGGCAGAGATGAAGTACAAATGGGACAGACAATCCAGGTTTGCTGAGACCTGCTGAACAAGGGGACCTTTGGGACCAGTGTGACCAGGAAAGGTGAGACCCCAAAAGGGATGGGGAGAAACAGCAGCAACTGGGAAAGAAAAGCTGACAAAGGGGCCGGAGGTGATGCAGAACAGGAAGGAACAGAAGGCTGGGGATAACAAAGAGGAGGAGAACAGCTGGGTCCCAGGGAAGAAAAACTAAACCAGGAGAGGTGTGGGGGATAAAGGCGGTGGGCAGAGAATGCACTGGGTAGCAGGAGAGCACAGAACACAGAGACATCTGCAGACTGAAGTATGAGAGGGAGAGAATATGGATTTCAGGTGGTGTCAGGCCACTGAAGAGAGGCACGGCTGGGGTCACGCTATTATGAAGAGCTGGCGGGAGGAAAATCAGGTGCCAGCTTGAAGTTTATGAACTTGACTGGAGCCAGAGCGGATGGGGAAAGAGGATGGCGGGCGGAAGGCGACGAGCAGAGACGAGGGGTCGGGTGAACGCCGGGTCTCTGGAGGAGGAGGATGGGAGCACAGCGGGGCTGGCTGTGCTTCAAGGACAGGCACAGCACGTTCAGTCGCGGGGAAGAATTCAGAAGGACTTTTGCTGATTGCACCATGGACTTCAGGGCATCGGGCTGCTAAGATCACAGCTGGCACCACAGAAAGTCACTGGCTAAGCAAGGAGATGGAAGGGGAGAAGCCACAGAAAGCAAGCAGTGGAGCTGAACAATAATCCAACTAGTTTTAAGCACAAGATGGACAAATTAATGGACAGAAGGACAGGATGCAGAGCCGTGGTAGCAATACACAGGGCTCAGTGACCTGCAGAAACCCCTTTCAGCCCTGTGACTCAGGTCAGGTGAAAGACTCCAAGTGCCTCTAAAAACCCTCAGCATCACAGCTGAGGAAATTCCCCATTCCTCATGATTCCTGTCAATTTTCCCATTCCTAGTGCTAACAGGCCCATACAAAACCTGTTAGTGACCAGCCCACGTGCACACACGTCTGGGGGAACACAAAAGCAGCACCACAATGGACCCTCTGCCACAAACCCCCTGCTGCCTTCGAGCAGGTCCTTCAGCCCAGGGGGCCAAGAAACCCAAAGGACATTTTTGTTCTCTTTTAAAAAACCCCCTGAGACACTCAAGAAGTTTCATGGGTGTTGGTGTTGCTGGAGTGGAGGCAAACGTGGTTGGAAAACGTTGTCCCAGGTGAGGCCCCACCAGCTCCCTCTGCTCCCAACACAGAGCAAGATCCTGGTGGAATGTCCCTTCAGCAGGTCCCCTGGAGTGAAACCAGATTATTTCTTGTTCTGTAAATCCCTAGAATCACAGAATCCCAGAACGATCAGGGTTGGAAGGAACCCTTGAACAGAGAAGGAAACACCTGAACTGCAAAGCTAAAAATCCTGGACACGTTCCCTCATTCCCCTCCGGTCACATAAATGATGGACTTTATGTTCACTTAAACCCACCCAAAGCGTAGGATTTAAGCATGTTCCTATTAACACTAATTTTACAAAGACAAAAGGGGAAATGCCACCCTTTTCTACAAGCAAAACAATGCATCTGCTCAGTGGCTGCCCTCTACAAAGAAAGCAAGAAGTTGCTTTGCTTGTCAGCCAGAAAATGCCCAATTTCCCCCCAGATTGCTGCAGCTTTCCTGAGTGGATGCTTACAAAGTGCACAGGTCCATCACTTCAGTCTGTCAGAGGTGCCGTGGGGAGGTGACATCCCCTTCAGCCTCCCCAGCTCCACAGATGCCAAGCCAAGGAGGAACTTTGCCAAGGGACCTGCTGGAGAGGTTTCCTCCCCCTGAGGACTCCCTGCAGACTCTTCCTTGGGAGGCAGCAGTGATTTGGCTCATGGCATTTTCCAGCAGAATTGGGGATGGTCACAGTGATGCCCTGGGGGCACTTACAGGGGAGAAAGCAAACCAGCTGGCCATGATTGCCACAGAATCCAGTGCTCGGCCACTTAAATCTGTGCATCTGTATCTCTGTATCTCTATAAATATAGGTATTTATCCACTGCTGGTTGAACATCACCTCATTCATATTTCCCAGGCGCCACCCTTACACCACAGAGCTCAATACTCTCCTCCCAGGCAGAGGAGGGAAAAAAAATCTACCAGGTAAAAATAAAAACCAGCCTACGAGCCTGACTGAAAGCCCAGCTGCACACGTGGGAATTCTGTGAGGTGGACAAGATCCTGAGCTGGTGATGGCTGCTCTGGGATTGAAGTTGCAAGAATGTTCCAGCTTCAAGCTGAATAAACAAAAGGTCACTCGCACCCAGACAAAACCCGACGTGCCAGCTCCTATTTACACACAGCTTCCACATCCTGAGCGTTGTAGCTCACGAGGGTAGATGGAGAGGGAGTATCCAAAGTGAAGGAGAATCTTTTTATGGAGAAGTGGGGGAAGAAAGCAAAGAAGAAGAAGCTCTGGCTTTTTTTCCTGCAGAATTGTGAATAAGTGCAGGTGTTCTATATACGCAGTTGTAGCTTTCAAAAAAAGAGCTTTAGAGAAATTAATTACATGTCAGAGCCTCTGACAGGTCTTTTAAGAATTGTGATACTTTTGAATGAAAACATTATATACTTAAAAAGAAATACCATGTAAATGTCTCCGAGATATTTACAGTCAGTGGAGTAATAGCAGGAGAGGATTCGGCTCTCCCCGTGGATGGGGGCTGCTGAACACACCGTGCTCCTCCTAAACAAGTCTCCTGCCCGTGCAGGACTTCAGCAACTGCTGCAGAAGCCCAGAGCAGAGTTCAGGGCCAGGAATTGGCTGGGAACAGAACCCAGGCCGTGCCCAAAATGCTGAGCCACCTCTCTCCCCTCCAGGCTCCATCCCCGAGCGCCTGGCTCCACACACACAGCTCCTCCTGTGCCGGCACGGGCAGCTGGACCTCTGCAGAGGACAAGAGCCAGGTGGTTTTCTGCTTGGTTGTTTTTCTCTTGGGTTCTTTTCCCCTCTTTTTTTTTCTGTTTAGTCCCATGGCAGACACAGGACAGAAATTCCCGTGGAGAAACTGTGGTGAGGCAGCACCAGGAGCCACAGCAAAGCCAGGCTGGTCGTTCCCTGACCTGAAGGATGCTGTTTTCCTACCAGATTCTGAAATTCCCTGATCCTTTTTATTCCAGGGATTCCATTTGATCCTTGTTTTTTCACTGTAATTTCAGAACTGGTGACCGAAGTGCTCAAAATTTTCACTTGCCAGCAAATGGGGGTGGTATTTTAATGCTAACAGCACCTCTCTGAGTAAAGCTCTGGCTCCATGAATTTACATTTCTGCCTAGGCCAAGGGTGTCTGAATTTTGCCCATGATAGGGAAAAAATTCAGAATCTCCAAGGTTTCCAGAACTGACAGGGTCAGAAAGGTGAAGTTCCTAAGGAAAGGAAGAGTCTGAAACCATTCTGCCCACCATGAAGTGCTGCTCCAGTCCACGACAGGGAGATGTTGGACTTGAGGGTTCTGGTTTCAAAGCTCTTTTCCCAGGAAAATCTCACGAGGAAATTGCATCTCCCAGCAGTTCCTCGGGCTCCTCCTATCAGTGATGGTGAGAACATGGGAGAAAAGGCCAAGTGAAGGAGAAACAGGAAACAAAGAAGGGTTTTGTGGGTCCATCCCAGCAGTGAGACATCTAAAACCCTACAAGAAGGTAAGGCCTGACAGAGCCAATGTTAGCTGAGAATAGGTGCAGGTATAAATACAGACAAAAGCCTCCAATTAGGAATAAATCTGGGGAGGGAGAAATAAAGTTGATTAAAAAAAAAGGAGCTTGCAGAGAAAATGGAGACCACAAAAACCACGAAAAGAGGAAACAATTTCAGAACTGGTGTGTTCCCAGAAGGTGTAAAGGATGGATGAGTTGTTAATATTCATAGCAAGCCTCCACTTTTCCCTCAGCTGAAAGCAGATGCAACAATTACTGCAGAGCCCAAGCCCCAACTCCAGCAGACCCCCAGTTATGATATTAAGAACAGGCTATTAAAAGCCAGCTCTGAAATAAATGACAGTTTCTGACCTTACTCTGGGAGGACACAAGGTGTGAGTGTTTCAAGGCCTGTCACAAACAACTTTAAGGCAAAAGGAAGGAAGTGAACAAAATTACAGCCTTCCTGACAAAGCACACGCTAAATACCAAAGGAGCTTTCTCTGTAAATGTATTCTCAGACATCAAGAGCAGCAGCGTATCACAAAGGGAAAAAGGTGGCAATTAAAATCCTGGAGGAGCTGAAAAGCATGAGGGAACGTCTGAAACGTGGAGGGTTTCAGCATTAATACTGTCCCGGGTTAGGGAAGGCAGAGCTGCCAAACCCGAGAGGGGAGAGCTCCAAAACGCAGAGCAAGAAAGGGAAGAGTCAGGGAAGAATCACTGGAGAGAAGGGGAAGCTTGTGGGGAAATGGAGAACAGAGAGACTGAGAAAATGGAAGGGGAAAGGATGCTCCAAGGCCACAAACAAAGGCTGTTGGACTCAGATGAGCACAGCTCCACCCCACGGCCCCACAGACAGCGGTGGAGAACCTGAGAAAGCCTTGATGATTCAGGTAAGGAAGAAACAAATATCCCTTTTGACCCAGTGTGGGATGAATCTGCACATGGGGCCGGGTAAATATTCCCCTGGGAACAATGAGGGTGAGGAAATGCAGGAACCCAGGTGGACTCACGAGGGTTTCAATGAGTGCACCCGATTTTGAGGACGAGACGCACAAAGAGAATTCCTGCCTACCGAGAGCAAGGGAGGATGATTAAGAAAAGTCGCCGGGGTTTTTTTTGGTCATCCTCTCCTATTTTATAGAAGTGGAAGGAAATGAAGCAATAATTAGTGTCAGCAGCTGCATAGTTTTGAAAAGCACTGGCAAGTGAGGGGGAGATTTTCATCTCCTGAAAATGAATAGGAACACAAACTTTGGTTTGGCTGTGATGGCCAGAAGTAAAAGCATTTCTAATTAATAGAATCACAGAATGGTTTAGACTGGAAGGGGCCTTAAAGACCATCTCGTTCTACCCCCTGCCATGGGCAGGGACACGTTCCACTACCCCAGGTTGCTCCAAGCCCCGTCCAACCTGGCCTTGGGCACTTCCAGGGATCCAGGGGCAGCCACAGCTTCTCTGGGCACCCTGTGCCAGGGCCTCCCCACCCTCACAAGGAAGTTTTTCCTTATTCCTAATCTGAATCTCCTCTCTGGCAGTTTAAAACTGTTGCCCCTTGTCCTGTCTGCCTGTCTGAAGCCTCTTTCCCTCTTTTTTCGAAGCTCCCTTTAAGCACCAAAGACGCCCAAAGGCAGCCCATGATGTTGCTTTTTGCCTTTCCTCCTTAAAAGCAACTGTATTCCAAACGTGTCGTTTTCACTCCAACTCTGGATATAAAGTTAAGATAAATCAGAAATGTTAAGGGCCTGGATTTCTGAGAAAATTAGAGTGGAATGATTAAAAACTCCAACTCTCATAAATCTGCAGGATCCTGGGGTATTAACCTCACAAAACCACGAGGACTCTCCAAACCTAATTATACATCAGTCTGCTCTAAAATAACAAAAGCCATCAAAGAATAGTTTGGGATGGAGATTTCTTGATGGGCAGAATTGCTTCATTTAAATGAACTTATTACCCAGATTCTCTTTCTGCTGCTGTATTTACGGATCCATTGACAAACCAGTGTCTGAAAAGCTTAACAAACTCTTCCTGTGAACCTCATCAGGAAATAGGAGAGGCCAGGGTCGAGTGTAGTAAGATTACAGAAGCTGATGAAGAAAGGGGATGTTTCAGAGTCCCTCACACCCTGGGTATTAGGAAATAACTCAGCTGAAGAAGGGTGTGCAAAATTTTGTTTAGAGATATGGATTAATGCAGAGCCAGAACAGCACAAAGAGTTGGGATTTCACAGGGATATGCTGAAGGAAAGTCTCAGTCCTAAACTTTACCATTGCCTCTTTCCTGATGAGAAATATTCTCTTCTTTTCCCTGTTAAAAAAAGAACACGAGGTTTAAAAAAAGAAAGATGAAAAGAGGATTTTTTTTTTTTTCCCTGTACGAATTTGTAATATATTAAAGTTTGGACTAAGGAGGGTAATTAGGCTGGTGCCGGAGGAGGATGTGAAACCTCATCAGGATATCTGCAGTAACCCTAGTGGGGTAAACATTTCTCTTTTCTAATATCTTCAAATTAGAAATTTTATAGGAAAAAAAGAAATTTTAACAAATCTCATTCGTCTCTTATTAGCAATTAGCCGGCGTGGACTCTGGATAAAAAGTGTTAATTTCTAAAGTACACATAATTTGCATAAAAGCACAGATAGGAAACCAAACAACGGAATGCTTGGCTTAGGCACAGGAAGGAATTGAGCTGGAGCAAGGGGAGGAAGGGCTCATTCCTCCCATGTTTTACACAAAGAACTGGTTCGGGGAGTGCTTTGCTGCCGTTCCCTTTCTATGGGATGTGGAATCCCAGAATCCCAGAATTCTCTGGGTTGGAAGAGACTTTAAAGCTCATCTCATTCCCATGGGCAGGGCCATGCCATGTGCTAAATCCTGGGCCATCACCAGCTTCGAGAAACTAAGGACGGCAAGAAAAGAGGCAACGGTGAGAAATCCCCCCAAAAAAGGGTGATGTTCCACAGGGATGCGGAAGACAAAAATCCCTGAGACATTATATCCCAGTTTCTAGCCAGATCCTTTGAATATTCCTGAACGACTCCCAAGTTTCATAAGGATTTTTCCTCTCTATGCACATATAAATGACTGCACTGATAGCAGATGGGCCCTTCCATACGATTTCCTTTTTAAACTTCCAACTTCGTGCAATTCCTGCATATTCCTTGTGCTTGGAAAGGAACGCCTGTGCTTTTAGCTCCGGAGCACAAAGCTGGGGCTACTTCTGCTCATTTGCTTTTGCTTTTAAAACCTTTAATTACACAAGCAGGTAGCAGCAACTCTTAAATACATCATCATCATCATCATCATTTTTCCCTGAGACCACCTCGGTGCAGTGGCTCTGCCTGGCAAGGCGAGCCTAAAAGCGACCCACACTTAGGGAAAACACGCAGCGCCTACTGACTTGGGTTTATTTTCCTGACTGGTTTCCTACAGCTGACACAGCTGGGCCACAGATTTTACAGGTAAAACAGCTTCCCAGTCTCATCCCGTGATGGAATGCTTCTGACTATAAAGGGAATCAGGGGAGGTGGGCAAAGGAAATGATCAAAACACTTACCACACCGAGAAAAGAACTTATTAGGCCCGATACGGAGTTGGAATTGATAACAATTATAAATACCATCCATTTTTAGCTAATAATTCAGAAAATGGATGAATTATTTGAGGAATAATATGTGATCATTTATTTAAAGACTTATACTAATGTATACGCTGGAGGAAGCGGAGCTGAGGTTGTAGGAACACTTTAACACTTAACATTCCTGGATGGTTCTTCCTTTCCACTCAAATGCAGGGATTCAACAGCATGGGATTCAGTTTTAGGGTTACAGGGCCCCTACAGAAAACATCAAGCCATTTTCTAAGGCTGCTTTATACACAACCCACTTGTCCTCCACTTTCCTATTCACGTTTAATAAACCCACCAACATTCTGCCTTTGAGAACTGGTTCGTTTATTCAAAATTCCCAAACGACCCCATCCCCACTCCGCAGGCCTCAGCGGATCACACAATTAGATGGAAGCAACAGTTCAATCTAAAGCCGCATCTCTTAATTTTACTTGGAAAGATTTTGGGTTCTGCCGAACATCGGAGGCGATTTCTGAAAGCAAAATCCCGCATTAAGAGAGACTGCATCTCCTAAGATATCAGTCCAAATCTCCATCCGTATCCAGGTAACAATCTGGAATGCTGATATTTAAGAGGAAAAATATCTGGACAGCTGCCCCAGCTCCCTGGGAAGCGATGTTTAGTTAAAGTCTTGGATATCACTGAAAGAAGATGTGGAGATGTCACACTGAGGCTGAGGCATTTTTTCAAGTGCTGAATTATTCACCCGTGAATCTCAGATGTGAAATCCAAATGCTCCGGTACTGCCCCGGCTTTAGACAATGGCTAATTCCTTTCTGTGCCACTGCAGGGTCTCTTCATCAGCTTTCTTTCATCTATAATCACAGCCAGGTCATGGATTATTAGTCATATTCAGTGCAGAATTCAAACCCTGCTTCACCAATCAGTCAGCCCGGGACTCCCCCAGCGTTAACGCCGCAGCTCTCGGCCGCACCGGAGGATCCGACTGCTCCTGGCACGGCCTCACAGGGGCACAGAGAGGGACAAATGCAGCAGCCGCTTGCCCAAGGCAAGAGGGATGAAGCCCTGAGCTGGGAGAGGACACGGAACAACCTGGGGCTGCCAGGGATCTGCCCCAACATCCCACCTGCAGCATCAGGCACGGCACAGGGGAGCACAAGGCAAGGCACGGTTTGGGCTGGAAAGGATCATAAAGTTCCCCCCCCTGCCACGGGCAGGGACACCTTCCACTACCCCAGGCTGCTCCAAGCCCCGTCCAGCCTGGCCTTGGACACTGCCAGGGATCCAGGGGCAGCCACAGCTGCTCTGGGCACCCTGTGCCAGGGCCTGCCCACCCTCACAGGGAACAATTCCTTCCCAAAATCTCATCCCTCCCTGCCCTCTGGCAGTGGGAAGCCATTCTCCCATGTCCTATCACTGCAGGCCCATGTCCCAAGTCCCTCTCCATCTCTCCTGGAGCCCCTTTAGGCACTGTAAGGGGCTCTAAAATCTCCATGGAGCCTTCTCCTCTCCAGGCTGAACACCCCCAGCTCTCCCAACCCGGCTCCAGAGCAGAGGAAGTCAATACACTTCCGTTCCACGTGAACGTAGCGGGAAGAAAAAATCATAAAGACAGGCATTTATCAGCCCTTGCTGGAGGTGTCACTTTGCATATCAAGCCACGAGGACGCAATTGTTTCATTAGGACTTTGCTGATGTTTGTAACGTTCAACGAGCCTTGGAGAACAAGAGGAAGAAAATACTGCGGGCGCCGCCGCAGCCGAGATGAAGAGGCAAACATCCCCTGCCTGACACCAGTGAATACATCACAGCTCCGCTCACTCAGGGCAGCCACGAAATCCATTCTTCAGTAAAAATAAAAAACTCGGATCCAAATCCGCGCTCACAATGTGAGCGAGGCGAGGGACGATGCGACGGGAGGGAAACCTCGGCTTGGCTGGATGCTCCAGGCCTCTCTTTGTCTCCACCTCATGCCAAGCCCTGCTGAGGGCTTTGCTTTCCACAAAGTAAGGGTTTTGTCGTTTTTCCTCAGAATAATCAATCTGGCTTTTTCAAAACTTTCTCAGGAGTCAGCAGCGATGTGTTCCCAGCCTCTCAAGGACACTTCACTGTCAGTTCCAAAGTACCCCAGATAAATTGAGTGCAATGATGGCACTGCTAGGAAAAAGTGAAACCAAACAAAAAACCCAACTTCTCCTTGGCAAAGCTAAAAACCATTTTGTATCGCCTCAAATCCCATCTTATTTCTGGCTATACTTCTGAGCCTCCCGCTGTAAAGAGTAAGACTTCAACAAAGCCAAAACCCAACCGAAAACAGATTAATAAATGCCAGCTGAAGGATGAATTCATGGTTTCGTACCAATTCCCCTGAAAAGCCAAGACCGGATAATGCACAGGCTGCACCTCGAGGTTTTCCCCTTGGGTGGGCTTTGCTCACGTCCCCTCTGTCACCCACCTGTGCCACCCTGACCCTCAAACCCACGCCAAGATTTAAGGGATGACCGCCCTTGTGGGGGTCCCTGGCTGCAAGGGGCAGCACACCTCGGTCTCCAAGGGGAAGACGGATGTGATGGATGAGCACCCAGAACTCCCCAACCCAAAATCTCCACCCCCCTCACGGAAGACTGGCTGATATTCCTCCCAGAACCCCTGCGAACAGCAAGGAGAGGGGAAATACAAAGGAAAACGGAGCCCACGGGCTCTGGCTTGGCAGGAGAAACACCATCAGGGAGGAACAGTGTCATGGATGTGGCTGCACGGTGCCATCTGTACCCTGTGGTGCTCCAGCTCCAGCAGCCGCTGCCAGCGCTATTGGCCCGAGCAGGACAAAATCCAGCTAATTCCACCCTCAAAGTCAGTGCCAGTGGATGACCGGCGTGCACATTTATCTCTGAAGGAGGAGAAAGTCGCTCCTCTTCTAAACCTTACCTCTAAACCTCCTAAATCCAGCCCTGCTGCTGGGATAAAAGGAGGCGGGAAGGATGCGACCCCCGCATCCCGTGGCAGCACAAGGAGACAAAGCCACCTCCAAGGGATTTAACGAAATCCCTACAACTCCTCGTTCCCTTTTAGCCTCAACAGTCTTGTTCTCCACTCTGCGATTAAAAGGGGTGCGAGGCAGGAGCCTGGGGATCCTGCACGTCACAGAGGCACCTCGAATCCTGCTCAGACTTTACAAACCATTCAGGGCTTTTTTTGGGCAGCAGCCGTCGATCCCGCAGCAGCTTCCGTCTATTTCGGGCTCGAGTTGATTGGCAATTTTGAAGAACGCGCTGCAAATTGCTCTGCTAATCACAGCAACTCCAGCCATGGAACTGTATTAAAATAACATCAGTGCCGAGACACAAAACTGAGATCAGCCAGGGAATGCTGAGCTGAGGTTGCCTGCTCTGGAGCCATCATCTTGCCTGCCTGGAATGCTGCAGCCTCTCCAGTTTTTCCCCGATTCCAGATGGCTGCTCACATCAATTCAACACTAACAACACTTGGGATTTCAGTATTTTCAGAAAAGCAATTGGTTTCGTGGTGGCCATGGCCTTTCCCAGGCTGCAGGTGCCTTCCCAACGCCACCCACACCGGCACACACGGATCACGCTGCAGCCTTGCATCTCTGATGTGCTGAGTGTCAACCACACCTGGGAAAGGCCATTCATCCAGCTGAAAAATAAGGTATCTGTGCAAGGAAACACTGACAGACACAAAAGAAGAAGATTTAAAATTCCTCTTCTGCCAAGTTGCCTCTAAATCCTTTTAGTGGAGACAGAGCTTTGCGACAAGGGGGGAAAGGGTCTGCTCCGAGCACTGTCTGACCTCAAACCCTGCTCAGCTCTGCCTTCCCCCAGCTCTAAACCAACAGAGCCTTAGGGAGCATCCTCTGCTTCCTAACAGCCTGCAAGGAGAGTCCATGTCTCCATCCCCTGAGATGAAGACGGATGGATCCCTCCCTTCTGCACCACAGGTGAGGTCCCAGCACCTCCCACCAGGGTCTGGAGAACGTGGGGCATCAACTCCCACTCCAAGACAAGGAATCTCCCATCATGGAGACACAATGAGACTGCGACACCGTGTTGTCTTATTTTCCCACTCATCACTTCAGGTTTATAATAAGATAAAATTAAAAAGTTTCAGTCGGATAAACCAAAGATCATCCTTCAGACTCCAAGCAGGGACACACAGGCGAGGCTGGCCCCGGCCACTGCCAAGGGTCACCCAAGCCGTGGTCGTCTGGATTCAGTGTGTGGTGCAGAGGGCAGGATCCTCCTGGGAAGGGGCCGTGCTGCATCCATGTGGGACAGACAGCAGCAGGCGTGGGGGAAACAGCTCTGCGAGAGATGTGGATTAAAAACCTTCTGGCAGAAGAACGAGCCTCCCGTGTGCCGAAGGGCGTCCAGCCACTGAGTGTCCCAAACACCTGGTACAGAGGGAAGGGGAACAACGCCCTCTCTGCTGGCTGGCAAACACCAAGGTGGAGATGGAAGGATAAATCACCCAGCTCCCCCTTCCACCATTTCCCTTACGCTGGTGAAATATCCTCCACAACGGATGGAACCAAAGTCCATCGCCAAGTTCAAGAACACGTTTAATGCAGATCTATTCATTTCAAGGAGTGTCTGCACAATGGAGAGCTTTTCCCTTCAAAGATTATTCCAAACTGCACGCTTGCTTTTCATTCTTCTGCATCTTAACATTTAAAAAATACAGCATATTTCTAACGAAGACACACGTTGTATAAACCACAGCCTGCTCTAAAAAGTAGATTTCACAAAGACTTGCCACGGTACAGGGACAAGGACCACTCGTTGATAAATTACTTTCACTCAGAGAGTGGAAAAGTCATATTTATACACACCCTAAGTGGTGCTATTGTTGAGCAATTCGATGGAAGTCCAGCAAAACACGTTGTGCAGGTTTTTATCTAACCTCATGTAAATCAAATCAACCAACAGGGATGGTGTCTAGGGACAAAGCAGAGTCCTGTACATATAAGAACCAAATGTATCACTGAGTGCCACACCCAGTCTTTCCTTAAACACCTCCAGGGACAGGGACTCCACCACCTCCCTGGGCAGCCCCTTCCAATTTCTAATCACCCTGGCTGTGAATAATTGTTTCCCAATGTCCAACCTGAACCAGATGAACCTGGAGCTTGGAACCAGATAAGCTTTATGGTCCCTCCCAACCCAAACCATTCTGCAATTCCATGATTTGCTGACGGAGAGATTTGGTACCGCTGCAAGAGCTGCAGAGTGCCACACGTGCATAAAAAAGGAAATAACAACAAAATCCCTCTGACCATAAAGCCAGCGTGGGAACAGAGCTGAAAGCGAAGACATTCAAACCACACTAGAGGCTTTTTAAAACTGAAGAGGGGTGAAAAGTGCACGGGGTAACTGCTGCCCAGGGAGAAGAGCTTGGGGTTTGCTCCTCCTGAGCCCCAGGGATCCACGCCAGGGAAACGCCGCGTCCACCCCAAAACGAGGAAGTTCGTTTGGAAGATTTAGACTCCTGGAAATTAGTGCAGAGCTCCAGATCATGGAGATAACAGCCTGCCTAAAACTGACCTGGGATTTCATTAGAGCTGATAACGGTGGGAAAGAAACCTTCCCAAATGTGCATTACAAATTCAGTCTGTAGAAACTCTTTCAAAGGTATCTCGGTTAAAGCAAATGATGTGCGGGTGTTTGATTTGCAGAAAATCAGGGATTCTGCCTCTGGGAGCAGTGGCAGGAGCAGCAGCTGGTGGGAAGCTGCAGGGAAAGTGGGGCTGAGCCTCTGCCGGGAGGGACAGGAAGGAACCGAAATCCTTGTCCTGGCCCTGGACCTCTGGTGAACTCTACCTGCAAAATCCCAAAGCAGAATTGATCAAATCTTGTCTTTGCTGAAAAAATTACAGTTGGAATGTGGGAGTTTGTGAACTCCTCCAGCATGGAGGGTGACCATGGTGGGATGAAGAGTGCTGGGCAGTGGGCCGCCATTCCCTGTGTCCTGTCCCTCCATCCCTTGTCCCAAGTCCCTCTCCAGCTCTCCTGGAGCCCCTTGAGGCACTGGAAGGGGCTCCAAAATCTCCCTGAACCTTTCCTCAAAGGACAGGAGTTACATCACTTCCATCACCTTTGTGACCTCCTCTGGACTCGCTCCAGCAGCTCCACGGCCTTCCCATGCTGGGGACTCCAGAGCTGGAGGCAGCTCTGCAGGTGGGGCCTCACAGGAGCCACCACTGTGAAAAATCCATCCTTTGCCTTAGAAAGAAAGATGAGAGCAGCAACTCACTGAATAAACTTCAGAGCAATGCATAAATTAAGTCCTAAACCAGTCCTCTAGCTGTGCCCATGGCTCTTGTTTAAGGAAAAGGCATTAGCACAGCATCTTAAAGTCACTTAGAGGATTCCTGGATATTACCCTGGCGAGGTGATGCCGCAAATGATGCTGCAGGCAGAGCCTGTTTTCCCACCCTGGATCTTAAAAACGGGGATTGGCACGTCCAAGTATATTTAAAGCGCAGGGGACAGGCTGCTTTCCCAGCAGGACAAGGCCTGCAGCAATCCAAAACGATGGCTTTTGGCTCGCCACGCCGGAGAGGTTAATGGGGAAGGTGCCGGATGGTGTCTCCCGGCCTGTTTGCTAAACCTACATGATGTCCCTGCTAAAAACCTCGGAGCAGGAGCTGATAAATGGGCTGTGCTGAGCTCAGGGCTGCGCAGCTCACACTGCACCCCAAGAAATGTGAGTGGTTTCAAAAAGAGCCAATTTAGCCTGGGCACGGCGAGGTGGAAGCTGTCGCTGCCTGAGTGAGAACAGGAGCTGTCAGCTCAGCCAGCCCCTGGCGCGGCTTCCGAGGGCTTGGGCTCTGCTCTGAAAGGTTTATTTGCAAGTTTGTCGATATTTAAAAACATTCTGGGGCTGGAGCGTGTCCAGGGAAGGGAACGGAGCTGGGGAAGGGGCTGGAGCACCAGGAGCGGCTGAGGGAGCTGGGAAAGGGGCTCAGCCTGGAGAAAAGGAGGCTCAGGGGGGACCTTGTGGCTCTGCACAGCTCCCTGACAGGAGGGGGCAGCCGGGGGGGTCGGGCTCTGCTCGCAGGGAACAGGGACAGGAGGAGAGGGAACGGCCTCAGGCTGGGCCCGGGGAGGCTCAGGTTGGATATCGGGGAAATGCCTTCACCCAAAGGGCTGTCCAGCCCTGGCACAGCTGCCCAGGGCAGGGGTGGAGTCCCCATTCCTGGAGGGATGTAAAAGCCATGTACATCCAGCATTTGGGGACATGGGTGAGTGGTGGCCTTGGCAGTGCTGGGGGAGTGGTTGGACCTGACATTCTTGGAGGGATTTTCCAGCCTGAATGATCCCGTGATTCCAGGACTGTGTAGGAAAACCAGAGCTCTTCCAGTGGCAAGCAGCACCCTGAGAGCTACAGCCTGGCTCACCCCTGGTTTAAAACAATTTATGGGATGGATGAGGAGTTTTAGGCCTCCTGCTTTAGGTTCATCCTCACCTGAAAAACACAAAAGTCTTGCCAGAGGAGTGACTTATCCCAGCAAGAATTAAGTGCCGTAGAAAAGAAGCAATTACACCACTCAAGGTGATTCAGTCCATAAAACATTTTCACTGCTATTTGTCTGGGAATAACGTGCTCGAAATGACAGACCCCACTTACGTGTAATGGGTTTTGGAAGAGGTGGGAATCCCCTGGGACAGGACACCCAGGCATCCTGGGGTGCTCTGATTCTGCACCCAAGCCCAGGCAGGGCCCACAGAAGTTGTGCTGTCACACCGTGGCTGCCAAACCACGAGGAAAACCCCGTCCAAAGGAAAAAGCAAAGCACCTGTGTGCAGGAGAGCGACCGTGCCCAGAAAAAGACGTCTGGAAGAGTGGAAACCTGGGCTGGAGGACAGACACAGCTCAGCTTCCCTGCACACACTTACAGGGGCTTGGGCCAAGGGTTGCAGCAAGGATTGTCCTCTCCTGCTGACAGGAGGCTGCTCATGTTGCCTCAAGTCACACCAGAGGAGGCTGCTGTTGAGGATTAGGATAAATTTCTTCATGGAAAGGGTTGCCAAGCATTGGGAAAGGCTGTCCAGGGAAGTGGAGGAGTCACCATCCCTGGAAGTTGTTCAAAAAATGAGTGGATGTGGCACCTGGGGATGTGGTTTAGTGGTGGGTTGATGGCTGGACTTGCAGATCTCAGAGGTCTTTTCCAACCTTCATGATTCTGTGATTCTATGAAAAACAAAAACCAGATCCAAGGAAGCAAGGGAGTAACTGAAAAGCACAGCTCAAGGTGGAGACTGCCAAGGCTCACATCGACTGAAGACATCTTTAAAATCTGAGAACATTGAACATTTCCTGGCCTTTTTTCTTGAACAGAGAGGCCTGTTATCAAGGAGATCACCCCTCACAAGCTGCTCTGGTAGCTGAAGTGGCCCAGAGAAGAGGGGCCAGGCTGGGGGTGCAGAGGATGCTCCCCAGCCCCAGGGCTCACCCCACATCCCCGAGCAGGGAATGCCCACGCGCTGCCACTCGAACACCCGGACAGCAAACCACCAGGGCGGGGAGGAACAGGGCCAGAACGTCTCCCAGTGGTGATTCTGGCCCCCCACCCACCTTTCAGCTCCACACTGCTGCTCCAGGTGCAGCCAGGCTCCCTCAGGAATCCATCAGCCCACGGAAAGGCAAGAAATTTCCACGTGCGGGCCCTGCAAGGTTTATCCAGCCCGGTTCCGTGCCTCGGTGTGCCAGATGACAAACGTCCTTGGCTCCCGTTTACTTCAAGATGTGCTGAGAGCCTTTCAGAAATTAAACCTCTTTATCCCGAGGTAAATGACGCATGTTTTGCTGTACAGTCTCGCTCCCTATTATCCCCTGGGCCCAGCACTGAATGCAGGTGTCACAGATGGTGCAACTCCATCCCACTAAAGGGTTTTCGCCCTCCTTTCTTGGAGCCAGGAATATTTTCTCTCAATAGCTACCAGATCTCTGGGCTGAATTGGCTCAGTCGTGTCGGGTCACTGCTGCAACTCCCCTGTCTACCAGCACAGATTTCTCTTCCTGTTGCTTCTCCCGGCATGGATCTGCCAATATTTCATTAACAGATCCCTGATATCTGTTCTTTGGAGAGATTTGGGGAGGAAAATGACAGCGTTCCTCTCACTCCTTGGGCCTGATTGTGGGGGGGAGGTGAAGCGCCACGGAATTTGTGCTCGGATTTAAAAGGATGCGATCAGTTTGGAACTCAAAGTACTTCCATGGTTTTTTTCACCTCGGTTAACAATCCAGCAGCGCTGAAGAGGGGAAGGATTTTAAATGATCTAAATTTAGTGCTTCCAGCTTGCCCCGTGTGATCAGCTCTGACTGTCTGGTGTCTTTCCCAACGCTTGAGCTCCTGGAGTCGAGACCTGACAGTCTCACCTGAACCAAAAGCCTGTGCCTGGCCCACCAAAGTGCAAAGAAATGCTTGAAAATATGAACCAAGTACGACTTAGAAGCTCAAACACCCAGCACACACATAAAAGAAATCAGGATTTGCTTTTTAAATCGCATGGTTTAAGCCAGTCTCTCAACTTCTGAGCATTTAAGGATTCACCATGTTCCTTATCTTTTACCATTTATCCAATCTGTCCATATTTTCTCCTGAGTCCATCCTTACACATCCATCAGTTCCTGCCCTGATTTACCTGCGTGATGTCAATATTGCATCAAATGGTGCTGATTTGCTTGGCAATGCAAACCTACAAGACGCTGCATTGTTCCCCTCTTTTTACAGAGGTTCAAAACAAGCAAAAAAAACCAGTTCTGAATGGCAAATTTAACTGGACTTAAAATAGTATGCAAAGAGCAGCTGTGTTTGGTACCAGTTCCCCATCAAAGGTCCCTTTAACAGGCACGAGCACCTTCTCACGTGACAGACTAAAGAAAAACTGAAGATGTGCAAGAGATTTTTCTTGACAATCTCACAACACGTACATGTACATCCATAAAAATATTCCCCAGCAAGTTAGAATCTACTTTTTAAAACCACAGCTCTAAAATGGCTCAATGGATGAAAACCATTTTCGGTTTCCTGTTATTTTTTTGGTTGGGGTTTTTTTTTTTTTTTTTTTTTTTTAAATTGCATCTGGGCTGACAGCTTGAACGCTGAGCTGCAGCCTGTGAGACAGAAATACCAACTCACTCGTACCAGCAGTGCTGCTCCCAGTCGCTGTAATGATCTTAATCAAAGAGTATTGTGATAAAAAAAGGGATTCTGGTCTGCCTGCCTTTGGCATATCCTAAATATCAGTGTCCACATTCCACATGATGCAGCTGGAAAAGAGAAATTCCCTCTACGGCACACCGCAGAATCATGGAATGGTTTGGACTGGAAGGGACCTGAAAGATGACTTTGCTCCACCTCCTGCCATGGACAGGGACACCTTCCACCATCCCAGGGTTGCTCCAAGCCCCATCCAACCCGGCCTTGGACACCTCCAGGGATCCGGGGCAGCCGCAGCTGCTCTGGCCTCACCACCCACACAGGGAAGGATTTCTCCCTAATACCCCATCCACGCCTGCCCCCTGGCAGTGGGAAGCCATTCCCTGTGTCCTGTCCCTCCATCCCCTGTCCCTCTGCAGCTCTCCTGGAGCCCCTTTAGGCCCTGGAAAGGGCTGTAAGGCTTCCCTGGAGCCTTCTCCTCTCCAGGCTGGACACCCCCAGCTCTCCCAGCCTGGCTCCAGAGCACAGGGGCTGTGTGTGGCAGACTCAATATTCCCACAACTCCAGGCTATCCTTCTGTGCCCCAAAGCCAGCAGGAGGCCAAGGGGAGAAACGCTTTCCCCCTCCTGCCATCCCTGCCCCAGAACCGCTCCTGCTGTCGGGAGAAAGGGCTGCCCTGGGCAAAGGAGATGTCAAATATCCATTAACACACACTGGCCTCGTGTTTTCCAAAGCCAGAGTGCTGGCACTGGGTGACCAGGTGGGATTCCCATGCCGTGTTACACCAAGCACCAGCAACTCCACCAGGATCACAGGCAAGGGCATCCCAGCAGGAATGACCCCCCCTAAACAGCGTTTCGGGAACCAAAGCAACGACTTTTTGATGCTGCTGATGGTACCTCATAATGCTGTTAATGACTCAATCTCACCTGTTAATCCAGGTTTAAAAGAACAGCCACCTGTGACCATCTCAGCTCGCCAGACCGCTGCCATCACCTTCCCTGTCGTCACCTGGGGGACCCTCAGACCCTGGGCAGGATCCAGCCCGGCAATGCTCAGAGCCCCACGGGAGCCATTTCATCCCTGCTGTGAGAATGTCACGGTCTAATTTGTGGCAGAACACACCAGGTGCCACAACACAGGCAGGGAAACACCAGGAGGAGAAGGAGGAGGAGGAGGAGGAGCAGGAGGAGGAGCAGAGTACCACCGAGGAGAACAAACGCCTGGATAGGCAAGCCGTGCCCAGGGAGATGCTCTGTTTAAACCCCGTGTCAGTTCCGAGGGAAGGGAACAAGGTGAGGAAACAAACATCGTGCTCCTGCCTCCCACCGACTGCGAGACGCCGCGGCAGAAATAGGTCGTGCAAGTTCAGCTAACGAGAGCACGTTGTGCAGTACTATTCCTGCCACACACAGCCCCACGTGGCCGGGGAGCTGCTGGATACGGGCTGCGTCTGCAGGAATGTTGGGAAGAGGCTTTTTCCCTCTGCCAGGTCGGCTGTGGAGGAAGAGCTGGAATGCCGTGTCTCCCGTGGGTGACAGTGCTGGCGCAGAAAACGTTTAAAAACCTTACAAGCTCCTGGGAATCCGTGCCACTGGGGAAAAGCAGGAGGAACAGGGGCTTGAAGGCAGCCGAGGAGCCGGCAGGCCGGAATCCGGGGCTGAGCCAATGGAGAAACCGGAGGAGAATCACAGGCTCATCAAGGTTGGAAAAGGACCTCCAAGATCACCAAGTCCAGCTCTCGCCTGGACACCACCGTGACAAATAAAGAATATCCCGAAGTGCCACATCCACTTGATTTTTGGACGCTTTCAGGGATGGGGACTCCAGCACTGCCCTGGACAGCCTGTTCCAATGGTTAACCACTCTTCCAGTGAAGAAATTTTTCCCAATATCTAACCTAAAACTCCCCTGGCCCAGCCTGAGGCCGTTCCCTCTCCTCCTGTCCCTGTTCCCTGCGAGCAGAGCCCGACCCCCCCGGCTGCCCCCTCCTGTCAGGGAGTTGTGCAGAGCCACAAGGTCCCCCCTGAGCCTCCTCTTCTCCAGGCTGAGCCCCTTTCCCAGCTCCCTCAGCCGTTCCTGGTGCTCCACCCCCTTCCCCAGCTCCGTTCCCTCCCCTCCAGCCCCTCCATGTCTTTCTTGTCCCGAGGAGAGGAGCTGTGGCAGAGGCACTTTGTCCTGAAAAGCCTGGAACGCCGATGCTAATAATAACAGCCTCCAAAAGCCTGACCGTATTTATCCCGGGAAAAACAAAGAGTGAGCATCTGTCACCAGCCCTCGCCTGCCAAGATGCAGCTTCCAAAGCACTCCATGGAGTCCAGATCGGCAATTCTGGGCAAGCTCGGCTGGAGCAGCTCGAGTACGTGAGCCACACGTGCGGACACCAGGCTGGACACGGTCCCCGTGTCCCCAGCACCTCCTCAGGGTCTCCAAACCCCTAGGGTGATGAGTCCGTGCATGCTGTCTCTGGGCTCACAAGTCCCAACTTCAGGCTGCTTGGGCCTGTTTTTCTAAAATTGATTTTCACCAGGAAGAGCCTGTCTCAGCTCCACAAAGGCATTCCCAGAGTCCTGCTGGAGAATCAGTGATGAAAAGCAGGAGAAATTACAGAAATTCAGCTCATGGTATCTCTATGCAGTTTAGATCATAACAGCAGCTCTGTGGCTCCTGGGCAGTGCCTGTCACCTGTTCCACGGGCTGCTGACAGACAGGGCTGAGACTGCAGAAAATCCACCTTGGATTTCCTCCCTACCAAGCCACAAACTCTCCGTCGCTTCCCAATTTTCTACTCCTGTCTTTAAAGCTGACACTTCCACGCTATGTGGACCAAGGGTGACTTTCCTTCTGGGTGTTATTACTGAAATAATCACCGCTGGCTGCAGCACTACTGGGAACAAAACAACATTTGCATTTCACTCCAGAAAAGTGGCTGTGCTAGGCAGGAACACTCCTACCCCTGCACCCTGCCTGTGTTTTGGGGAAGCAGAGCACAAACAGAAATTGGAATAAACGCTCACATGGAAACACAACAAGATCTAGGTGCAGCTTCAGGCTTAAGAAAAGCACAACACAGATCCGAGCAAAATAAACATTTCCTCTTTATTAGCTGCAATTAAAGAGCTATTTTGTTTGAACTTCCCTCTTCTGTGTTTAAGCTGCACCAAATTTGCATCATTGTTTGAAGCCATGAAATCAGAGAATCATCGAATCACTTCGATGGAAGGAAAAGCCCTCTAAGATCTTTGAGTCCAACCATTCCCACAGCACTGCCAAGGCCACCACTGCCCCACGTCCCCAAGCGCCACATCTACACAGCTTTTAAATCCCTTCAGGGACCACGTCCAGGGCTGGACAGCCCTTTCCATGAAGAAATTCTCTTAATATCCAATCTAAACCTCTCCTGTCACAACTTGAGGCCGTTCCCTCTCCTCCTCTCCCTGTTCCCTGCGAGCAGAGCCCGACCCCAACCTGGCTGCCCCCTCCTGTCAGGGAGTTGTGCAGAGCCACAAGGTCCCCCCTGAGCCTCCTTTTCTCCAGCCTGAGCCCCTTTCCCAGCTCCCTCAGCCACTCCTGGGGCTCCAGCCCCTTCCCCAGCTCCCTCAGAGAAAGAAACCACTGGAAAAGTAACCCAACTGGGAAGCAGGACCAGTGGATATTCACTGTCCACACCCATCAGCGGTGAAAAGAGAATTTTAAATTCCTTTTATTTAAACAGTGTGATGCCCTAGCGGCCATGCTGAGCAGGGATGGGAGGAGCTGACAAAATTCCTTCCCCAAAATTCCCTCTTTCCACCAGTGCTGGGCAGAGGACAAGGCTCACTGGAGCAACCTCTGTGGATAAAGATCCCGATGTTAAACCAGCAGGCAGCACTGCCCTGCACTCCCTGACCCTAAGACAGACAAGGATCACTCCTCACCACCCCAGGGCTCAGCAGCACAGCTGGGTGAGGTTCTGACAGCAGGGAAAAACCGGGAGTGGTGGTGATAATGACAATGATGATGAGGGAAAAGAATAGGGATGATGATTATAATAGCAATAGTAACAGTCATAATAATAATCACCCCATTAATTTCCTTAAGGTATCATTAATTTTATGTGATTTCTAAATACATAATATAAATAGATAAATATGTAATAGATATATAGGATGTACTATATATAAATATAATATATAAAATATATATCAAATATAATATAAAGATATAATTTAAAATTATTTTAATTTAAAATGAGTTTAATTTAAAAAACCACATCCACATAAATGACTAACTCAAATTTGAAATGGTGCCTCAAAAAGCCTTTTTGGCCAGGAAGGGATGGATGCACCCAGGGGCGAGGTGCTGCAGATGGGTCCAGCGTGCACCAGGGGCTGAGGGGCCGAGAGGGGTCCAGCAGGGATGGGTCCAGCAGGGATGGCTCTGGCACACCCAGGGGCCTCTGCCCACTTGCAGAACTGAAGCCAGGCTCCAAACCCATCCCTGTCCTGCTGCCAGCCCCCAGTAACTCTGCTGAGAGTGGAATCACTGAGCTCTCACTGCTAAAAAGCCCCTTTGAACGTGCTGGAGTGTCTTACATAAGATCGCAATAAACCGGCACCAAAAAAGAAAGCAAGTAATTACACTACTGCCTTGTAAGCTTTGATTCGGGGCTGTTTGGGAACAATCTGAGGATTTTTTTGTCAGGCTTATGAGGATAATGCCGAGAACAGCAGAGGTTTGGAGGTGGGGTGTCCAGCTTTCAAGCTCCCATGTAAAACGCTGGTTTCCTTAGAATCTCACAGCCTGACAGACACGACCAGAGAGAAGCAGGAGACATTTCTGCCCTCTCCTAGCAGCTTATGTATTATTCCTTAAAAAAAAAAAAACCAAAAGGAAAAGAAAAGAAAAACTTTCAGAGAAATGTGGTGCCTTTATTCCCTTGTGTTGTTTAAACTGTTTTTGATGGCACTACACAATGAGCTTTCTTCGGGAAGTAGAACAGTGGCTTTTCCTCAGACCACAGTAAAGCAGTTACAGCTTCAGTGCCTTGAGAAGGTGGTGGATAAAATTAAAAAAAAAAGACAAGAAGCTAAAAGGAAGAGAGAATGAATGGGGAACTTGAATCAGGAAGAAAGAGAGGGGGGAAAAAAAGAACGAACAGGCATCAAATGCAGGGATAATTGCAAAGCACCACCACACTCCTGGCCAGCGGAAAAAAGGAATTGTAGATGAATCGTGAGTATGACAAAGAATCCCTTCAACAAGTTGTCTTTTATCACAACTTTGCTGCTCTACAGCTACACTGCAACCAGGAGAAATTGCATCATGTCAACAGCGAGTTTATAGAGATAAACTGACTGGAGCAGGGGAAAGATGCTGCAGTCACTTGTGTTTCCCTGCCAGGCTGCAATGGATTCCCTGAGAACAGCACACACAGGGCATGAGAACCCAAACACAACCCTGAAAGGGGCAGCTCCAAAATATCCCTGGAGGGAACCTCCTAAAAATCATCCCAACCAACTCCCCTGCTCTGAGCAGGCGCATCTTTCACTAGATCGGGTTACTCAAAGCCATAACCTTTTGTTGAGGTTTAGATCGGATTTGAGGAGAAATTTCTTCATGGAAAGGGTTGTCCAGACCTGGCACAGCTGCCCAGGGCAGTGGTGGAGTCTCCATCCCTGCAGGGATTTAACAGCCGTGTGCATGTGGCACTTGGGGACACGGGTCAGTGGTGGCCTTGGCAGTGCTGGGGGAGCGGCTGGACTCCATCTGAGAGGGCTTTTCCACCCCAAACAATTCCACGATTCTGTTCCGTGATTCCCTGCCTCTCTCTGATCCTTCCCCAGAAGCACTGAAGGGCTTCTCCTGCTTCCTTCCATGGGCTCCCTGCCCTCCTCCCCGGCCTCTCCCCTCCCGGAGAACGGCTGCTGGTTTAAATGCAAATAGTGCACATGCAGGCACAGGAGCTTTTTTTAAATTCTGAAAGCTGAGACTTCTAAGTTTATCTCAGAAGGACACTGGAAAGATGAATAGAGAGAAATTATGCAGAGAAAGAGAAAATATTCAAAGAGTGGAATTATGTATGCATAATTGCCTGGCTCCCTGGGGTGCACGGGCGAGTACACCAAGTCACTTTGTGAAATCATTCCCCACAACTCCTGTATCCTAATTATAGTGCAGTAAGTGGGGAGAAGCTAATTTTTAAACAGTCCTGATGGGGTAACTGGAAGAACCAAGAGGATGCTGTTTAACCCTTTGCCTACTGACTGAGAGGCTTCAAGCAAAGAAACCAACACAGGAGGAATAAATGAAAGGCTGGTGAAGCCAGGGCATCGTTCTCTGGTTGATTTAAACGTGGCCAGCAGGAGACCCAAGCAAGCACAAGCTGTCAGGTTAGAGGGGGAAAAAAAAGGGCAGACCTGAAGAAATAAACCAAAATTAAAAAAAAAACAACCAGTAAACATGACCTCTGCCCAGACTTCAAAGGAGACTGGAGGCAGCATTATGGTGTTGCTGTGTCCCTTTACCCTGCACAGCAAATTCTCAGCCAAAAGCTTTCTAAGTCCTAAATATGCCCGTGCAGGAACCTCTTTATCCATGCAGAAAATGCAACCACAGCTGCCTGGTACCTCAGCACATTCCCCAGTGCAACACGAGTACCTGCAGCAAAAAGAGCCCTATTTAATGCTCCCTGGAATCGTGGTTGGCATGGGAAGGACGTGGTTCCAGCAGGGATCTGCTGATCCAACACCTTCTCAACCCCTCACAGGTCACAGACATCGATGACATGGCAAGAAAGGACAAAACTGGGTGGTTTTTCGCTGCCTTGTCTATGCAGTGCTCAAACCTGACTTCTTTACAGGAAAATAAAAGGCAGTAGCAGGACAGCCCTGCCCTCAAGGTGCGCCAGGGGAGGTTTAGGTTGGATATTAGGGAAAATTTCTTCATGGAAAGGTTTGTCCAGCCCTGGCACAGCTGCCCAGGCAGTGGTGGAGCCCCTATCCCTGGAGGGATTTCAAGTCGTGTGGATGTGGCACTTGGGGACATGGGTCAGAGGTGGCCTTGGAAGTGCTGGAGGAACAGTTGGACTCAAAGATCTTAAAGGGCTTTTCCACCCTAAATGATTCCATGATCCAACTCAAGCCCTCACACTGCCCTGCGAGTTCAGCTAATGCAGAAATCAGCCACCAAAGGCTTTTTATTCTCACCACGCTCAAGTGTAAGCCAACTAAAACCACTCCTGGAAGTCCTTAAACTCAGATATTTTGACTAAAAGTGCCACTAGTATTTTGACCAAATTCCCTTTAAATTTCTCAGCCTGGTAATGTTTGTTCTCGTTTATTCCAAACCCCTTCCAATGTTCCAATTAGCATTGTTTTTCCCCTATCGGAACAGATGCAGGCACACAGTATTAAAAAAGAAAAAAAAAAAAAAGAAAAGAGAAAATACACCATTTACCCATCCTAGATAGGCAAAGAATGATTTTGTCCCTCAGCCATGCCTTGCACAATACCACTAAAAGCATGAAAACATCACTTAGCCCTCCCAGGGACGCAGCACACGGCCGGGGCTGCGGCTGCTGCAGCCCTCTCTGTGCAAAACACCTGGATTCCAACATCTGCTGCCAAGAGAGAGAGAGGGAAAAGCGAAGGCTTTCACTCCAGGTTGCATTATTTTGAATCCCCTGGCTGTTTGGGTTTTTGTATTTCTACCACGCCCTTTGCAGGGGATGGATCCCTGGAGATGGATCCCCTTAAGCAAAGCCCTTAGTCTGGGAAAAGGGAGGCAGACACTTGCAGGCCCCCTCTCTGAGAAAAGCCACCTCTAAAATTTTACAGGTATCCACAGGATTTAAGACCAGAAGACCATTTAAGAGGATCTCCTACAAAAATAAGCAATTAAATCTTCCCCAGTCACCTCTTTGTTGAGGCCAATTATTTGTTCGGAGGAGAATTTCCAGATACTTGTGCTCGACTTCCAGCCTTGATCTCAGATCTCAGCACGTGAAGAACTCTCAGTGCAGTCTTACAAATGATGAACTCTGCCAAGCCCACATTAATACCTAACCCTCATGCTCAGAAAATTATATATTCTACTAAAATTGAATAGTTGTGGGGTTTTTTTTTCTGGCCAAAGTAATAGACACAATTTTGCTACTTAATCCTCTCCCATTGTCTCAAGCTCACTCAAATTACAGCCATTTGAACTGTGATCTGAGCTCCCCTGTGCTTAGGGAACTAATTAGACCAAGGACAGTCAAACTTCCCAACTTCCTGAATACTAAATTCCTTGTCTGGCCAAGAGCCACAGGACGAGCACTGGGTGGTGTGGGAAGGGGAAGGAGAGGAGGGAAGAGCAGAGGCAGGTCCCAGGTGGGTGATGGCTCCAGGGACAGCCCAGTGCCTCCCTGTCAGCTCCAGGGCAGGGGGACAACCACCAGGAGACGACAAAAAAATCAGTACTGAGTGGGAGAGAAGTTCATGTTTTCTCCATTTCCTTAGAAAGAAATGTTCTGTTCCATCTGAAAAAAAAGAGAAAAACCTGAGAGAGAGCCTCAAAACGTTGTCCTTCGGGGCACTCGTCCCAGAAGAGGAGGTTCTGGTTTATGATCTCATTTTGGGGTGGGATTCCATCTCTCTCCTTTGAAAACCTCAACGAGGAGCGCTCAGTTTGCCCGAGTTCAGAGGCCCCTCAGGCGGGCGGTTTCAGGCTGCACCTGGTGTCACTCCCTGTCCTGTCCTCTCCAGCAAGGGCAGCACGACACAGCCAAGCAAACCTAAGCAGATCTGCGGTGGCATCTGGTTGTGGCACACGAGGTCAGCGCCGCAGAACACGGACACACAACGCTGTCCACGCAAATTTCCTTCCCTTTTTCTTGGGAGAAGAGAGGAAATCAGGCTCCAGGGGTAATAACATTTCAAAAGAGATGTAAAAAAGGAAGAGTTTGAGGATGAGAAGTAGGGCTGGGACCACAACGTGTTGGCAGCAGCACCTCACCTCCAGCTCCGACCTGGCCCCAGAGCAGGAGTAAACCAAGGATTTCCTGATGGAAGGTTTATTGCCGAGCCTGGTTTGAGCCTGACACAGGCATCAGCAGCACGGCCACCTCCTGCCTGACAGTGCAACAGGAATGACAACACCTAAGCAGAAACTGAAATTGCTGTCTGCACTCGAAGGTGGCCCTGTCTGAAGTAAAATGTGCAAATAAATTTGCACCACCGGTGTTAGGTTCTCTGGGTGAGCTTCGGGGCTGTCAGTAAGACTCACAGAATTGTTTGGGCTGGCAGAGACCTTAAAGAACATCTCATTCCATCCCCTGCCATGGGCAGGGACACCTTCTACTATCCCAGGTTGCTCCAAGCCGTGTCCAGCTTGGCCCTGGACACTTCCAGGGATGGGGCAAGCCACAGCTTCTCTGGGCCAGGGCCTCACCACCATTAACCACACTAATTTCATATAATCATTATCATATGAGAAATAGCCGAAGAAGAAACATGTACAGGTGTCATGACACAGAAAAATTTACTGGATGCAGCAGCAGCACCATGTTTGCCATCAACAGGCAAGGGTGGAGGAGCCACAGCAGGCAGAGAGGTCACAGGGTGAGGGCACAATGAGGCTTCACAACGCCAGACGTGTCTGCTGTCCTTTCACGCCATCACCTCCTGCACACAAGACGTTAGAGAAGAGTTTAAGGAGGATCTGTAGGCATGGAAAATACTCCTGCAGGAGCTTGTTCAAACCACTTTTAGTGTAACACAAGAGGAAACTTGCGAGTGTTGGGAAGGCCCAGCCAGGATATTCCCCAGGAGATGCAAGGGATGTTCCAGAGGCAGAGACTGCAGGACCAAGAGCCCCTGGGCAAGGGCAGGAAGGAGGAGAAGACTGAATTCAGGCAGATTTCCACAAGGATTTGCAAGCTGGCTGAGAGGGTGCCAGAGACCTGAGGCTTAGCTGGGTCCTGGGCACCTCCTGGAGAGAGATGACCCCGTTGGGCTGGGCCCCTTCACGACGGGGATGCTCTGGGATGGGTCACCCCACAAGGAAGACCCAAGCAAGTCCCACCCCGAGCCGGCCTCTCGGCAGCACCAAAGACCAGGCCCAGAGGCACAGAGAGCTCGTGTCACTTCTCCACCCTCACAGCTTCGACTGGGTGCAGATGATCTTATGACAAGATCGATGGATCCTGATATAGCAGCACTCGAGATAAACGTTGCTGCAGAAGGGCTCTTGTGAGAGCATTTGGAGCGAAGAGGAGTTTGGAGGGACGGCTGGTGAATGAGGAACAATGGAACATCACCAGCTGCCGGGAGCGCTGTGCCACCTTTTGTACAAACACACCTTTTCGGGCTGACACTGAGAACCGCCTGCAAAACCGTTTCTTATTTCCAAGCCTTCTGCCCACAGTCCTTACAAAAGCTTTTTGGCATCAGCACAGCTGCGTTTGGATGTGTCTGATGCAGAGAGTTCCTGTGTCACTGGCTCAGTGTGCTCCTGCAGCCCCGGGCAGAAGCATCCACAGCTCTGTGGGTGAGCACATCTCCTCAGCTCCGGGGATGGAGCATGGGCTCACCTCCTCCCTGCAATCCCCAGGTGCTTTGGGAGTGATGTGCTCCAAAATCCTGGGCATCGCCAACATCCCGCTGTGGACCTGCTACACCCTGAGGTGTTACACCAAAAATACCACAACTCCACATCTCCAAACTGCCTCTGGTCACACCAGAACCACACCAGCAGGGAAACAATGATCCTGGTGCCTCGGAGCTGCCGGAGCACTGCCCAGCACGGCAGCACGAGCACCGGAGCTCTCATCTCAGAGGGGCTGGTGGCACACGGCACAGAGTGAATCCTAATCCCTGCAAAGCCAAGAGGAGCTGGGGCACACCAGGACATCCTTTGAGCACACGCAGGACACAGATCCATAGACAACAGCTTCTTCAGGGACCCGATTCCTATAATCACGTCAGTTTTAGTTTTTACACTGACTTTAATTTAAAATAAACACCCACACAAACGCACGCCCCACCCTTCGGCCAGGTAAAATCACAGGAAAGCTCCAGCTCTGGCTGGCGCAGTGGCCAGGATCAGGAAGGGGAGGGAATGTTTATGAAATGGTTTTAACCAATTCAATTTTAAGGCAATTTGTGCGCAGCGGCAGAGGCAGCCCTGACTGCAGCAAACAGGGAGCGGGCTGGATCAATGGCAGGGCGGAGGTGGGGGCAGGAAAGCAGGAGCAGCAGACTGTGGCATTGAGGCTAATGGCTTTGGAGAGATTTATTCCATGAGAAACGCTGCACAGAGCCACACGGGGTCTGTGCCGCGAGTACGGTGCTGCCTCGGAGGGACAGCCCCAACTCCAGGGAGGAATCAATACCGAACGCTCCAGGAAAAGCAGGAAACTTCTCCTCTTACAAGAATAAATAAATGACAGTTAATGGATCCAATCAGGCCGTCTGCAAAACCCAAAAATGCTGCTGCAAAAAACCCCGCCCAGCAAGGTAAAAGCTCCGGCGCTGTCCCAGCATCGCTCCTGGGACAGCCCTTCCTCACAGCCACACCCTGGCCCTGCCACCTCATTCCCAAACAAAACCCTGCTGCCAGAAATGGGGATGGGCTCTTCGTTTTCGGTATCAACAAGGGAAAACCCACGGAAAAATTTCCAACCCCTTCCCCAGCTTGGTCCTCAGCAGCAAAGCTTCACGTGGAGACACCACGTCCCCTCTCCCTGAGGGCCTTCATCCATGCTTTGGATGAATATTCAAGGAGCGGACAGGGAGAGGTTTGGGGACAGAACAAAGGGAAATGGCTTGCTGGAACCTGGCTTTGACAAATGAGGGGAGAAATCGCCCCCGATGGCTCGGCGTGCCCTGCGACGCGGGATCGGCGCCTCCGGATCTCTGCGCCGGCAAAATTTGCTGGGAATTGCTCCTGATGGTGTTTGCAGCCCAAGGATAACGGGCTGCTCTTTCCACATCCCACTAGCTCCATGCCCAAGCACATATGGTCTGGCTAAACAAGAAGCCTTGGAAAGGCTGTCAACAAGACTAGAGGAAGGTGGGCATCTGTGCAGAAACATATGCACGTCCCAGCGCTGCGCTGCGAGCACGGAGAGGATGCCCAGAATCCCACCAAAACCTGCCTGGGTCCAGCAGAACCGGACCACGGACACCGTGGCTGCCACTTCCCTTTGTGCTGCGGGACTGGAAACCCATCATTCCGCATCCAAGGAGCCTCCTGCCAGGATATCTGAGATGTTCCCCGCTCTGGTCCAGCATTTCAGGGCATTGCTGCTCCAGCCCTCGTTTATAGACCCACTTATGTGTTTGCTTCAAAGTCTTGAGTGTTTGCTTTATGTTCATCTGTAAAAATCTCCCCCCACGGTACTAAAGGCAGTGGAATAATCTACTATTTCAACCCGCATCCTTCAGAGAATTCTGCAGTTTAAAAAAAAAAAAAAAAAAAAAAAAAAAAAAAAAAGAGAAAAAAGGGGGAAAAAAACCTGGTTGAATTTGATTAAACCTTTGGAATCTCTCCAATATTTCCAGTTATTCCATCTGTAGAAACACTCTACTGGCACTTGGCACATTCAGAGCTTTAACTGCCTTCTAAATCAGCAGCAGTTCTGCCTAACAATTTGGCATTTGCACAGTGCCTTGTAAATCACCCACCTTACATCTCTGGGTACGAGGACCAAACCCTCCAAAAAGCCCATTACTGCCGCAGAGAAATTCTTCAGGAAGAAAATACCTTCTTATGGGCTTGTCTCTTGGCAAAAAGAGGGGGGCACTGGCATTCAGTGGGCACGGTACTGACACTGAGTCTCCTGGTGTTACTATGGCAGTAAAATGAAACCCAAGGCAGCCAGCTGGTTGCTACACTGCTATTAGAGCTTCTTTGCTGCTTCTGACCTTTCTAGAACTCTCCGAAAGGCACTAATCTGTACCAAATCCACCCAGGATCTAAGGTTGATACAAGGTGAAGGTGTTGGTGACCCGGTCCTCCCGGCAGGCACCGCAGAGGGAACGATTCCGATTCCGTCGGCCGGGATTCGTTTGCTTGTTTGGGTTTTTGGGGGTTTTTTTTTTCTGGAAGTCAGGAACCAGGCTCGGAGCGGCTGCAGCTCCGAATCGAGCCACAAAGCAGCAGGAAAGCACTCAGCAATATCAGCAGCGATTTGTGCATTTCCTGCAAACAAAGAGCGGAGCAGGTCGGCGTTGTTACCTCCCTGCTTCCACCTCTTTTGTCTGCCCAAATCGTTGAAGGCCAAAAACCTCCCCTTCCCAGACTGCTCCCGGCTCCAAGCTCTCCTGAAAACCCCATCGCCTTATCTTTATCCACACCTCACCCCCTCTTTTATGCCTCCCCATCAACAAAGTGTAAAAAAATCATCAATTTAAGTGCCCAGCTCGTGCCTTCCCCCTCGCCTGTGCCTCAGATGTTGTTTCCTGTGGGTCCTTCCCAGCATGGATTTGGGCTCTGAACTCTATGGGGGGAGATAAAAAAAACAAGGAAGAAGAGGACAAGGCAAAAAAGAAAAGAAACACGTGGAGTTAACTCTCCTCCTCCTGCCCTTTGCTTCTAAAATCTCACTGATTTTCACACGCGCTGTGACCCTGCAGCATCAGAACCCCAGGGTCACCTGAGGACTTTGAGACGGTCTCTGGGCCATGCAGGGTGACCACCTGGAATCTGACAGCAGGACAGAGGTCAGGGCTTTGTGAGTAAAAAGGGCTGCCCACGACAGTCAGGGCTGGGAGGGAGTTTCTGACTTCTTGATTTGCAGCTGGAGATCCAACGTGCGGAGTTGAAGCGCTCTGGGCCTGTCCCACTATGAGAGGCAGTGACTCCTCCTGCTTCACTCATCAACGTTCTTTAGGAATTAGTGGCTTAATTGATGCTTCCCATGCTAACATTTTAAAAAATTGCATTTTGTCCATCCTTTTGTATCCTCTGCTCATGCCCTGCTTGGTGACTTCTCCATTTAACTCCAAGGAGGAATAATTTGCCTTGGCTGCATTCGGCTGCGCTGAGAGACCTGCAGCAGTGAGCGCCCACAGTGTCCTTCACCCGTTTTTAATCAGTTCATCAAGCAGAGCAAGGTCCCAACCTGCATCCCACCACGTACCAGCAGGATCCTGGGCCATCCACAAGCCTGGGGTTTGGGTTCCCCAGTAAGCAGCTTCACCCCTCCTCTGCCAGGAGCTGGTGGGGACTGGGTGCCACTGGGACACCCAAGGATGCTGTTCCCCCAGCGTGTCCCTCCTGCCTCCAGCGCTGCCCGGGATGAGGTGCAGGGGCTCCAGAAGTGCCCTGGCACGAGGGGCTGGAGCAGGAGAAAGGATCCTCAGCGAGAGGTTTGCAGAAGGAGAGCTGAGCTCAGCTAAACGCTCCCCACCAGGGCTCGGAGAGCGCTGGATTTGTGGCCTCTCAGCTCCGTGGCCGCTCTGCACATGATGGAAATGTCTGTTCCCTCCCAGCCAAAAACCCTAAAAATAATAACTAAGCAGAGCTGTGCCTGCAGCCAGCCATGCATACGAGATGACGGCCTTCTCAACACGAGAGCAAAAGGGCAAATGAATCACATTACACTCCATGAATAAAAACAGAGCCTCAGTGCGCAGCGACTTAATGATTCCCTTCTGGATGCACGAGACAGTTTGGCCTCGTTTGCAGAGGTGCTGAGCATTCCCAAGTCCCACTCGGCTCCCAGGGACAGCCAGGACGGCTTTCCCTGAGGTTTGTGAAGTTAAAAGCTCCCAGGAGCTGGTCTGGCCTAAAAACCTCATATCTCAACCTGCTGCACCCGAATCCATCCCTGGGAAGGTGGGATTAGGGTTTGCAGCTCCGTTTGAGCTGAGCTTTTATCTCGCGCAAAGCGAAGAGGAACAAGCCCTGCCCACGATGGTGCCCCCAGAGCAGAGAGCGAGCCCTGCACTCCCTGGGATGTCTTCCCTGGCACCAGGAGGCAACCAAGGCGTTTTCCCAGCCCACCTTGGCACATTCCCTGCGCACAAGTGGAAGGGGACGGTGGTGTGAGGCACCTGAAATGGAGAAAACAGCATTTCCAAATGACCTTAGCCAGGTGCTCACAGAAAAGCACGTTATGGAGAGATGGCAGAATAAAACCGAATCCCACTGTCATGGCATTACTGGGAAGGGGCTTCTGCACAGCACAGCACACAGGGAGAGTAGGAATCACCTCCACTCGGACCCTGCTGGGGTGCTGAACGCGCCACCGCCCCTTCCTGGGCTTTCTGGGCTCCCTGTGGCATTTAAACCCAATCCTGTTCCCATTTTGTCTGGTAAACCTCGCTCTTCTCTTCTCAACATCCGCCTGCACAGGTGGGATTCCCCACAGCAGCTCCAGTGCCACATCCTGTCACATCCAACAAGCTGGCAGTGCGAGCTGCACCCCGGCCTGGCACCAGCCTTCTTGGGAGGGGCTGAAAACCCTCCACACCTTCACTGTTTTCCTACATCTGCTTGGAAAATGCATCCCAGGACAACCTCTCCCAAACAACATCAGTCCTCTGGCAAACAAAAGAAAGTCAAAGGCAAACTATTTATTGCCAAACCCTCTTCCTTCGTTGTAAAATACTGCTTAATTTCATCCCTCAGGCATCTATTATCTCATAGCCCGTATTATTTTTCCAGCTATTACTGCTTAATTTCCTCCATCCAGAAAGTCCGTACAGACACCAGCCAATTTCCGTCTTGGCACAACTGTTCAGGAGAAACAAGCAGCTGTTTCACTGGGGTCCTAAAGAACTGATGGGGAATCAATGCTTCTCCTTCCTCTGTCCGCAAGAAACCTTGGAGGAAAGTCACGTGTCCTCTGCCACCAGCGTTGTCACCCTGCCAGGGGACCCTCTCTGGTCAGGGGGGACCCTACAGAGGGAGGAGAAGCCGAGGGGGATCCACCAAACCCCTCATTTACAACCCCACGCTGCGGTGGAACTAAGGGTGAGCACAAAGCTCCTTTTTTACTTTAAATAAAAGCCGCTGGTTTTAATCAAAGCTTAAAATAAAAAGTAAAACCTGTGGCTAATGGAATCTGCCTGGACGGCTTCTGCTTCCCGCTTCTGAGAGAATTTGTTTTACCTCTTGTTGGTTTGGTTGGGTTTTTTTACCAGCAGAGCCTCTGTGGGGGCTCCAAGTATTTCACAAAATGCCAACGCTGGCCACGCAGGTAAGCACAGGACCTTCTCCAGACACAAAGCCCGTAACCCTTGTTTTATGGAGACCTCGGAAAAGTGATTACCAGCATCAGCTGGCACAGCAGGGACCAGCACACACCTGACAGAGGTGGAGGTTTGCAGAAGAGCCCCCAGAATTTCTGTTTCTCAGACCAGCTTAGAGCAGATAAAGAATGGCAAACAAGCTTAGAAACTCACCAAACAAAAATGACTGGGGCAACTAATATAAATATACAAAACTGCAAAATACTGTAAAGGCAGACGAGGAACGAGCAAGTTACTGGCAAAACTGTCAACGTCCAGGTGTGTCTGTGGGTGAGGTGGACAGGGAGCCAGGTGCCCATGTGGCCTCTATTCCCACCAGCATTTTCCATGCAGAGGTGTGTCACAGAATCATGGAATATCCTGAGCTGCAAGGGACCAACAAGATCATTGAATCCAACCCCTGGCCCTGCACAGACACCCCAACAATCCCACCCTGTCCCTGAGAGCGCTGTCCAAATGCTCCTGGAGCTCTGGCAGCCTCGGGGCCGTGCCCATTCCCTGGGGAGCCTGGGCAGCGCCCAGCACCCTCTGGGGGAAGAACCTTTCCCTGATATCCAACCTAAACGTCCCTGATGCAGCTCCAGCCATTCCATGGGTCCTGTCGCTGGGATAGGGATGTATTTCAGCCTGATTCCAGCTTGGATTGCACATTTGCTGAACCACTGCTGACTGCCTTTTCCCTTCAGACACAGCTATTTATGGGTGCTTGTGGGGTTGGCTTTTTGTGTCACGAAGCCCCTGCACACCCAAGGGTTCCATGGGGAGTGGGCAGGAAGGGATTTGTGATAATGGAGGGAGTGGGAAAACATTTTTTAGGGTCCGTGCAAGAGCCCGACGGGCTCAGCACCTGGCTACAGAACAGCATCCCCCACGTCCTCCTTCATTTTAACACTTTATTGCTGCTCCTGACAAAAGGCATTTTCCTTTCCTGCCCTGGCTTTAGAAGTTCAATTAAAAAAGAAGCTCCCAAGGCAATGGGAAGCATCAGGGCTTTGCCACGCTCCAGCCTTGTCCAGTGGGTGTTCCCAGAGCAAACAGGAACTGCAAGCAGAGGCCGGATGGCAATGAGTCAGGGAGGCAGAAAGGCGTGAAAGCAGGATGAATGGGAAGGCAATAAACCCGCAATATTTCACTGTGCGACTCAGCTCCTGGATCACCTCCATCCATCAGCGGCAGCAGGGCCGGCCAGGGCCGTGCTCACATCAGTGCCACTGGCACAGGAGGGGCTGTGGCCACGCGGGAGCATCACCGAGCCACGGGCTGAGGCCACCAGGAGCTGCGGCAAGGGCTGAGGCCACCCGGCATCCACCACCTCCGGCACGTCGGATCCTCCTCCGGAACAACGGGAGGAACGCTCAACCAGCATCTCACAGGAGGCACGGGAGAAAAGTGATGGGGCAAATCCCAGGGCCAGGAAAAGGAGCAATCCACGGTGGATGCAGTACTGAAACTCTGTCCTGCTCAGGGACTCTGTCCAGGAAGAATGAAAAGGGCTCTCACCCGTCTCGGGTCTGACCTGCTTCAGGAAGAGGAACCTGAGAAATACGTGTGAAAAGGAAAGTTGTTCCCTGTAAAAAACCTGGGAAAGGATTCAAAGAATCCAATCAGAAAAAGGTCCCCCCCAAAATTCCCGGTGTCCCTTCATCCCCCATTTCTCCTGGAGGTACAAAGCATGGAAGCTCCTTTTTGGGGCCAAGATGGGAAATCTTCCCTTTTCTCCACATCTACAAAGAAATTACAAAAACATCACCAGGAAACAGAGGATGGGAACTACCTCAGTGCTTTATTTTCTGGAGCACAAGTCCAAAATACCCTCCAGTCCATTTCTGAAAGAGTCACTTCTTTCTCAGAAGGATCTTGACAGGTTCCTGCACCTCCTGCCACTGCTGCCCATCTCTTGCTCCAGAGATCCAGCCGCAATTCCACAGCAAAAATAGTCATGCACAAGCTTTGCCTGCACATCAGGCTCATGGCATTGCACAGAGAGCTGGCACCCCCAAAACACAGAGCTCTGCACCCTCCTCAGTGACCTACAGCTTGGACACAGGCTGGGGCAACACACCCAGGCTGTGAATAAAACCCACCACTCTCCCCCCAAAAAGCAGCAAATTCCCCATCAGAGCTGCAGCAAACTCAGGCAGTCAGCAAGAAGAAAGCTTTTTAAAGAGATATAACCCAGGATTTCTGTGTTGAAACACACGCCACAGATGGTGGAGCAGACGAGGATTAATTCATGAATCATATTTCTTAAACGATACAATCTCTCTTTTCACTTCCATACTTTCCCTTTTTGACTCAGAAGCAGGGATGTAAGACACCCTTCCCAGATATGAATTTTGCATGAACAAACATTGCAGGGGTGAAAAAAACACCCCAACAAACCCACAGCAGCAATAAACCAGAAAACCCAGATGTTTAAAGAGAAGTTCTCAAATGCAAGCGAAGGCGTGTCCTGTCCATCCACACGAGAACACCTGTGGAAATACAATGTATGCGAGCACAGAGCTGGGAATGGGGTGGGAAAACGAACTCCCTACCATTTGGAGCTTACTAATGCTTCAGCCAGGGTTCTGAATCTCACAAAAGCTGATTTTTCTATCTCCTCCTATCTCACTCGCCACCCTCGCAGCAAAAGGAAAGCCTGAAGGCAAACACTTCCAGGGAGAGGCCTCCTCGCTCTGTTCCTCCTCCAGCCCCCATCGACGCTTCCCTTCGGAAAATCCCGGCCCAGGCCAGGTTGCTCTCCAGGAAAAGAGACTGCAGAGAGCAGGAGCGAGGCAGAACATCCTGCCCCACGCACACAGCTCACCACCCCAGCTGAGAGGGGTTTGAAGTGGGGAGGAGAGAAGGAAATGACACGAGAGCTCTTCAGCAGCGGGAGACTCCGATATCCCGGCTGCCTCCCAGCTGGGAAGCTCCTTCAGACCAGCCAAAGCCATGCCAACCGGTGCAGAACCCCTGCTTCCACCCAGACACAGATCCGGGGCGAGCAGAACCAGCACCAACACTCCAAACTGCCCCTCCCAGGCACTTTCTCACCTTTCTTTGCTCAGCAAGTCAGGATTTCAGTCATTTTTTCCACTTTGCACGCAGAGCAGCTGTGTGTGTGCTTAACAGCTTCTTTACACAGTCTTGCACTTCCTATTGTAGCTTTACACACAGAATGAGAGTGAAAAAAGAAAATCACTTACCCTTCAATTATTTCAACCTTTCCCTGCTCTGTGTGTGACGTGGGCTTCTCTTTTGGTTACTATTTCCAGGTTTGGTCTTTGGGTAGGTGAATGGAAGAGGAGAATGACAGGAGTTGTATTTGATGACGATGGAGACTGGAAAATAAAGAGAAGCATTTTCAGTGCAGAGCACTCCTCCCCTATACGTACAGATCAGATTATATTAAATTAAATTAGTGACACCTACATAAATGCTTCCTACTGTTTTTATGCACACATACAAATATCACAACTGTCAAGGAGAACGCGGCTGTCAGCGATACGGCAGGGGGGAAAAAAGAGCAATTTCTAAAATGGAAGGGAAGAAAGGGAATCTAGGCTAACAACCAGCGTTTGAGCAGCAGCAAAGGGGCTGCTGCTGGTCTGCAGGAGGGCCAGGAGGCAGCTGGAACTGCCACGGGAGCACTGGGAAGGGCTGGGGCAGAGGACAGCGTGGAAGGAGCACAGGCAGAGAAACTGCAGCAACAACCCTGACGAACGCTCCTCTGCTTCCCAAAATACCACATCAGCTTGTGAGGAAGCGAGGAAGGAGCCGAGAGCTTCGGGAAACACAATTCCCCCATCCCGTGGAACGATGGAAGGACTCCCAGCACGGGAAGGAATTAACAGCGTGGTCATCGCACCAGCAAGTGCCCCCCTAAAAACCAGATTAATCTCCCACCATCTGTTTTAATAGTAGAATTTCTACTAAGTGGTTTTCCCCTACACAGCCCCACAGATCCATGTAAACAGACAAACAAACCATTTGGCTTCCCGCAGTCCTGGGGAATGCAGCTGCTCCGAGCAGGGCTTGCTGCCTTTGACACGGTGCCAGGGTTGAATTCCTGCCATCCCATTTCCTCCTACACCTCTCCCCCCCACCAACTCCGTGCCCTGCTCCTCTGCAGGCCCCATAAGGCTTGGGGTATCCCCCACAAACCGCTGCCCATCGAACATGGCAGCCTGGGATCCTTAAAACATCGTCTCACTGCAGCTGAGAGAAACAAGGAAGGTGAGGAATGAGAGGAATGGACTTCCACGCTATTATTTTCCTCATGGCAACTCTCCCATCCTCTGTATGAAACTGGCACCTCCAGCACTCTGAGTCCCAGCCCAAACACTGAAAACACCTCCAAAAAAGCGAATTTACAAAACCGCCTCGAAGATGCCACGGCAGGCAGTGGAAAAAACCAACCCCCCGAGTCAAGGAGATTGTCTGCTTGGTTGGAAAAACACAAAGGTCACCGCCAGGAGTATATAAAAATACATGCTAACACTGAAGAGGTATAAACACAACACTAAATAACGCTTTTTATACCCAGCTCAGCATTTAACACTTGCCCAGAGGCCTTTGATAAATCCCAGGTGCCTGAACAAAGCAAAGAAGCTTTTTCATTGCTGTTTAGCAAAACAGGGAAAGTAAAGCACAAGAGAATAAAACTGTTCAAGACATCAAGGACCAAGTCAGAGAGAAACAGCCAGGTCTCCACATCCAGCTCTTCCATCGCCAAATGCCCCGCCAGGCTGCTGGATGGAAATAGAAATACTATTGTTAGCCCCAAGCCATGCAGACTCATTAACATTTATTTTAGTGCTATAAAATATATTTTTAAATACTTGAAGCAATAATCTGGAGGAAGTGCTAAGAGCTCGGAGCATATTTTCAATATGCCCCAGCTTTTCCAGGGAGATTTCAGACCTCCTGGAAAGACACCGACCGTCTTGGGGGCTACGGGAGCGCGAGGGTACCTCCAGCCACCCAGCACATGCAATTCCCCGCCCTTGCTTCTGCTCCCAGATTGTTCACTAAGAGGGAAACCTAAAAATGTCGTTGATTTTAATTGCTCGTGGACAGCAGAATCCCCAAAGTATTGTTTCCCACAGGTTTTTAATGCGTGTGGGTGTTTATATGCGAGTAACACTTGGAAACAGAGGAACCTGATGCCTGTGGGGTCACCTCCTCAGCAGGAGAAACCCTCCAGCAGGGACAAATCCTGCTGGACACCTTCAGCGGAGCCCGTGGTCAGTGTGCAGGGCCCAGCACTTCATCCCAAAAGTTAACAGAGACCACACACATTAGAATTATCAGGAGCATCTCCCCATCCTTGTGAAGAGCAGCAGCCCCATCGATCCCCCAGCTCTCAGGAGAGGGGTTTGGGGTTGGTTGAGAGGAGCAGGGGTTATTCCAGCGGTATCCACAAGCACATCCAGAGAAAACCGTGGTGTGGGAGGAAACCAGGCCATGGTGGGAGCAGAGATTCAGCAGAGAACAGGATCCAGAGGTACACAGGGACACACAGAGCACAGTGCCCCGTTTCCGCCAACCTCAAATGGATCAAGCGTATGGAGGATCCATTTTATCTTAAATAAACACCTCATAACACAACTCCAGTTTTCCATCCAACCTGGCCAGCCTCGGATAAAATAAAATGAGAGGAGTCATAGAGGGAGAAGGAACAGTTCTCTCCTTTTTCCTTGTCAAAGTGTTATTGCACAGTTCGTGTCTCACAGGCTCCCCATGATTCTGAAGGGGTCTTTAATCAGTGTTTTGGTGGGGGAAACAAAGCATCAAGACCATTTGTGCAGTTCCAGAGCAGGTTCAACAGATGCCCACTGCCATTTGCCATGCTGAGCTTGGAGACAGCACCCTCCCCAGCATCAAGAGGCCACTCTGGCACAAGGCACTGGCCATGCGATGGCACAACGGAGCTGGAGGAGCCAACGCTCCAAGATTTCAAGGCCCTGGTTTTCCGCCGTGCTCTGGAGCTCAGCAGATGGCAGCGGTTCGGGTGCCCGTCCCTCAACAAAACCTGCATGAGCTGCACCAGGCACCAAGCTCAAAGTCAAAAGGAACATTTGTTCTACAAGAAAACACGTTGCAAACGACCCCTAACAAACCGTAGCTGTTGGAAGAGTCAGCTCAGAGCACAGCAGCATTTCTCAGCCCCGCTGTTACTGCGGGCTCTGCTGCTGAACGTGAGCGGCAACGCGGCCACGGCCACGGTTTGTGCTTCAGCACGAATTACAGAGCAGCACCACGGGCCTGGAGAGGCAGCTCCGCTCTTCCCCGCCCTGCTCCCCTCACGTTTCGAAGCCCATTAAATTCCTTCCCGTTTAGTTGCTTTATTTCGGCTCCTCGCTGCATAAAACCGTTCCGCGAGCGCCGGAGCCGAATAAATAATGGCAAAACTTTGCCCCCAAAAACTCTGAGAGCTGTTATGTAAAGCAGGGAGGGTATCAGCAGATAGAGACAACTCGGAGGCAACCTGAGGGTTGGGATTCTGTGTCAGCTCGACACACAGGGGAAATAACCCTTTAATCCAGTGCAGTGTATTTCATTTACTGTAGTGTTATCCAGTTCGAAGATGTTATGAAAGGAATCCCTGGAGAGACTTAAGACTTCAAAACCAGCCTGAGTTTGAACTTAATTCCACTGTTGCAAAAGGCTGGAGCTGTGGAAGATGACCTTTTCCATACCTTGGATGCCAGGAGCCATCCTGCCTCATAATGTCACGCCAAATTAGAATATTCTCTTTTTGTTTTACTCGGGATTTTGTTTTGCCTTTTCTTTTTAATTAAAAGCATCTGTCACTGTTAATGAAATGGGGGGAAAGGGAAGAAAAAATATCAGTAGCACAGAAAAATTTAAGATGGTGGTGTCCAGAGAGATGGAGAGAGTCAAAAAGCTGGGTAATTAACAGAGGAACTTTCACCTCCCCGTGAGCTCATCACCAGAGCCCAGGTCAGGACCAAAGGATCACCAGTGCCACCTCCTTGCTGCTCACCACCTGAACAAAACAAAGGGATGCTCCCCACATACATCCCCCAAATCCCACTGGCAGCAGGGCCTTGGGTGGTCTCTTCTCCAAGAGGAAATGAGAGGGAAAATACTTTTGAAGTGCAAATCCCAAAGCTGTTCAGGTCTGGCTGAGGTTATCCTGAATAAAAGTTCAGAAATACTTGAAAAAGCCAACCCATAAATCCACGTTAGTGAATCAGAAGCTGGTGGAACCCCAGGGATGAAGGTGTGCGGTCTCATCTTTCACCAGCTGCAGGAGCTTCACTGCCCAGGGGGTATTTTTAAGGAACCCTGCAGGAAATTCATTGAACAAGTCCTGGAAATCCCAATTAAAGTTGTTCACTACTGTTAACTGCCTCCATGGACTTTACTGTTTGGAGGTGAACCATAAAAGGCCAGTTTTCACTCGCTGCATCTTCCAAGTCAGATTGTGAGTGCAATTAAATGTAAATTTGTATTATCCAAAAATAGGGTTCCCCCACAAAATACTAAATTAATTACAAAATGTATTCCTAATGTGAAATTATTTAGCCTGTTAAAGCGGTACAAACAGCTTTATTGGATCATTAATGGTTAGAAACGTTCAGTCAGCACAGTTGGAAAAAATGTAAACTAAATATGTCAAGGATACATTGCTTTCTCCTCTCACTATTTTTTTAATGTCTTATTTCATGGTAGATAAGTGAAAAATCTTTTTACCTGACTTAGTAAGAGGCTCATTTACTCATGCAAATTTAAAACCAAGTGTCATAATACAATGAAATTATAAAAACATATCAAAAAGGAGTTAGTGAGTCACTAAATTTAGCTCCTAATGGAGTTCAAGCTGTCTTATACAGTTGTATGTTAACGGGAAGAGCTCTGGTGGTCTGTAAACATCAGAGCAGGGCTCAGCAACCATCCCACGTGCCCGGGGTTTCTGGAGAAGCCCTTTAGGTTTCCAGCCCTCCACACCTGAGGAAATCTAAGGGAAACTCGGATTTTGATCCCAGCCAAGGTAAGGAATACACCCAGCATTAAATAAATTAAAATCCGCTGCGACGAGCTCCGGGCAAGCCCCAGGTTCTGCGGAGCTGCATCCCAAGCTCCGGTACCAGACCTGGGCTGATTTGCAGGTGTGATCCTCACCATCCGTAGAGACTTCCCTAATCCATGCAACACATGAGGGCTGACACAAGGAAGCACTGACTTTGTGGGCTGGAAGATACTGAGCAACACAAGGGCTTGGCTGGGAATCTGGGTAGATCCAAGTAAGAAAATGAAATGGTGCCTCTGAAACAACGGCAGCAATCCAGGTGCCAGGGCAGGAGCAGGATCCTGCCTGGATTTTTTTCACTCACTGACAGTCCAAGGACAGCACTAACATGAAGCCTTTACGTCCTGAAACAGTCTCATTCCAGGAGCTAAAAACATGTTCTAAAAGGAGGAAAAGGGAGGGCCAAGGTTAAGAGGTGACCAGTCCACCCAACAGAGCTCCAGTACTCATCAAAACCAAAGCACCTCCTGGGCAGGGTGGGAAACAGAGGCCTTTTTAAGCAGAGAAACTGGCTTAAGATACAGGGAGGCAACTTCTTCAAGGTGATAATGTCCCTGTAACACCTTCCAGTGCCTAAAGGAGCTCCAGGAGAGCTGGAGAGGGACTTGGGACAAGGGCCTGGAGGGACAGGACACAGGGAATGGGTTCCCACTGGCAGGGCACAGAGTTAGATGGGATATTGGGAAGGAATTCTGCCCTGTGAGGGTGGGGAGGCCCTGGCACAGGGTGCCCAGAGCAGCTGTGGCTGCCCCTGGATCCCTGGCAGTGCCCAAGGCCAGGTTGGACGGGGCTTGGAAGAGCCTGGGACAGTGGAAGGTGTCCCTGCCCATGGCAGGCGTGGCACTGGATAGGCTTTAAGGTCCTTCCAACCAACCCATTCTGGGATTCTCTGACACCCCTGTCCACGGGGGCAGGCTTGGGTTTGGGTCCCAGCCCAGCAGGACAGGGTGGCCTCACGCAGCCCCCTTCAGCTGCTGAAGGGCAAACCTGGGGCCCAACACACCACGAAAGGAAGAAACAAATATTCCCAGTGCTTCCTGACCTGGCAGAAAATTGTGAAAATAAGGCCCTGTAAGGAGAAGAGGCGAGGGAACTAACGGGAAAACATCTCGTTGCATTAAGGGCTGTGTTAAAGGTTTACAACATCATCTCCAGACAAGTCCACTGATATCCCTGAACCCTCATCGATCCACAGGTCAAACCAGGAAGGAAAAATATCAATTTTAGAAAATATCACTGGCTGAGATACAATAAACCTACGCTGTGCCTATGCACAGGTAAATAGAGAGACCCTTCCACGTGAGAGCGAAATCTGCCACAGAGCTTGGCCGCAGCTACAAAATCCCTGACCTGTCCCCGTCTGGAACACTCACAGGCTGATACAAGGAATTAGGGAGATGTCCTACATAACTGCTTTAATTAATTTGTGAAATTTTGCACCCTTCTTGGAGGCGGGCGACGTGGCACTCCGTGCTCCCTCGGATTGCCACCGCTCTCAATTTTATTTTTATCCCGAGTTCGATATGAATCAGGCTTTGCAAAAGACAAAACAACCCACTGTAATCATCCAGCATGCCAATTAAACTAAAAGATACCCTGGAAATTAAAATTAAATGCCGTATCTATGAAAAGAAGCAGACAGCTTCCTCAGAAACAACAAAAAAAGCCCATATTATAGGAACACGACCGTGGCAGCCCAAAATCGGCGCCGAAGCACTTATATAACTTACTACCATCCTTCACATCTGCATACTGGCGATCTCCATCAAACTGGGTATGTTTTTCCACATTTATCATCAAGATTTACTGAAGTTGATTCCATAAATTTCATTGAGTTGTTCACTGCTGCTATTTGTTTCCAAGGCAACAAATGCACTTTGCCCAAGCTGCACAGTACATCACGACTGTTCGGAATTTGGGGGTCCCTGCCCCTGGTGCCGCACGGCGCCAGCACCTCCCAATGCCAGCTCGCCGGCGCTGAGAATTAACAAATTTGGGGGGGGGATTTCTCGAAAAAACAATCCCTATTAGGGGAGAAAAATGCCAAATGAAGCAGGCAGGGAGCAGGCTGCTGGCAAGAAGGTGGGATTTGTGCAAAGCCCCCGCTCCCATCTCATTTACACCTCGGACGGCTGGAGGCTGAGAAATCCATTCGCGGGTTCAGGAGGAGTCGGAAGGTTCTTTCTGCACAAAATAATGACAGAAAGTCGCCTTCTTGTCGTCGTGGAGAAAGGGACAGCAGAAGCAGTGAGGGGAATGGAGAAGAGGAGGATTTACAAACACTGCACAAGCATCTCCCCATCGGCAGCACCCGGGAGCCAGAGCCTGTGGCACAGAGAACTTGCAGGCAACCTTGGAAAAGTTCGGCTTGGGATAAGAAAAACCGAGCACCAACTGAAAAGGAAGCATTATTGCCCAATTTCAAGCTATTTGAGAAGTGGCATCAGTGGTGTCCTGGCCCCGTCAGTGCTGGAAAAGCTCAGGAGCCAGCCAGGAGCATCTCTCCCTCTGCACCACAGCCCCGTGGCACAAAGCACAGTGCTAATCCACGCAGGATCACCAGAATATCTTGGAAATAAAGGGCAGTGACAGAGGCAACCTCAGCAGCAGGAAGGCAAAATTCAACTCCCGGAGACTCCTCTGGGAAAAGCCTCCCCCAAAAAGCCATTCCTTCAGCATTTCTAAAAACAAAACCGATCTTGGACACAGCGATGATGTTTTAACAGGACACAGCATTTTTCCAAAGATAATGAAGAGATTTTTGTTTATCTGCCATAAGCAAATATCCACGACTGCAAGAAGGGGTGGCTGCCAAACTCATCACACCAGTGCTGGCCGGTATAGACTGAACTGGAAACTTCACGGTGTGAGTCAGGGAAACCTGAAAACCATTCAACTTCCAAACCCAGTCACTGGAGCGCCGTGGAGCTGCAGAGGAGGCAGCCCCAATTATCCAGAGCACAGGAAGCTGCAATACCTTCCCTTTTCCCTTTTTTTTTTAAACAAAATTGCTCTTTGTTGGGTAGCACATTCCCTTGGATTCCCAGAGCGATCAAAAAAGACAGCATCCCTGATGACAAAAGCCACTCGTTTTTCTGCTTCCAGCCTCAGAAATGTTAAAGGATTGTTTGCTTTCTAAGTGCAAGTCCACATTTAAGAGGAATAAAGAATTTCTCTGGCAGGCTGGATCAATGATGCAGCAAGCCAAGCATGCGACCTCCCGCAGGGAGCCTGGGTCCGGCGCTCCTGGAAACAATAAAATAACCTTACACTGCTCCTGATCGACTGCACGATGTGGGAAAGGGGGGAAAAACTCACTCCTGACCCTTGACGCAACGAGCCACCCCCTTCAGCTGTATGAACTGATGGCTTTCATTAACACTGCTATGATCAGGCATTTCATCCCCTTCTCCCCTTCATCAGACTGGCACCCACGATGCCAACCCTGCTTTCAGAGCCGTGGCAGTGGCTGCAGCCCATGAATCACCCTCTTCTTCCAGGAACGATGTTGGAAACAGACGGTCCTGCAGTCGGGCGACGGCTGAAGAACATCCCACGCTGCCGAAAACATCTAATGTAAGGATTTTCTCCAGCCAGCAGCACAAAAGCAGGGGAAGGGTATAAATAGCCTTTGAGGAGGGTGTATAAATAGCTGTAGGTAACATTTGTATGCTATAAAAACTCTGCATTTTTGGCCCAGCTTCACAGGAGCGAGTTTCCTTTCACAGCACTTTGGGGACCGGCTTCCCCTTGCCTTGCAGGGAGAGGGCATGGACTGCTCCGAATCCACTACTGCACCTCTGGAAGAACGGCTGGAGTGGATTTCCCTTGCTGTTTAAAAGAGATCCTACCAAGGCCTATCCTAATATGAGACCAAAAATTGGATATATGGGGCTAGATCCCTCTGCGGGTGACAGGCATGGGGCAGCGTGGGGCTGGAGGCGGGTGGTGATTTTCATGTGCCTTCCTTCCACACAAAACCCAAGCAATTACGTGGCCACACACGCCATCTCACGCTCTCCCTCTCCAAAACAAATCCTCTCTGCCCCCTGAAGTGGGAATGGGGAGCTGCCAGCACCAGGCTGGGTGAGCACACCCCGGCAGCGCGTGTGCAGCGACAGCGGCATCTGCACATCACGCCACCCCTCTGCCTCCCTCCCACCCGCCAGGGCCATTCTTACCAACCAGCAGAGGATAAAAATGCTCTTAAAAAGGCCTTATTTTCCTCCCTGGCTATTTGCTGGCGGTGCAGCCTGTGGGTTCACACAGCCCAAGCAGTGGGAATTTCACACGGTGACCGGCTCAGCTCGGCTGTCCCCTGTCCTCTGCCGCAGCACCAGCAGCCCCAAAGATGCTCCAGCCCAACCCCATCGCTCTCAACACTCCTCCTCGGTTCTCCCCCTGACGAAGCAGTGTCCTGGCACATCCACACAGCCACGATCCCACCTCACGATCCCTCTCAAAATCCCCGCTGAGGGCACGGAGAAGCCAGGGAGGGAGCAGCCCCCTCCCGCGCCGCCTCCCTGGGAAGTGGGGCTGGAGAACAAGGCTCAGCGATGAGCACTGGCACCGTTCGCCTGCCACCCGGTGAGCGGCTCCCCGTGGCGTGCAGGTGGCTCCTTTGATTCCTGATTACTTGTCAGCCTTCCTTCGGGCTGGCACCGTGCCTGGGTCAAACTTTGCAGCGAGCGGGTCACCCCACGGAACAGCCGCTCCAGAGAGGCTCTCGGAGCTCGTGTGGGAAGGGAACGTCGAGCCCGAGCAGGGAGGCTTGGCTGCACCCCAGATCGCCCCACAGAGGATGGGACACGTGGTCCCAAACGCCTCTCCAGGGAGGGCCCCTCACCAGCGTTTATCAAGTGATGCCCCGGCCAAAACCTGGCACAGCACGAGGGCTGCAGAGCGGAGCTATTAGAAAAATTCCTGTTGGATTTGTCCGCTGATTCGTCAAAGCCAAAATGTCGTGTCAGAATTTGCCAGTTTTAGCAGAAATCACACCAGGAAACCACACCAGGAACGTCACGGAAACCTCAGACATCCAGAGCAGCTCACAGCATCATCTCCCAGGCAGGGAGACCTGGGTCCAGGACCCCGCTGGGTCCAGTTCCCACCAAGCGTCATCTCCCAAACCTCCAGGGGCAAAGCCCATGGAGCAAAATCACTGGAGCAAAACCTTCCAAGGGTGTGGAGCACCACAAAAAGGCACACGTGTCTGGACAAGTCTCTACAGAGCAAAAAAAAAACCCACCATGTCAAATCCACACCTCCACAGGCTGGTAACAGCAGCTCTCCCAGTTCCACGCTCTTCAATAAAGCTGGGAAGCACAGGACTCCTCTGGAGAATCCCAGCATCCTCTAGATGAGGGAGGCAGCTGGGTAGTTTGGCCTTTTTTAACTTCACCCAAACCCTGCTTTAATTCATTTTGGGCACAGGGTGTTTCCCAGTCTGGGTTTGACCCTTCAGCTGAAGCTCTCCATGCGTTTGAGTGCCTGCACCAGCAGGGACTGTGTGTGTTTGTGGGAGAATGAGGGAGCTAATTCAGGGCTTTGGTGAGATGAAAGGAAAAACCTTCATTAAAATAAGTTTTAAAGCCCATCAAGATTTTTTTTTTTTCTCTTATTCAGATTAGCAGCCATCCTAAGACTCCACTCAGACTCTAAAAGTGCTGCTTCCCTTCTGCCCCTGTGGGCTTTGCACACAAAGCTCTTAAGACATCACACCCCACACCAACCTCAGAAAACAGAAATGGGGGGAGGGTATATCCAACAGTAACTAAAATTACACAGACTTCTCCAAGAGTGCAAGTAATGCCCTTATTTTGTAAAAAACTCCTGCCCAACTCAGCTCTCGACGAGCACTGCTGGGAGCACACCACTCCTCACAGAGGGTGCAAGCAAGCTTTCCTTGTTCACAGAATCATGGAATGCTTTGGGTGGGAAGGGACCTTGAAGATCATCCTGTTCCATCCTCTGCCGTGGGCAGGGACACCTTCCACCACCCCAGGGTGCTCCAAGCCCCGTCCAGCCTGGCCTTGGACACTCCCAGGGATCCAGGGGCAGCCACAGCTGCTCTGGGCACCCTGTGCCAGGGCCTCCCCACCCTCACGGGGAAGAAAAGGCTGGTTCACACGCGGGTTTGGATGACAGGGACACTCATTCCCCTGTGGACTCTCCAGAGCCAGCAGACACCGAGAGGAGCAACTTGACTGAGCAACTGCAACCACCCAGGCACAAGTTCTCATCTCAGCTTAGGGAACTTTGTCCCGTGGCAAAAGTAGAGGTGAGACAATGATACATTTCCACAACAGGCTGATTTTAAAAGAAAAATCCCAAACCAGAGCCACAGAACCTCTGCAGGTTCACAATGCTGATCCTGACACAGACGGAGCAATGAGTGATCGACAGCGTATGAGAAATGCAATTTAACACCGCAGTTCCCCAAGCCCTGACTCCGCTTCCACCGCTGTTTGCAATCCCCAGGCATCCCCCAGCACGTCCAGGAGAGAATTTTTTGAGGAACATCTGCAGAGTTACAGCAACAGCCTCACACAAACATGTTTTACAATGAGGAGCAAGCACACAGAGAGTCTCCCTACCACAGTTCCAACTAAAACAACTGTATCAAAGATAACGAAAATCCTCCGTGTTCAGAGCTTTCTCCAGTCCTCACCTTCCAGTCACCCAACTGCCCTCCAGCCCCAGAGTATAGGATGGGATTTGGATGCTCGCTGTGATATACAGCACGGCAGGGAAGAGGAAAAACAGCATTTCCAGGCAAACCATTTGACAGACATTTGCTCTCTGCTCCACAGCAGCCCGAGCCAGGGCAGTACCTGTATTGCATCCCAGGTACCATCAGCTTGATATTGAGTTTGCTTTAAGGAAAAGAAGAACCAAATTGATTTCTTGGGAGGATAAACTCGCGGCTAAAGGGAAAAACTACAATTACACTTTTCAGCCATGAAAAGTAAATCAGATGGTGCTGAAATCCCAGCAGAAAACACAGATTAATTAAAGTCTGCACTTTCTAAATCTGTTATTCAACTAAACACAGCTGTTAAAAAAATGATGCCTTTGCTGTAATTTCCATGTACATTCATACCACCGAAATACTGCAAAAAACATTATTAAGTGTGTTCAGTGGCTGCTGGAGTTGAACAGGAAAAGAAAGCACACATATATCTTTAACTATGACAAGGACCGCTTTCCATAGAAGAAAATTTCACTTGGGAGCTCAAACGCTGCCTCCACGGATGGGATGGAATTTATTCCAACGGGAGGAGAGCGGGACTGGGACCTCGAGGTGGAGCAAACCAGCACCACCTCAGCGGGGTGGGAGCTCAGGGTGCTCCCTCCTCCTGCATCACCAGTCCATGCCCACGGCACGTGGCATCCGTCAGCCAGATCCCGGCTCTCCTTCTGGTGCAAACCCACTTGTACTTCCAAGTGCTTTTGGCCATCTGTCCGTCACAGGCAGCGCTTCCCAATTGCGCTGATTTCATTAACCCTAATATATTTTAAGATCTCGCACAGATTAAAAAAAAAACAAACCCAACCCCACCATCAGTTATTCTGCAGGGCCTCATCTGAAGCCCATCAAGGCGAGGAGAGGCTCATGCGGACCCCTGTGGATGCAGCTCTGCTTCCACACAGAGCCAATTTATTCATCAGGAGACAGTGACCGATGCAGGGAAATCCTACAGGACACACATCCCGGTCCCCCTGCACATCCCAGTCCCTGCCAGGCTCCGTGGGGGCTCTCTGGCAGGGTGAGGAAGAGCACAGAGCTGGCAGAGCACAGCTACACCAGCCACCCTGTCAGGTGGGGACAGTGCAACCCGCCTCAAACAAAAGCTGCCCTTCTTTTTCCCCTCCTTTCCCTCCAAGTCTCCATCGAGGCTCAAAGTGGAGAGCTCTTTGGAGAAATTGGGAAAACGCAGTGATCTGAGTGCGACCCCAAAGGCGCTCTGCGCTTCAGCCCAGTCAGGAGAAACTTCCCTCCCAGCCCCACCACAGCTGTGCCTCCCCTGTGGAAGAGAAAGCAACACTTGAACCTTGCCTCCTCTGCAAGGGGGAGAAGGCATGGGAGAGCCCTCGCTGCCTCCCAGTGCCTCTGAAATCATTCCAGCTCGAAATATAATTAGGATGATCTAATGCAGTCTTATATTAATGTTGGCAAGAGCTCCTCGCCTTAATACCAGCCCGGAAAGCCTCCCGTAATCCGGACCCGCCGGCGCTCCAGGCCCTGGCAAGGTGACAGCGGTGCCACCAACGCACACCCACAGGTATTGACATCAGGGGGGGACTCATCTGTGACCCTGGAGAAAGGGAAGATCCAGCAGCTGGATAGCCAGTGCTGAATCACGGGACCTCCGTGAGACATCAACCACCGCTGTGGTTGTCCAAGAACACACCTGGAGCTGCTCTCACAGCAGGGAGGGCAACCAGTCACCACCACGCCCAAGTGCAATGAGGTTATTTGCATTTAACCTCAATAAAAATCGCCATATTTTCATTTCATTCCCCTCCATTTCTTTTTTTTTTCCCTAGGAATGCAAAATTGGATGGGAAAAATAGATTCCAATGTAAGGAGCTGTAAAAAAACCCATTTTTAGGTCCAGTGAGACCCCTGAGTGTCCTCCCAGCAACAGTCAGTCAGCTGTGTGGGACAAGGAATGTGTTGAATAAACTGGGCTAAGCAACTCCTCCACAACTCTACAGGAAAATACACTTTTCAGAAGGTTTTACTGGTTGTTTTTATGCTGGCTTTTGCATAAAGCACCTCACTGCATCTACTTATTATTACCCCTTTACCTAATCTACCCAACCACATCAATTGCGCACCTTCTTAAGAGTTCCCAAAATACGGTCAACTTGGAGAAAAAAACAATTAAAACCCAGGAAGTACTGGTAAAAAAGAGGAGCTGCATTTTTCAGGGATGAGCAAGATGCACTGGTAGCAAAGCACTTCCTATAATCTTCCATTACAGGGCGAAGGTTTTAATAAAGTGCAATAAAAAAAGCTCACATTTTGATCTTTTCCCAGAGCTAGACATGGTTTAATTAGCTTGATCTCATTATGTAAACTGGAGAGGAAAAGAGAACACCATTAAAGCGATATCCCACTGGCAAACGAGACAACCTTGACACCAACTATGATATTTTCTTGGAGAACTCTCCCCTGCCTTTGATGCAGCTTCCACACCTCTCCCTCATCACCAGATCTTCATCATCCCACCTTTTCCAGCTGCCCCTGCTCAATCCAGTGGCATTTCTTGGTTTCTGCTTTCCCCCAAGCAGCCTGGAAAATGCTATTAGGGGGAAAAAAAAAAAATATCCAGCTAGATGTTGTCTTGGTTGTATTTAGCCCGAGATCATTCAGCGTGCTCTTTAGAAAAGATCAACTGGAACTAAACGTTGCCATAATATACTCCATCTGTTAAAGTACATACTTTTGTAATAACACATTCAGAATTCAATAAGAAAAGCCAGAATTACAAACAAGGTGTCCATAATGAGCCTCAATATAATTATTAAAGCAGATAAAGTAAGCCTGGGTTTCAATACAAGGAAGTTATTTGGACCTTAATGATAATGAAAAGTAAAAAAGCATCTGTAATTTCCGCTGAAATGTATTTCAGAAAGTCAACTAAGTGCACGTCACTTTGTTAAGACTATTCTTATTATTGTGTTTGCACTGACAGCAAAATGCTTCTTAGTTCCAACTCCTGGGATATATAAAAATATGATTAGAGCACTGTAACAATACAACAATAGATTAATTTGCCCAAGCATTACATTTGGATCTGAAAGACTTTGATAATTTATTTTACCAACTGAAAGGTGGTTATTTTGGGATCCTGGCTCAGAACTAAGTAGTTCAGTGCAGCATTTTGAAATTTTTTTTTTTTTATATTCCAGCACTGGCAACACTGAGGGGGTCCAGTGATTTTCTCCTGTTTTCCTGGAACCCTGAGCTTTTGTGCCAAGCCCTATCCTGGGATTCAGCTTGGGCTGCCTACTCCAAAGGGCACCACACATCCCACAGCCTGCAAAATAACCAGGCAGTGGTGATTTATCTGGTAAAACTGCTGCCCAAGGAAAAGGAAATGATGGTTTTTGGGGATGCTGAACAATCTTACCTACGACAGGCAAGGAGAGCACAGAGAATTAATCCATGTTGAACACTGAAGGTAACAAAGATGGACCAAAAGCTGTTGGGAAGTCTGGTCTGGAGGGCAGATGACATAAAGGAAAATAATTAACTCATCTGCTGAGTGTCAAGCAGAGCCATCCTCTGCAATGGCAAGATTAGCATGGAATAATCACAGATTATCAGCAAATTCAGATGCTCCCTCTCAAGTCAGAAGGGGATTAGAAAGAAGTGAAAGTTGCCATTTTGGCCATAAATGGGGACCAGAACCATGTTTTTTCAACAAAGCAAAAGCCCCCAGGAGCTCAGTTATGGGGCTGTTCCAAAGGAATTGGGTCTGCAGAGGCAGGAGCAGCCCAAGGATCAGAAATAAAGAGCAAACCAGAAATACCCAACAGCATGTGATAGCACAGACAGGACAAGCACAGCTCTGACCCTGAGGCTCTTAAAATCATAGAATCACAGCACCATTTAGGTCGGAAAATCCCTCTGAGACCATCCGGTCCAACCACTCCCCCAGCTCTGCAAAGGCCACCACTCACCCATGTCCCCGAGTGCCACATCCACAAGGCTTTTAATTCCCTGCAGGGATGGGGGCTCCACCCCTGCCCTGGGCAGCTGTGCCAGGGCTGGACAGCCCTTTCCACGTAGAAATTTCCCCGATATCCAACCTAAACCTCTCCTGGCACAATCTGAGGCCGTTCCCTCTCCTCCTGTCCCTGTTCCCTGCGAGCAGAGCCCGACCCTCATATGGCTGCCCCCTCCTGTCAGGGACTTGTGCAGAGCCACAAGGTCCCCCCTGAGCCTCCTCTTCTCCAGCTGAGCCCCCCCAGCTCTGGATTATTGTTTCAGGAATATCCTCAACTCTTAGGCAATGAGACTTATTGTGTAGCACACCGCCCAAATCGTGCAAGAGACTTTTTTTTAATCCTAAAAGAGATTTTTAGGAAGATCGAAATTTCCTTGCTCTTCATCTTCTTCCCTACCTCCAGTTATCCTGCAGTTAATTTTTATGCTTATTTTTGGGTTTTACAAACTAAAATTTGGTCAAGTATAACATGTCGCATGCCCTTTTCTCACTTGAGGAGTTAAACAGACCAAATCTTCCTTTTTTTTTTTCCAGAAGAGAGCAAAAACAATAATGGGGTCAGAGCTCAGCGATGTGGCTCTTTAGAAGTGCCAGTGAACTTTTCTGGAAGCTCTCATTCTCCAAGTTTTAATTAAAGTCATAAAGCTTATAAATGTTCTTTGTCAGATTTTCTTCCCTGGAGAGTTTGGGGCAGAAGCTCCAGGGTGAAGATTACAAACAGGACGTGCAATTGGCGTCTCCAAAAGAGCACCAGGCAAGAAGGATGGATCTGAAAAGCCTGGAATTTCATGGGGATTTGAGCAGCCTGAAATACTGTCTGGAATTCGTATGAAGTATCTTGTAAGGAGTTTGCCCCCTCCCCAGCCTACAGCAGGACTGATTTACCAGCTAGATAGTGGGATAGCACGGATTTGGGAAAGGAAGAGGAGGATGAAGGGCAAATGGAGGCCTGTCTGTCTCCACATAGAGTCATCCTAGAACTTTTCCTGCCCTGCTTTCCGTATGGAACCACGTGAGCTTCCCATTCATTACTATCAGTGCCTTGCCGGATTTGGATGATTGCCCAATGCTACTGTTGCCAGAAATCCAAAACATCACAGGGGTGATTCATGTGATGCCTTGACAGCTCTGGAGCTGGGCTGGGATGGAGGGGGAGACCCAAAAACCCAAACAATCAGAATGGAGGGATCTCGAGTCCTGCTGGAGCCACGAACAGAGCAAAACTCTATTCCCATCCGGAGACAGGCTGAGAAAGCTGGGGCTGTTCAGCCTGGAGAAGGCTCCAGGGAGACCTCACAGACCCTTCCAGTACCTAAAGGGGCTACAGGAGAGCTGGGGAGGGACTCTGCATCAGGAACTGGAGTGACAGGACAAAGAGTAATGGGTTCAAACTGAAAGGAGGAATAATTCAGGTTAGATATTAGATAGGAACTCTTCCCTGTGAGGGAGGTGAGGCCCTGGCACAGGGTGTCCAGAGAAGCTGTGGCTGCCCCTGGATCCCTGGAAGTGTCCAAGGACGGGGCTTGGAGCACCCTGGGATGGGGGAAGGGGTCCCTGCCCGTGGCAGGGATGGAACAGGATGAGCTTTAAGGTCCCCTCTGACCCAAACCACTCCCTGATTCTATCCTGGCAAAGCCCTTCCCCCTTGATGCCGTTTAAGTCTTGTTTATACAGTGCTCGCTCATCCAAAGAGTTCACAACCGGAGAACAAGGCAGGCTTTGTACCTCCTTGCTCTCTGCTACGTTAAAAATTGATTTAGCATAATGGTTTCAAAGAGATTAAAATCCAATTTTGTAAATCAAAGCAGGAACTGTACTGACTCATTCCACAGCAGCAGAAAGGAACCTGCTGAATTCTGAAAACGACAGTCGCAGCCCTGAGCCTCTGTTCACACACACGCACAGAAAGTGATGAACCAAACAAACCCACAGTTTAATAAGCTGCTTTTTATTGAGCGCATCTGCTCTCCACATCTCTAAGAAGGGATTTTAGAATCCCAGAATGGTTTGGGTTGAAAGGAACCATAAAGATAACGTAGATCCAACCCCCCGGCCACGGGCAGGGACACCTTGCACTAGACCAGGTTGTTCCATGATGATGATGATGATGATCATCATCATCATCTCCAGGTCTTCTCCAGATGATTTTCATCTAGAAGAAGAAGAGCAGGCAGCATCTGGGTTAGCCACAACTTCTCAGGTAGCATCATCCCGCTGTCCTGCTCGTGTGGGGCACTCATGGCTAAACCAACATGAGATCCTTTCTCCTCCAAATGTTTATCATCATTCAGGAGTCAGCTTTGCTTTATTCCAGTTCTATAAATGGCTTTCAGCATTAAACCTGATTTACAAAGAAAACAACCCGTAAACAAACACAAATGGGCAAAATAAGATAAACGGAGATAAAACAAATGCTCCCTGCACGTGTTCTAAGAGCTCCAACACACAAACTACCTCCCTTTTCAAGGAAAACACATTCCCTTTAATATCCTGGATATGCAGGAATAGCTGTAAAGCAAAAAATCCACACATTCACAACCATTTATAGTGAGTGTCTTTGATGGTGACGACATCTCTTGAAGCAAACACAGCCACAGGTGACAGAGCCTGATGCCAGGCAGGACAGAGATGTTCTGCTGGCTGCAGACAGCCCAGCACTCATTAGATCTCTGAAACAAATTCTGCCTCATTTCTTACAAGCGCTACAGAAATCATATCACTAATTCACATATAAACAAGCAATCTGAGCTTTAAAGAGCACCTGAAGCTCTGCACAGGCACGGAAGAAATTGTGGATATTCCAGCTCAGGTACTTACACAGATAAGGTGGGGTTTGGTGGGGTGTTTTAATTTAGGTTTCTTTTAGAGAGAAGATATTGACGTTTTCCCTTTCTTTTAAATTCAACACTTAACCTTGTTTATGCTACTTATTTCTCCCCTAAATCAAGATCTCTGCGCTACTACACAGAAATATTTCGTGTTTATCCTCAGTTCCCCAGCTCTACCACATCTATTCTACAAAATCCCCGTGGAAAGAGAAGGGCTTGTCCCAGGGACACGTTTAGGGGGATTTGGAGCCACGGAAGCAGGAGGTGTGGAGGAAGCCCTCATGTCACAGACATTATCCCAGTGAATGTTTTAGAGCTGGCAGGAATGAGGAGGAGGCAGTCACAAATGAGAAGAGCGAGGTTAAAGAAATTCCTACAGAGAATGGCGCACGCGGGGTTGGCGGGGAGGAATCAGATCCACGCCCTGCCTGGGGAGGCGAAACCTGGGGAAGCCCTGGCCAAGCCCAGATCCCAGGCAGCGACTCTGAGATGTTTGAGACAAAGTGGGTGAAGCTCTTCACTCATCCCCTTTTCCTCTGGTGTCACTCCAAGCCCCCACCACAGCAGGCACCGGGCACTGCTGACTTTGCATCCTTCTAATCCACCTGGGAACATCTCCCTTCCCCCTCAGACGGGAGCACATCCCAGCACCACAGCAGCTCCAGGGACAGGCATCTCAAGCACAGCAGCTCTGCCAACTCTGCCTGTGGGCCGGCACGTGCCACCACAGCCATCCCCAGGAGCACGGGACCTGTCCTGGTGTGGCTCAGGGATTAGGGAAGGGGAAAAGAAGGAAAAAATCATTCCTTCTTCTCCCGCTGACATGTGAACCAAATACAAACATCCCTTAATTAGCAACACCCTCCAAATCCCCGGCAGCTGCCGTTTTGATGGGCATTTCATCTAATCCAGCAATTCTTTCCATGGAAAACAACCACCTTAGCCCCACTTGGAGGATTATGGATTTCCATGTATTTCTGTGGGTGCTGAGTTAACTCCCAGTGCTTCGAGCACCGGTCACAGCAACACAGTCAGCTCATCCCAGGAGACACATGAAGTGCCCCAGCTCCATCCAGAGCTTCCAGCCCAACTCCAGAATACCCTAAATGGGAGAGATCACACCAGTACAGCCAGAAAAAAAAAAGAAGTCTTCTTTTTTCCCCTGAAAAACTGTGAGGAATATTTTGGAAATGCATTCATCTCTCTTCTGTCATCAACATCACCATCATCAAGAACCTCCAGCACACAGCAGCAGCTCTCACCTCGCAAGGTTTTTGTCCCTTTTGTTGCTTTTATCTCACATGAAGCGAGAGGAAAAATGGTGGGCTCCTATTTCAGGGAGAAAATGACCTTTCCCAACTTCCATGCCCGTGGGAAGGCTCCGTCCCGGGAGCCGCCACAGACCCGGGACAGCTGGAGCTCCTCACAGATGAGGACCCGGGAAAAGGTACTGTACTGAGAGCCGGCCTGGAGCAAGGAATTAATGCAAATGAGGAAAATGAATATTTAAATAAAACATTTATTAAGGACAGATTAACTCTGTCAATCAACTCCTCACTTTTGTTTTGCTGCGCGCGCGTTCAGAGCGGCTGCACAAAAACCAGTTTCGGTTTTTCCAGGGTATATTTAGCTCTGTATTTAGAAGTGCAGCATCCTCCAGGATTTTATTTTTTTATTAAAAATGAAGTGCATTTCCTTGTGCAAAGGAGTACAAATTGCTACTTAAACTTTCTTCTATTGTCTATTTGCCTGCAATTTCCACCTCATTTACAGCCTTTTTGTGTCTGCCCTTTTGTTTAGTTTTTACCTTTGACATTCTCTTAATTTCTCTTCAGAGATACCTGACACCTTTACATTAAACTCGCAATACCCATAATTCGGCAGTTTTTGGAGAAAGGCTGCTCAGCAGCAGCAGCTCCCAGCCAGGCTGAGAACCCTGGTGTCTGCCGGGAGGTTTGGAAAACCGTTCCCAAAAGGAATTTTGACTTCTCGTCTCCAAAGTTTGTACGGAGAGCAAGGAGCACTGGCACGCTGTGGTGGGTTGACCTCGGCTGGACCCCAGGTGGCCACTCGGCCACTCCATCCCTGTCCTTCTCAGCTGGGCACAGGAGAGAAAATATAACAAAAGGCCCGTGGGTTGAGGTAAGGACAGGGAGAGATCACTCAGCAATTACTGTCACGGCCAAAACTTGGGGAAATACATTTATCTGATTACCGATCAAATCAGAAATAAGAACCAGATCTGAAAAGCACTTCCTCCCACCCCTCCCTTCTTCCCAGACTCGACCTCACTCCTGACTTCTCCACCTCCTCACCCCCAGCAGCACAGGGGGGCTGGGAATGGGGGCTGTGGTCAGTTCCCAGGGATCCTGCAGCCGGACCAGGGGCCCAGCACGGCACAGGAGGATGACCACGAACCACAACTGCCCAAGCTCCAAGGCTGTGCAAAGACACCCCCTCACCTCCACAGCTCCCTCCTCCTCCTCCCAGTTGTTTCTTACGACGACCTTGGTGCCACGACACACGCCCAGGGCTGCCCGGTGCCCAGCTCCCCACTGGTATTTGGGAAGCAGGAGCTCTACAACCATCCAAGGGTCTCCATCTCCTTCAGAACTGTCACAGATTGAAAGATTGAACCCATCGCTCACACTGGGTGGACCCACGGGGGTGGGGATAGAATCCTACCTCAGAACAATCCCACCAGCAGAGACCCCCACTCATCCCTCCCCTGTCTCAGTTGAGCCCCACAACCACCAGCGACCTAAATCCCACTGTCTCCTGCAGCCCCAAGCCTCCCACCCACCACAGCAGGGGTGGGACGGGACCTACCCGAGCTGGCCCCTGCTCAGGGGCAGCTTTTGCTTCTCAGCCATCCCTTGCCAAGGCTTCTCCGGGTTTGCAGAGGAAGCACAGCGCCCATCTGCAGCTCCCCATCCTCCTCACGGGCCCCCCAAACTGAACTCAGCCAAAGCATTTTTGCTTCATCTTGGTCCTTTTCAATCTTGATTTCCTTTCAGCGAGTGTTCCAGTGCAGCACTGCTGATAACAATGGGGTTATAATATATTGCTGTTAGAAGAAATAATGAGAATCTCCTCCACCTCAGCATCTCCCGGAGCCCGCCAGGGCTGGAGTGGCTCTTCAGTGCACACCAGGGACAGGGCACACTCGAAATGGTTATTCTGAAAAGCACTGAGCCCATCACCCCAGCCCTCAGCAGATCAGTCATGCCCCTTCTGCTAATGCTTCCATTTTGTTTGCAGAATAAAGTGAAACTGGTTTGCCCCTAAATGTTTGCTCCCTGTCTCTCCAAGCACTCCTCTGCTCTTGTTTCCTCCCCTCCTTGATCTCAAACCACGCCAGCTGTTTGGTTTTGCTCCCCAGGCAGGACAATCTGCCAGTTCCCCTTTAATAAAGGAGAGGGGAAAGGCAAAAAAACCCCCAAAATTCAAACCCAAGGACAGTCAGGAAACGGCATCTCCATCAAACGCACTGGCATGACATTAACATAAAAAAATAAAGCAAATAAAAAGACTCTTGGCCATGAAAATGTGCATTATCAAAATTTTCACCATCTGAAGGGCTTAATAAAATTACAGAATGGTTTGGGTTGGGAGGAACCTTAAAAAACCACCTCATTCCCAGCTCCTGCCATGGGCAGGGACACCTTCCTCCATCCCAGGCTGCTCCAAGCCCCGTCCAGCCTGGCCTTGGACACTACCAGGGATCCAGGGGCAGCCACAGCTTCTCTGGGCACCCTGTGCCAGGGCCTCCCCACCCTCACAGCCAGGAATTCCTTCCCAATATCCCATCCATCCCTCCCCTCTGGCAGTGGGAAGCCATTCCCTGTGTCCTGTCCCTCCATCCCTTGTCCCCAGTCCCTCTGCAGCTCTCCCTGCCCGCTCCCAAAGCGCAGGAGCGAGGATAAAGCCCTGCGAGCTGCCAGCAGTGCAGCTCCTCCTTCCCCAACACCACATTTTTTCCTCCTGGAAACACCACCCACCAGCGGGACCGTGGAGCGCCGGGTCGGAAATTCGGCGCGCGCTGAGATTTGATTTTCATCTACTTTGTTAAATTTCTGCTAATTGCTTTTAACGTACTTCCTCCGCCAGCGTCTTTATAGCTTAATTCCTCCTGGGCATTCGCTCCCGAGTTTCACTAAGTGCAGCAGGAAAATGAAATCTAACCACACACTGATGATGTAATCACTCATGGCCTTTGGGAAAAAACGGAGCAGAGGTGGTTTTCTGGAGAGGTTCAGGTTTTTTTGTGACCAGTGGCCATCACCAGGTTTTGTTAATCGCTGAAAACTGAGCAGCAGAAGCTGCAGTCCTATAAATACCACGAGGCTGGGTGGGATGCCATGCAGTCCAGTGTTTGATAATCGATTAGCGCATTGGAAAGTGCAGCAGAAAGACTCTGAAGTGCAAAAGTTGGCTCAGAGGTTTCCCAGAGAAGCTGTGGCTGCCCCTGGATCCCTGGAAGTGTCCAAGGATGGGGCTTGGAGCAACCTGGGATAGTGGAAGATGTCCCTGCCCCTGGCAGGGATGGAACAAAATCTTTAAGGTCCCTCCCAACCCAAACCATTCCATGATTCTATTCAGTTTTAATAAAATTCACCTCTAACCTTCTTGCTTTAGACTGAGAGAAGTTGCCACCACAAACTAAGAAACTTCAGCACATCTTCAGCCATCAGCAAGCCGCAGCCAGCGGGAACTAATGCATTAATGCTCTTTTACTCCCCGACAACAAGGATGTGAGATCCATAACTCCCAAACAATATTATGCACAGCACATACTTTTCATCATTACGCATTAATAGATTTGGGAGTGAAAGTTGGAGGGGTGGTGTTACATGTCAAAATTAATTATAATGCCAATAAGCTGAAATTCAACAGGGAAGATCAGGTTGACTAAATTATTGTGTTGAGTTATCAGCACTGCAAAAATCAACTGCAAGAGGCTGTAGCCTTTGGCTGCAAATCCAAACGTAGATTGAAAAATAATGAGAAGTAAAAA
>VZTD01004401.1:80457-142731 GCA_013397725.1 Rhagologus leucostigma | reverse complement strand
ACCCATTGCAAAGGATTTGAAGTGACTGAGAACAGTTCCAAGTCAGGCTGATTTTACCCAGGATACAATTTTGCATTACAGCCATTGGAGAGTTCAACTGGATCTTAACTTCTCACCACAGGCTGACTAAAATTTGGGACGAGTGGCCACGAACGATGTCAGCTCAGGAAAATCAGGCTGTTTGCTTCCTTTGCACTGTCATGGAGGAAACTCCAGCTCCATTTCTGTAAGACTTTCCCCGTGTCTTTCCAGGTGAGGCACCACCAGCATCCTTAGGGACAGTGAAAGGGAAACCATAAACTCCCCCCAGTGCTGAAAAGAGGCCGGTTGGCAACTTTGGAACATCACGATTAATGTAACATTGTTAAAATAAAACTAAACCAGAAAAAGCCCCAAAACCCTACAAGCAGAGAGCCTCCCCAAGCCCACAGCATTTAAGCATTCGCTGCTTTCCTAAGAGCTGAGTCCTAAGAAAAATCTTATTTTGTACAAGGATGAGAACAAGCAAGTGCCACATGGACATTTAATTCCTACAGAGCCAATTAAATGGGCACAATAAAATACAGTCCGAGTTAACGCTGGACAAAAGGATTAAGGCATGAGGGAGGATTTATTTATAAACATCCACACGAAAACCTGGTTAAGAAGAAGCAGGGGAATTAATAAAAGATAAAAAGGAATGATTCCAGTATGGCTAAGAAGGGGAATTCCTTTATTAAATTTGTCTTCAAAAGCAAATTAAGGAAAGATGCCTGTGCTATCAGAGTGATGGTGAGTTTACAAAAATAGCTTCCACCGAAGGAGGGGGAAAAAAGGGAGTATCTGGAAAATGCAGACATGTGCCAAATCACTCAATCTGTGCAATTAACCAAGGAAATCAAGTGTTGTTATTTGTAAAGAATTATTTTTTAAAAAGGGGAATCTAACAAATTCCTTCAAAACATAAGGCTAATACCTAATTCTGGAAATTACTTAAATGGATGGATGCAATTAAGTTCTATTCCTAGCAAAAGAATGGGGAGAACATCCAAAAAAAAAAAAAAAAGTCTCTGTTGCAGAGAGCAGCTCAGCAAGCTGCAAGTAGAGTCTTGCAGAGAACACCTCGTCAGTGAGCACAAACTATTTATTTAAGGAAAAGAAGAATGGAAATGTGGATTACAGGAGCATTTTCCAGAGTCAATCCTAAAATTAAAAGCAAAAATCCTGCAAAAATCAGAGCACCTTCAATTCTCTCTCAACTTTAGAAGGGATTAGGATTTAGCACCTGCAAGGCCAACTGGAAACAAAGGAGTTGGAGAAAACAGCCAAAGAATCACATGGATCTGTGTTAGAGTTAATTTTAACGGCTTTGGTAACGATGTGGGAGAGGAAAGAATACAGTTTATTAAGTTTCACCTATTATGTAGTGAAATGTATTGCAGGATTTGACAGGGAAAATAAATACAAACAAAAGAAGTCTTGCTTCGATTGCCTGGGACATCACAAATTTGGGAAGGCGCCTCACTTCACTCAGGACCACCTCGTGAACAGCACCGCAACAAGAAATTTCCCTGCCCTCTTCAGCAGGCCCTCCCAAACCTGCCAGGTGTGAAAGGAGATGTCCAAATCACACAAAGATTTTTTTTCCTTTTGGAAAAAAATGGAACTGAAACCGAGGTGATCTATCAGCAAACCACAGCCACACTCCGAGATGGAGCTGTTGGGGATGCACCCATCCAAACAGGGAGCTGGAAAGGCAGAGGGCAAGCAGCTCGAGATGAAATCGCAGAAGGATGTGGCAGCTAAAAGGACAGTTTGGTTTCAGAGACAGAACACACACGTCTCACATAGCAGGATGTTCCAGCCTCCTCTCCCCACAGATGTAATTAATCCATAAATGGAATAATGTATTCACTTCTGGACACCTCATTACCAGAGAAGACACTGACAAATCGAACAGAGTACAAAGAAAACAACAAAAATGTTTAAGGGTTTGAAGGGAAAAATTTCTCTGGGAAGATCAAAAGATCTGAATACATCCAGCTCTGAAGCAGGAGCACAGCTTAGCCGGACAAGATATGTATCAATATGTGCTTGAAAGGTGTAAACATCAAGCAGAAAAACCAGCATGGGGGGCTTTTAGCAGGAAAAATGGAATCAAATGAATAAAAAAAGGAAACTTCAGACGAAAGTCTTGTTGCCCTGTTAGGATGCACAGTTTGTCTCGAGGGATGTGGTGAACGTTTGCGAGGGAACCAGACTGGACAAGTCCTTAATAAATGTACAGCAGCCAGGAGAGGGTTGGAACTTCCACGGTGATTTCTGACATCTGCTTCCTCTCTCATCTTAGATACTGATATAATCTAGTTGTGGACTGTCACATAAGTACCTTACCTAAGATCTGGACCAATTTAAGAACACGAATATACGCATGGCTCCCCCAACCCAGATCACAGCTGAAGGACTCAATCCAATCATCCCTTGATCTCCCAAAACTGCAGCAGGTCTCTAATGGTAACAAAAACTGCAAAGACAGACAAAATGGGAGGGAAAAAAATGTGTTAGACCTGCTTTAAATAGCCTAAACTGCTCTTACAGCCCCCCCTGCCAGTGCCACAAACCTCTCCCAAGCAAACACTGCCTCCAAGTCCATCAGACTTTGCCCAAGGAGATCCTGCCAGGTCAGATTAAGCCTTTGTAGGAGGACATGTTCAATAGCACCACATTCCTCCTCCTCGGCTCACCTCGCAGTGTACCAACGGACTGAAATCAACCTTCTACTGAAAGGAGATAATTAAAAAACTACATTAAGCCAGATGCGAGCCTACAGCATCGTTTAATGACTCCTGTCATCGGAGTCAGACTGACACTCGGTAGCTGTGCCCCATCCAGCAGGTTGCTATCTGAAGGACTAAACCATGGAATTTTCTTTAAAAAGAGCCTTTCAGAGCGGCAAGCAGGCAAAGAACAAACCCCAAACCACCCGGTTTGATAGGAAGCCCCACACCAAGAAGCCTGGTGCCGTCCTCCCCTCTCTGCTCCAGCAGCAAGTCTCACCCAGGCAATACCTTTCCCCGGGCACACGGAGCTGCCAGGCTGTCCTTGGCATGCGTTTCTGCAGTCAGGAGCACTGAGCACATGGGATGTATTTCCCTCTCCCAGGGCATGGCAGACAGCAGCTCCTCATCCAACCCGAGAACCAGAGCCCTGGGCTGAGCCGAGCCGCAGACAGACAGGGAGCCACAAAACACCTCAGCATTCCTATTCTCCCCCCACTTTTTTTTTTTATTTTTTGTATTCCTAGGAACTTTAACAAAAGGTTAAACTGTAAAAGAAGAAAAACCTGCAAGCCAGGTCATGTAGGGGCTCTCTCCTGGTAGCCACACGGGGCCGTGTTTACGGATTATTGATGTGCCTCAGCCTGGGCTGCTGCACACTCCGTGCCCAGGGTCTCTCTTTTCCTCCAAACATTCTGAAGGAGAACAAGAGGAAACTTTGCAGAGGTTGGCAGCCTGTGCTGCCCAGGCACTGCCTCATTACCATGACAAAGGGAGAACATCCTTCAGCAAACTCGATAGTTCCCTTCTGGCTTCCCACTGAAAACCTGGCAACGAGCGTCCCCAGCTCCTGATATCCTATTTACTCAGGCAGAAGAACAGCAGCAAAAAACATTTTAGGGCCTTTTGCAGTTTTTATCGGAATTGTCTGTATCTATAGGATTCCTCCCAGTCTCACAGCACTGCCACAGTCCTGTGCCCACTGTCTGCAGCCCCTGTGCTAGCTCCCAATAAAGTAATGAACTTCTTAATCAATTCTTCCCTCCCCAAAACACTGCAAGGAGGGCTGGCAGGCTTTTACCGTGTGAAAATGTCAATGTTTGTTGCTCGCTGAGGCAGGATTTACAGCCAGCCCGAGCCAAGCAGCTTGTTTCACACCTTCACATGTCAGGGGAACAGTGTTCTCCTCTGGAAGGCGCATCCCAGACGCTGCAATAATGCAGACACAGATCTGTCAATCACCAGGGACGCGACGCTGGGAGAGCTTTCCAGAGGGAAAAACTTCGATCCCGACACAGAACGGCCAACTGAACACCCCACCCTGCTGCTCCCTGCACCATCCCTGCTCGGGGCTGCCCCACAACCCAGCCTGAAAGGAATATCACTGGAAACTCAGGATGCACGGGAGAGAGAGCAGCACAACTGGGAAGAAGGTCCTGAAAGGAAGAGGATTTTGGTGGCTGTATGCTGATACTGTGGGCTAATATGCAAATAAAAACATGGATATTCTAATAAAGCATCACCCGACCTAAAGGCAGGGCCAGCAAGAGCCAAGTGCTGTGGTTTGTCAGGAAAACCCAGGGAGCCTTTGGAGGGCATATTCCTGCCCCCTCAATTCTTCAGCTAATGTGAATTTAATGCTGAGATGTGATCAGATCTGTATATTACCTTTGCTGGGGAGGTAACACCACCTGAGATGATCACACTTAAGAGGCCACTATCCTGATCCTCAGGGGTTCTGCGGGACAGATGAGCCTGGCTAAACTGCATCAACCTGCACACAGCACAGGTAAGTGATGCCATTTGCACAGCAGTTCCCTGACTTTCCCCCCAGCCCTAACGTCCAAGGAGGGTTCTTTCAGCTGGGCTAATTCAGAAGAAACTTCAGCCAACACCTTCAGACCTCTAGAAGGGTCTGCACCAGACAGGATTTCAGCGGGAAAGGAAACACACCCATCCTGCTCCCTCTTTTCTGCAAGGATTCTGCCCCACCACCCTTTCTGTCACCACGTGCATGTCAAATCAGTCTCTCTACAAAGGCTCTAATTTCCTCCCGTGCTGCACCCAGAATGAAGCTCAAGGGTGATGAGAACCCAGAGTTACTCCCGTGCTTGCCCACGTCCAGCTCACAAACTGGGCCTCCAGCACACTCTGGGGCTATTCCTCCGTCTGTCCTTCAGTTCAGTCCCACAGCTGCCATCTCCTTACTCCACAAGACCTCCCCAGCCATGTCCAGCTCTATTTCAGGAGGTCCCACGGCCTCTCTGGACACTCCCCTGCCTCAAGCTTCACCTCCAAGCGGGACACGCTGTCACACAGGTTACACTGAGACACGGCTGAGCTGGGAAAGGCTCCGTTACACGTGGTATCGGCGCTTCTTTCCAGCGTGATTTCAGGATCCTGCAAAACCTGTGTGAGGAAGGATTTTGCAGGGGGTTTCTGGGTACCCACAGAGCAGGGAGGCAGCCCTGGAGGCTGCTCTCCCTGAGCCCCTGTGAGAGGTACCTGCTCTCACACCCAGGCAGTGGGTGACACCCCACACGCCACAGCAAGCCCTTGTCTCCCAAGGCTGCTTCTCACCCGAGACAGGCTCGTGCCTCCACGTGAACACAGCCGACATCCTGACAAGCACAACAAGTCTGCCCCAGCTGCTAACAAGACTCTCTCTGCTTTTATTTTATTTTTCTAGATACTCTGTGTGGAACAACCACGTTTCCCTGTATAAATTGTAGGTGCTAGAAAACAAGGTGTTGAAATGACTTTGATTACACTGGAAGAATATCCTACTGTGTCCTTAGGGAAAAGAGAGAGGAGAGAAAACACATTTAAAAAAAAAAATATTTTACTGGCTCCTGTATAAACCTACTCTTACACTGGGGTGATGTTCAGAAAGAAGAAACAAAAGACCTCTGTGCAAGCTCACGGAGGAGGAAGGTGAGTCCAGCGAGCAGCTCCACTCTCCTACTCAGCAGATCACCAGCAAAGCCACCAAAGAGAATCCCAGAATGGGTTGGGATGGAAGGGACCTTAAAGATCATCCTGTTCCAACTCCTGCCAGGGCAGGGACATCTTCCACCATCCCAGGGTGCTCCAAACCCCGTCCAACCTGGCCTTGGACACTTCCAGGGATCCAGGGGTGGCCACAGCTTCTCTGGGCACCCTGTGCCAGGGCCTCACCTACTCACAGGGAAGAATTCCTTCCCTATCTCTCCAGTGCAGGCCCAAGCTGAACGGGAGCTGTGCCGGGATGCTCTGCAGCCGGAGGGATCAGGGATGCAGCAGCAGGAATGTGAAGCTCCAGGCTGCGGCTGCGCAGCCGCTCACACCCAGCACAACTCAAGCTGCCATGAGAAGAGGTCGCTTCGTTTGATTTGGGGGTTTGTGGGTTTTTTTTTCTCAGAATATCTGAACACTTTGTTTTTCGAGTCCTTAATAAATTTTTGCCCTAAATTTTTTCATGGAGCTTCACCAGCTCCGCTTACAACAGCGCTTGTCACCCCATCGGGAAAAGACAGCAGGCATGGATTAATTTTTGAGGAAAGCTGCTTTCATGCCAATGCACTTGGCAATAGAGAATACAAGAAGAGCTATCCCAAAAATGCAGTATTTATGAGAGGAGTGGTTTCTAAAATTGTTTTCGCTATGGATACCAAGAAGCACCACCTGATTCCTGACTCCCCTTCCCGCACATGTTTTCCCGGGATTATTTTTAAGGTGACATCTATTTCACACAACTCCAACCTCAGAGCAAAGCAGTTCCAGCTGGACATCCAGCATGACCCGTTTCCAAAAGTCACCGTGGAGGGTTTGCACAGGGAAACTGCACTTTTATACCTACAGAAGAAATAAAACGTTGCCTGCAGAAACAGAAAGATTCTCTCGGTGTGGTTGTGATTCTAAGATTTAATTATCTCAGCCCAGAACTGCAGGTATCAATGCTTCAGAGATAAAGAACAAACAAGGCAATTATTCCCAGAAGTCCTCCTTTTTCCCCCTCTAACAATCACCAGGGTTACAAACATGCCAAGGTCAAAGAACGTGTAATAAAGAAATTTATTTCCAATTGGAATGCACAGAAACCTTGCACTATAATGGTGGAAGAGCAGTGGTGTGAAGCTCAGCAGCACTGAGATTAATGCATGGCTAAAGATCATAAGGACTATCACAGAGCCGTGTCTGAAATGACAAGGAATAAAATTACCAAGCATCTTTCCAACCAACTCCAACTCCTTCCCCCTCCAGATTCCCGCTGAGCCGCCCAGCCCGGAGCCCTGCCATCCATTAGCCATGTCCCCTGTGTCCCTGGGATGGCTCCAGGATGTGCAGGGATGCTCTGGGGGTGAATTTTTTGAGATTTGCCCTTTCCAGTACGAATGGAGAGTAGAGGGGAAAAAAGCCCTTTCTGGTGGCAGCCTTGGAAAGGCCTAAAAGCCACACAGAGCAGGACTGAAACACGTTCAGTTCCCTGGATTTATCCCTCAGCTGCATTGTCCTGGGAGTCCACGGGGAATATTTGCAGGCAGCTACCCCAGCAGCACAGGCTGGAGCCACGCACACCACGAGGACAGGGAAGCATTAAACACCAACCAAATCCTCCCTGGTTATTTACGTGCTCCACACAGGCAAGGGACTGTCATGAGGACAGTGACAGACATACTTTGTAACTTCAAATTTCCTTCAAAAAACCAAGATGTTGTTTATTTGTTAAAAAGAAAAGCCAAACGGCAGACGACGACTTTGTGCTTACGCTGGGATTAAAACGACCCTTACCCTACCTCCAACACAGCAAGACTCCAGCATCTCACTTTTTTGCAACAGTAAATCATTATATTTTTATATATAAGGGCAAGAAAAGTGTGATTTGGTCTAAAAAAGGGGAATACCCCACGTATTCCAGTGGCCAGAAAAACTAGAGCCCTATCACTGCTACAGAAAACTGTTCACTGCTTACAGCCCAAAGTAAACTAAAAGGCATTAAGTGAAAATAACGATTTTAACAGTTTCAAGTTTTGTACTTTGGACTTCTTAAAACCCCCATAAAAATATTATCGCTTTTCTTTCAAACAGATACGTTTCTGTGCTATTCAACCTGCAACAACAGCATTTGACTCAGACTCTCCACGTGGTTCCCACTCCCTCTCAGCCAGAAGATTTTTGCCATCTAAGTTATACATTTGGGAAGTTTTTGAAAACAGCAAAACTGTTCATGTGCAATTTTCTGCAAAATATGCATATTCAGGAGAACAAACATGAACCTGGTACATATCATAGACCCCATTTATAGAAACCCCAGAGCAGGAATATCCGTCCTGCACTGGGCACTGCTGAGGAACCTGAGCGTGTCCAGGGAAAGGAAGGGAATGGAGCTGGGGAAGGGGTTGGAGCACCAGGAGGGGCTGAGGGAGCTGGGAAAGGGGTTCAGCCTGGAGAAAAGGAGGCTCAGGGGGGACCTTGTGGCTCTGCACAACTCCCTGACAGGAGGGGGCAGCCGGGGGGGTCGGGCTCTGCTCCCAAGTAACAAGAAATAGGATAAGAGGAAATGGTCAGGGGAAATTTAGATTGGATATTAGGAAAAAATTTTCACTGAAAGGGTTGTCCAGCCCTGGCACAGCTGCCCAGGGAAGTGGAAGAGTCCCCATCCCTGGAGGGATTTAACAGACCTGTGGATGTGGCACTTGGGGACATGGGTTAGTGGTGACCTGGGCAGTGCTGGGGGAAACGGTTGGACTTGATCACCCCAAAGGTCTTTTCCAACTTAAAATGATTCCATGATTCTATGTGAAAGCACATTAAACATTATTTTAAACCTTCAATCCCCAAATCAGACAAGCACAACTCGCTTCATTTTGTGGCTGGGCATGGATTCAGTCACGTACCAAACCGTGCAGAACAGCTCAATCCGGATTTAGACACGGATATCCGAGTTTCCAGTCCTTCCAGCCAGCACACACGCCCTGAAATGATGACACTGGACCTGATATACACACCACCCAAACACTTTTGCTCCCCTTTGCTAGAGAGAGTCTGCTGGGCTGAGTCCTTCCAGCTGGTTTTTGTAAATGATAGGAAGAAGTGAGGGTGGGATCATTTTGATTTGGCTGTGTGCATTACAACTTGCTCACTGGCACATGCATAGCATTATGGCGTGTTCTCAACTTTTTTTAAAATTGAAAAGTCTGAATTTCTTGCAAAAAATTCCACCCATTGACTGCTCTGTGCTTGGCAGGGAAGGGAAAAGGAATAAATAGAGGATGCAGCATTTAGGTTAAGGGAAAAAAATACTATCTTTGTTCCAAAGCATAACTTTACTAGAAAAATACTGCAAATTAAAAACACTCAAAATTAAATGGCAGCTCCGTGTGTTTGAACTTTGCCAGCCTTTCCCAGCACCTGCAGCCAGCTCCTAACCCTGGCTCCCAGCAGGATGGGGCTGCAGCGATCCCAGAGCCTCAGCAGGCACCCTCCAACCCTGCACAGCTCAGACACTAAACCCCACTAACAGCCCCCTCCAAGGACTTTCCCGTATGCAATGAGCAAATTCAGATAAAAAAAACCCCAAGTTTTCAGTAATGAGGAAGGGAAAAAACACTGCAAGTCTGTCCTAGAGCACAGGAGAGGCACGGAGAGCTCGGCCAAGTCTGCTGGGGTTTGTGCATACTACGACTCCGCAACACCAGCAGGCAAACCAGCAGTAGTAGCAAACCCCAAGTAAAGGCAAGAAGCTCCGTTTTGTGGTGGGAATCCACCCTCGCTGGCAGCAGCAGGGAGTTATCACCTCTCCCAGCACAGCTGCAGCGCTGCCAGGCACGGGCGCGCTCACGTCAGGCACAGCCCCACCACAGCGAGGACAAAACAGACCAGGGAAGAGAGAGAGAACATGGGGGAACGGCTTCAAACTGAAAGGGAGTAGGTTTACGTTAGGTATTGGGAAGAGATTGCTCCCTGTGAGGGCAGTGAGGCTCTGGCAGAGGTTGCCCAGAGAAGCTGTGGCTGCCCCTGCATCCCTGGAAGTGTCCAAGGCCAGGCTGGACGGGGATCAGAGCACCCTGAGATGGTGAAAGTGTCTCTGTCCACAGCAGGGGGTTGATGTGGATGAGCTTTAAGGTCCCTTCCAACCCAAACCACTGAACCAGCTGTGAAGGGTGGGTCTGTGGAGGAGGATGAGGAGAGCTGAAAGAAACACATCAGCAAAGGATGTGCTGTACTGAGCCAGCGACCAAAAGCAACCCATTCCTGGAGCCAACCCCAAATGAACGCACTCCTGCCTCAGAGCCGGGGCACGGAATGGGGGGGGTAAACCCCAGTGCGTGACTGCCAAGTGACCCACTGCCACATGAGGGTCACCAGCAACACAAACCCCCAGGCAGGAGCCTCTGGCCCCGTTACGTCCCTTCCACGGGGGCAATCACAGCCATGCCACCACCACTCCCGGCACAGCGGGAAGGGAACAGTGGGAATGCACCACGGCCTGGCTGCAGAGCTGCAGGATGAAGAGCAGCACTTCATAGCTCTGCCTCAGCCAGACAGTCCCTGCTGCTTCCTTTCCCGGGGAGAGAGACTCACTCCTGACTGAGTCTCTCTTATTACAGTGACAATTCTCCACTTCTCCCCGGGGATCAGCCGCATGGAACTCGCTCTCTCTCTCCCTCTCTCTCTGGTTTTTGTTGCAGCTGCTGTTAAACTGCGCTCACCGATCGATCCATGCCTGAAAAAACTTCAGGAAGCGTGTGCTCCTGGCTGAGCCCTGCCAGGGGGAAGGACTGGCCACATCCTGCCAAAGGAAAGCCCCTTTGACAGCCTCTCCCTTCCCTGTGGGACAATTCGCACAACCTGCGGACCAGGGAGAGATGAAGGGGTGGGAAAACGGGTGAAAAAACACAAATTCTCCTCATTTTCTACCAGAACTGCTGTTTGTGCAGGGATCATTTTGGGTGTGATGCCCTGGCCATGCACAACCGCACCAGGCACTGTTCATGAACCAGTATTTTCTGCTTAATTTTGCCTTTACAAACATGCAAATATAAGAGACCGTGCTTTAAGGGCACTGATTTTCAGACACCTTAGGTTGCAAAGGACATTTTAAGGTGCACCAGTCCACAGGCGTCACCACTGACCTCCTCAGGCCACTCTGCAAATGCTGCCAAGTGGAGAACACCCTCACATCTGTGAAAGTGCCTCGTCTGAGCCTCGGCTTTGCTGGGCTCCAGAGGGGCAAGGGCAGACCACCACAGTCCAGTTCCAACAAGGGAACCACAATGACCAAGTCTGGCATAGCTCCTCAACAGTTTTCTCAAGGAAAAGTCAAAGGATGCACAGAAATTAACAGCACCAGCTCACAGCAAACTCTTCCCAGGATAAAGATGATGTACAGGCTGCTCAGAGGTACTGCAGACAGGCAGATTTTTTATATATTACCACAGCAAGGCAGTCCCTGATAACAATACCACAGTTTCAAAAGGCCCTTCACCACGCCGGCTCCAGATGTGCGGTGGCTTCTCCAGCTGCTGCACAAACAGCAGCATTTTCACCCTGTTCCACAGCCCTGGAAGGAGACAGACACAAATCCAGCCTGCCTGAAACCTCCTTTCTTCAGCAAAATACCACCAGACACAGCGCTGACCTGCTGCTTCCAGCAGTGCCTGAATATCCGCGTTTATTTGTGTTTTCCGGAGGGATCCCGAGCCCGCAGCCCCCCGCAGCACACACACAAAGAAGGGAGGACCACCACGGCTTCTCCAAAGAGAACAGAGTTCCTGAGGTCTGAGCCAGCGTGGCACAAAGGTCACGTCATTACTGCAGTGGGGGGAGGTCGGGGTAGAGCAGCTACGGGTTAAAATATTTGGGAAATAAACGCATTCGCTAATGCATTTTTTGTTCCGTACGAAAATGTAAATTGGGTGCAAAAATAAAACAAACAGAAGAGGCCTAATTATTTATACAGGCATTTTAATCAAACAATGAATAGCACACAGCAACCTTCTACATCAATTAATAAAGCTGGCTTCTGCAAAACAAAAGAGTTACACCATGTGCCCTAATTATAAAATCCAGCCTGGAGATGCTGCTTTTTTTTCCCCCCCCTCCTCCCTCTATACACCTGGCTTAATATATCCCCACTGCATTCCTGAGCTGAGGACACTCGTTAGCCCCACTCTCTAGTTACAAATTCATTACCGTGCTGCATTTTTCCTCCTGGCTCTGACAGTAGGAGTGGCCACACTGCAGCACTCCAGGCAAGCCAGCAGCTAATTGAAGGCAGGGGCTGGGGGGGCTGAGAGGAGGGTCTGCCTCCCTTTCCCTGCACAGGAGGCAGCTGCTTCCACTTAAGCCGAGCACGTTTCAGGAGATGAGGATGAAACAGGAGCGACGAGCTGTTTGCACTGGGTTGCAGGGAGCCACCTCGGTGCGTGGCACTAACAAAACGCGCTTTACAACGCGTTCCTCCGCGTCTTACCTCGGGCTCCGCTTGATCAAACACCGTTCACCGTCCGTGACATGTGTGACCAAACTGGCTAATGATGAGCTGTCCCCTCGCTGACAAATCAGGGCTGGTGCCTTCTGAGAGCTGATCTATCAAAAGCAGCTCCGGTGCCTCGCAGCTCCCTGCACGTCTCAGGGATTTTTGGGTTCAGCCTCATAAGGGCTGGGCAGGAGTCACGGCACCTCCAGCAATCCAAGCTGAACAGCCCAAGCATCGAGTGCGTTTTGTTCCCAGTTCCACTGAATTTGGGGTGCAGGGGATGCTGCTTGTTTACTTTTAAGTAGCGGCAACAAAAGGCAACATATAAATTCTTGTATCTGTTTAGACTGACGGCATTAACCACAAGCTTTATGAATCAATCACCCCAAAACTTCTCCAGGGCTCAGCAACACCCAGGGCACGCGGAAAGTGGGGCCACTGAGCCAGAAAAGACCTGGCACTGGGGTCATTCTGCCCTTTAAAAAGCACAGATGAAGCTTCCCCTCCCCATTCTCATCTACACAAACACCTGGAAACTTAGAAAGTGCCTCAGTTCCTGTTTTCAAAGTGCAGCTCAGGGGTGGGGAAGATGCACATGCAAGGGTTTCCCTGGTGGGATGAGATCCCACCTGAGGAGCTAAAAACCTGGGAAAACGGGGCAAGGAGGACACCTGAGCAGGGATGGGCACCTGAGCAGGGATGGGCACGAGGCTGGGCTGGGCTTCCCACAATGTCCAGCCGGGTGTCACCAGCTCCATGCCTACCACAGGTGGCACTGGCAGGGAAGAAGCAACAGCCCGATCCACGCTCACAGCACTGGTATCAACCTCCAGGGAGCCAGATCCATCATCCTGGAAGCTCATCCAGAGTCTGTGCTCCTCTCTGAGTCCATGAAACCTGTTGGCACTGCCAGGGCTCAGCAGCTTCTGCTCAATTAGGGCAAGCTGAAGGCTCTGGGCGCATCCGCTCGCCCAGCTGTACAAATGGGTTACGAGCACAGAGTGTTTGGAGGACTATTTCTAAAAAGGACAGCTCATATTTTGTGTTCGGCGTTGCAGAACATCTAAAAATGGTGATGAAGTCAGACCAGCATTTATCCACACAAATGGGAAAATATGTCTGCGAAATAAATCTAAATAAGAGCGACAGATTCGCTTTTGTCTCTTTTAGCAGCATGAGGAAAGAGACCGATAAATTAATTTAAAAGAAAAATCACGCTCAGTTAATAAATTTGGTCTAAATATTAATCTAGAGGAAGTGTTACATGCTTTGGGAATTTGGAGAAGAGGACTTTAAAACCCAGAGTGTGTGTTTACAGATCACATTGCATTTTGCAACAGGTAGGACAGGCTGGTAAACGGCAACAAAAATGATGATTATCCTTGGCTGGCACCTCACAGAAACCATCCAGATTTACTTTGATTAAGTCCTTCATCCAGAAGTCAGGCACTGCAGCGCCAGTACTGCATGTGGTACTTTCCACAAGGCAGGAAAATACAAATATAGAAATGCAATTGCAATTGAAATCATTAAGAAAAAAAATGGATTTTTGAAACACACCAAATGTAATCAGATACTATTGAAGTTCAATTATTCTTTGTTACATTTAAAAAATTTTGTTAATGTGTATTTGATTCTCCTAGAGAATATCACTCAATTAGAAAGCTCTCCAAATTTCAGCACCGATGCTTATGTGGAGTAAGTGAAAACGTTCCAAAATGTACTTGTCAGTTCCTGTTGCATAATAGGCCTCGTGGCAAAGGAAAGCAAGTTGCACATTCAGTGCCTGCAATTCCAAATTACCAACATGAGTCATGGCTGGGGGTTCGGCTGCACGGAGGAGCCCTGTGCCCTAACTCTGACTTCCAGAGTTCAACAACACAGATTTCAACAGCCCTGCCGCTGACAACAACAGCAGAGACACCGACGGGATACCTGAGAGAGGACAGAAAACATCCTCTCCTCCTTGTTAGATCTTGACACTGCAATTCCAAGAAATAATGGAAGAGCAGAAGCAGCTCCTGAGTTGTTGGCTCCGATCTCCAAATCTGGGGGTGCAGCGTGGGGCTGTGCAGGGGGCACCTCTGAGACCCCCAGTCCTGTCCATGGGAATGGCCCAAAGAGCTGCTCAGGTACCACCAGAGAAGAGATGGAGAACCTCTGCCATGAGGAAAGGCTGAGGGAGTCGGGATGGTTCAGCCCGAAGGAAAGGTGGCTCTGAGGAGACCTGAGAGCCCCTTCCAGGGCCTAAAGGGGCTCCAGGAGAGCTGGAGAGGGACTTTGGAAAAGGGCATGGAGTGACAGGACACAGGGAATGGCTTCCCACTGCCAGAGGGCAGGGATGGATGGGATATTGGGAAGGAATCCTTCCCTGTGAGGCTGGGGAGGCCCTGGCACAGGGTGCCCAGAGAAGCTGTGGCTGCCTCTGGATCCCTGGCAGTGTCCAAGGCCAGGCTGGACGGGGCTTGGAGCAACCTGGGGTAGTCGAAGATGTCCCTGCCCATGGCAGGGATGGGATGGGCTTTAAGGTCCCTTCCATCCCAATCCAGTCTGTAATTCTCTGGATAAAAGCCCAGACAGCAATGACGAGTTTCGGGTCCATTCCACCACTAAAGGATTTCAGGGATTTGCAGTCACCAGTGCACAAACTTCAGCATCAGCAGCACAAACAACCCTTCCTCATTTCTTCATTTCTTCCCATGCCCTCAAAGTCCTCTTCAGAAGCACAGGACACTGAAGAGCATCTCTGTTAGCCAGGGAAATATTAACACATAATCACTGTTAGATTGTACAACCTGACACCAACCTTTTCTCCTCCTCTAGACCCTGGAACCAGCTCTCCAATAACAACATTTATGAGAGTCCTTTAACAACTCCTGTAATGATTCACTTAAAAAAGAAAATAAATCATTTTTTATTGCAGTTCCCTGCCTCTTTAGGAAGATACAGCATCCTGACAAATAAAATGTACCTACTGAACAACGAGACCTTAGCTGTGACATTGTGAGCAGTGAAATAACACTTGGAGAATAGATGTATTCCAGAACCAAATATCCCCAGGGAGCTTGGATGTTAAAAGCAACAGCACTTGCAATTTTGGATATACACATCTGAAACGTCCTTCTAGGCTACACCACAAATTTCACAGGTGAGAAAAACAGGGGGGGAAAAAAAAAAACCCAAACCCAAAGTGCAAACCAGAAACGTGCTTCAGAGAGGAGAGATGCTGCAAACAGGGCTGCTTTCTCAGCAAGCAGCAGGACTCCCCCTCTTTGTGATTTACAGATACTTAAAAACAAGTAGGTTAATGAAGCAACAATACACTGACTGCAGAGTGCTGATTAATACAAACTTCCCAGCACTGTGATCCATGAGCCAATTCAGCACCAGGGCAATGTCCAAGCTGTTTGGCTGGGCTCATTAAGGAAAAAAATAAAAGCAAAAAAAACCCCCAAAAAACCCAAAAACAACAACAACAAAAAAAACCACCTTGAAAAAGCAACAATAGCATTTATTTGGTGTTAACTAAATAAAATAATTCCTAAGAAATAACTGCCTGCATCTCCACCGTATGGGGACTAAAACCCCATAGTTTACAGTGTTCTGCTTTCCACTCTGCACTTTGAGCTTGGCTTGCTCCAGGATTTTCACTATTAGCTTTTTAATGGTTTCATTTCAAAGAAGTTTGGCCCAACCAAGCTGATGTGCAGTGAAACCATCAAGGCTCTAAATGCGCCTCTGGCACTCTGCGAGTCTCTGCCTCAGTTTCCTCTTCTCTGAGGCAAAGGCAACACCCCTGGGCCGGGGATGAACCACAAAAACACTTGGGAAGACTCTTCAACACTTAAGAAGCTGTAATTTCTCTGTTAGGAAGCACAAGAGCATCCCCTCCTCACCCAGGGGACCAGGAGCCCACACAGCACCAGCAGATGACAACAAACTCTCCCCAGCACCTTCCCACAGCGTCCTCACCAGAACCACTTGGAGACAGGGTTCAAAGAAAATAAGATGCAGGAGCATCTTCGAGTTCTTCACGGGGTTTTTTTAGGGCGCAGTGATGACTTTGGGAGACTCTGGAGCATCGCACAGCCAGGAGCAGCGCAGGGACACGTCACCTCGGCTGCTGGCACGGGCTCAGCAGGGCCAAACACACAAGCAACCCAAAGATCACTTCCGAGAGCTGCAGAACACTTGAAGCTGTGCCTTCCCAGCCTAAATATGCTGCTGGAGGAGAGAAACTACCCAGCTCCTGTCATCACTCCGACAACTGAGACATCCCAAGCACTGTGGTCCTTCCAGTGAACCACGAGATACTGCAGCAGCATTTCTCATTTTTCTCTTTTTTTTTCCCAACAAAACGGCACAATCTTGCACATCAGCATTTCCACCTGTCACTACAACAAAGATTTCCTGACACCCACCACAAAAAAAAAGGGACAGGATTGAAAGGGGAGCCTTGAGTGATTTTTTTGAACCAGCTTTTCCATCTCGGGTGAGGGCGTAGCCAAGCTCAGAAGTGCTCTGCACTGCACGATGGCTGTTCAGCAGTCAATGATACACTACTGGAGGTCTCAACCCAGTTCTCAGTGAACAAATGGCTGTATAAAAATAGCCATTACCTAAGACGACCATTTTCATTCCGGGACAAAAGAACATCGGGCTGGAAATTGTAGAATTAATCCCCTGAGTCTGCAGCCCACCACAACGTCTCGTGTTTAATTTGCAGTAGGAAAAAAAAAAAATCATCACATCGTGGTGACCAAGAACAAAGGACACACAGGAAGAATTAATTTTAACATTAACTACCACTGAAACAAAGGGCAAATTGCGTCCTCCCCTAAAAGATGGTTCCAGGGAGACCTGAGAGCCCCTTCCAGGGCCTAAAGGGGCTCCAGGAGAGCTGAAGAGGGACTTTGGACAAGGGATGGAGTGACAGGACACAGGGAATGGCTTCCCACTGCCAGAGGGCAGGGTTAGGTGGGATACTGGGAAGGAATCCTTCCCTGAGAGGGTGGGGAGGCCCTGGCACAGGGTGCCCAGAGAAGCCCCATCCCTGGAAGTGTCCAAGGCCGGGTTGGATGGGGCTTGGAGCAGCAAAGGCACACCGGATGGAAACAGTGGGCCACCTGAAATAACAGCCCAGGTGTTCCCTTCCTCCCAGCCTGCTCCATATTCTCGTTCTTCACACTAAAACTTGCCAAATTTATGCCAACAACAACCTGTCCGTTCAAATCCCGGGGAAGGGCTGCGCCGGGACGGAAATGAAAAGCTACAAATCAACCTTCAGGAGAGCACAGCAGGATGGAAGGGCCATTTAGACAAGCAGAGCACTTACTTGCTGTGACTAATATTGCTAAAAGGAGTAGCAGATCAGCACCAGGTTAGAACCAAACACAGCAGCTGGTTTCCAGTGCCTAACCAGGGCGAGCAGGGATAACTGTTCGATGAAGCAACGGCGTCTGCCAAAGGAATTCTCCAAGTACACCCCAAAGAGTGAAGGAGTAGAAGGACGAGTTAATGACGAGCAGAATGACGGCCAGCCTTTTCCTCACGGCTGCTGTGCTGAACCTCAGGAAAATGTTCCTGAGTGATGCCAGCATCCAGCATTGCCCTCCCATCCCCAGCTCCACCGCAGCTTCCGAGAGCTCCCGCGCCAGCCACCTCCACTCTCCTTTCTCACCAACTGCCCCTCCCTCCGCTGCCACCAACCCCAAAATCAAGCTGTTGCACATGAAGGATTAAAAGGACAAAAAAAAAAATAAAAATATTAGAATAATCATAGTAATAAAAAATCAGTGAACCCATTCTTTAGGGTTCACGGAGAACCTTTTAGGCATGGCCCGAATGTCGGGGTCACCCTGCGAACGCCGGTCTGCAGGTGGCAGCTGCATCCTGCCATCACTGGAGTGTATTAAAACCATCTGAGCACGCTCCTGTGCTCCCTGTGCATTACTGAGTATTCAGGGAAGCGCTGGCAAAGGTTATCCCTAAAAGTTTACCTCTGAATCAGTGCTGATAGGAAAGAGAAGCAAGCAGATGCTGGATGACTAACCTGAACGCGCTCGAACGGGATTTCAGAGGAGTCAGAAAAGAAAACGTCCCTGAGGGATTTCTCTGGATTTCATGTTTAGCATAGCACATATTGATTAAAAGCACAGTCACTGGTGCAGGTATGAAATAACACAACATTGGGTTAACACATGGGCAGACTGGGACTGACAGCTCCGAACACCTCTGGGGTGCAGAACCACGTCCCAGGGTAACAACGCCGCTCCGGACAGGGAGATCTGCCCTCAGCACAGCTTTTAGGAAGTCTTCAGGACACCGTATCAACACAAACACTTCCAAACATGCTGCTTCTGCCCTGCCTTCGTAGGCACAAGCCCGGCGTGTCTCTTATAGAGGTCCCTCGGCTCCCAGAGGAAGCAGTGATTGGTTTGGTTCTCACCGTCTGGCTGGGAAGAGCAGTTCGGAACGGAGAACACCTGCAGCTTTCAGTGCCCAAAGTGGGGCTGCTGAAACAAACGAGGGAGCAGACACAAAAAGAGCAACTGATGCGCATTTTGAGTTGAAAATACTGGTAAATCTCGTGTTTGGCCCGGTTGCAGTCGACTGTCTTCTGCAGGAAGGGGGCAGGAGGAAGCTCTGAAGGCAGAGCCCATAAGGACGAGGCAGAAACGCAGCTGCAGGGGACCAGTGTCACCTCGCCAGCAGGACACAGCTGCACTATTCCTGAGGCCACACTTTCCTCCTTCACTGCTGATCCATCAGGAACTTCCAGCCGAGAAGCTGAACACCCTCAGCTCCACGGCAGAGCCTCACAAAAGCTCATGTTTCCTCAGCTCCCCCTTTATTTATAAACTGCCTCTTGCAAAGTCCCATTTCTGACACCAGAATTCCAATTTGCTACCACAGCCTTTAAACCTACAGCTAAAAACTGTCATTTTTAACACTGGCCATGCGACAAACCACGAAGAAACTCAAAAACCCAACCACAGAGGTCTTTAAAAAAATAAAAAATATTTAGAAACTCCACAAAGCCGTTCTGGCTGCCGCACAGCAATGGGAAAAGCACTCAGTAAATCACCCGTCTGACCGCTGGGCAAGGGCCAGCATTCCCTGAGAACCTGGCTGGCAGCAGCACTTCCACAGGTTCTTTACCACGAGCTGCTTGAATTTGCTTTTTAACTACCCAGAGATCTGACATCAGCCTTTGCTGGCAAAACAGTCTCCAAGAAAAACCAACAAAAACAAGCCCAAGTGCTGTTGTGCTGCAGCCGTGTGTGCACACAGAAAGGTGCAATTCAGCAGAGCCCAGGTTTGGACAGGGGACCCCTCTACAAAGAGTGATAAGTAAAAAAGACCCAGGACTGTTTAGAAATGAGGAAGCATGGATAAAGCAGTAAAAATTTAATAAGACTGCCATACCCCACTTCTTTTTTCTCTCCTTCCACCCCATTTCTCTCCACCTATTTCATTCAGGGACTGTCACTCAGTCCCACACAAGAGAGGGATCTTCACTGTGTCTTACAGAGTCTTGTAGGGGAAGAGAAGCTCAGCATTTGCCTACAGGGCTTCAGGTATTTTTGTGGCACACCAAAACCAGAGCCCTGTACAAAACCAGCTGGTAAATACCCACAAAGAGAAAATAAACCACTGGGTAATAGAGAAGAGGCAGCCACACTGCTCACACACAACCTAAATCTGATCTACCTGGCGTATAAAACCGATCTAACAGCAAAGGGGGAAGCAAGCCCTGTCTCCACATGATTTTGGGGGTGTTTGTACACATGATTTTCCAAACGCTATCTGCAACGAGCGCACTCTGCAGAGAAACTGAGGCAGCAGGTTCAGGGATCCAGATTTTTCATTTCCATCTGTGTTTAGCCTGTTTCTCTTCTCCTCTGTGACTCACCAGAAAAATGGAAGTAGAGGAAACTGCTCAGAGATTAAGCTGAAAAGCAAACACAGAGAAAAAAAGGATGACTTCACACTACGGAGTCCGAGCAGTCTGGTGATGCTGCACGCCAGCTGCCCCCAAAATTCACCCTGGTGGCATTGCCTATCCATCTCCAGTGAGGAAAATCACAGGGGACAGGGTGGGCTGCATGCAGTGGTTAGAGAGGTCTGTATGAGTCTCTTAACGCCAGCCCAGGATTTTTTATCTAACGGAGCCTCCAGCACAAAATGTCCCGAGGACAAGTGGTCTCATAATTGGTTAAAAAAGGCAGAGAGGGTCAGTCTCTGAAACATCAGGCTTGTGGCCACCTCTGTACTCAATTTCAGCACTATTTCTCTCCTCTACACAGTCAAATCCTGCTATTTACTCCCACCTACATACCATCAGGCAGATGGGAGACACTCAGCATAATTCTTCACTCTGATCCCTCCCCGCGTCCCTCCAAAACCTGATTTGGTTTCCTATGCAGCAAGACAAAAATCATATTAAACTGCAGGGGGAAAAAAAGAAAACCCCACAACCCAACCAGCTACGCTACACACAGGATTTGCATCTGATCCCAAATTTCCTTCACAGCCAGTGCGTATGTTTTGCAGATTTCCACCGTAGCAGGACTTTCATCCCCTCCCTCTGCACAGCCACTGCTTGTCTTGCAGTGCGAGATTGAAGTAGACAAGTGTGAAAGAATCATATAGGGCTCAACATCATTAGGCTCACCCTGAAAGCACAAGAGTTGACAGGTCTGAGGAAGCAACTTCCGATTTTCCCCCGGGGCTCAGATTTGGGAGCTGGGAGGTTGGGAAGAGACAGGAAGATCTTTAAAAAATAAAGCCAGGGAGGCTGGGTGTTTGTCGTCATCTCTGCAATCTTGGGGGAGCCGTGAGGCTACCAAAATGTCAGAAATTATGAGGAATTAAATAGCTATGAAAAGCCTCAAATTAAACCTAAACCTAAACCCAAACTGCGAAAACACAATGAGAGTTCAGCCTGTTAGAAATAATGTGCTGGGCAAAACATTAACACATTTACACTTGAAAGTTGTGAAAGAGTCAGAATCATCCTGCTTAAAATGTATCAGTCAGACGAGATCTGATTTCAGGACAGAGCATCCTGCACATACATAAAAGGAAGTACTTGAATAGGCATCATAACACAAACATCCATTTATTTTCTGCCAAATAAGATCAGTGTTCTCTCTCCACAAAATAATGTTCCCTGCAAAATGCTGGAGCTCAGCTTGCTCCTTTTTTTTTTACGGAAAAAGAGCTCACCAAATCAAACGGCCCCAAATATTTCAGTTATTAAACAGGCTCTGCTGCACACTTCAGGGCATTTGTCCTTAATTCAGACTGCTGGGTTTACACAAAATAAAACATAAAATACCCTCAACCTTAAAGGCTGGCAGATCAGCTCTGCCTGAAAAGTCAACCAGGCTTTTCACAACTGAATCAATGGCAAAGTTAAGATCCTGCCCACTGAAAAAAAAATCCAGTGGTTTAAAACTTGGGGCTACTATGCAACGATTACCTCGTCATCATTCCAGGGAACCCTCAGTGGCTTGTGGAAGGACAGGTGGCATCTCTGAATGTGAGCTGCAGCTTGAAGCAATGTTTGTGGGGGCTTGGTTTGGGGTGGTTTTAGATTTATTTTATATTTATGTGTGGAAATAAGTGTGAACCACTGCAGATCAAGTCATCAGTGCTGACGGCCATCCAGATCAGGATCAAATCTGACGGCCATAAACAAGGCAGGCAGGTTCATTCTGTACTTCTCAAGGCCTTTCAGTTTGCCTCACTCAGAGAACTCCTCAACATCTCCATGCAGACAGCGCAGAGAGAAAAGGGCACCACTACAGCCGGAGTGGAGGGAGATAAACAAACCAACAGCACTTATCAGCATGGGCACCCCAAAGGCAACCAGTGTGCGTCCCAACAGCTCAGAAACGAGGTGAGAGACAAAGAGCAAACTCAGGGAGTTGTGTAAAAAGTATCTCCTCATCTTGAGGAGGCTGCTTCATGACTTTTTAAATAAATACACCTGGCACACAGGTTGCAATGGGAATATATACTCATTCATTTCCAGCCCAGTGTCAGCTTTCCAGATACCAGCTTGTCCCACAATAATGACTGTAACTGAATACAAACCCTCCAGGTCACTGTTCTGCCTGGGGTATTAAACAGCAGTGAGGAATAAAAGGCAGAATGAATATTTCAAGGGGCTGCAGGCACCAGGAGTAATGGATGGGGATGAGAGCTGAGCAGCTCCTGAGCTGAGTTAGCCCACGGCACAAAGTGGGCCGGCTTTCAAAAGCCATGACCGGCCAAAATTTCCAAAAGCAAGCCACAATTCACAGCATTCCCATTTATACCCTAGCCAGGTGAGATATTTCATCTGCTTTGTTTCCAGAGGATGGGCATTCAGCACCTCTGAAATCACTCTTCCCTGCTGCAATAATGAGTGACGCAGAGTTCCCAGGTAGGTGCAAAGGAAAGTCCCTTCACTGTAAAAACCTGATCTTTTTAAGCAGTGAGTTGGTTATCTGTTTACACAGTCTTAAGGCACAACAAATGTAATTCAACCAACCACCACACACCACGGTGTGAGCACGCGATGGTCACGCAGGATGTTTTTCTACCCCTAATTCAGCTGCGTTTCTCTCCCACAGTCCTTTTCTACTTAGCCGAAGTAACAGCTCTGAGTCATGATTTTACAAAGGCAACAAGGCCTTCATGCAACACTTCCCCATCACATGTGGGTGCACAAACACTGACTCTCTCCTAAAAAATTTGGTTTATCTTCCCATGACTCAACTGCAACGAGAAGGAATTTCCTTCAGCTGTAATCCCACAGTTCCCAAAGTTGTTGGGAGGGGCTGATTGAGGTCTCCTCTTTGTAATTTACTGATCTCTGACATCCCCCAAAACCGATTTAACAAGTCCTGCTTGTGAAAGTGAAAACCAGGCAGGCAGAAACTCTTCCTGCTATTCAGGTGCTTACCAGAAAACTCAGCTGCAAAATATTTCCGTGCAGCACCGAAAGCCTCTCCCGAAACCTTTCATGTGTCTCTCTACACGTCAAGCTCCCTTTCTTCTTCCTTTTATCTTCATATTTAGATAATTCTCACTAAAAGCAAGGTGGTCGTTCTTGTGAAATTACCATAACGTCTCTTGATGGACTTTTAAGATCTCTGCTGCTTGTTACACAGCGCTGCGATGTGTTTTGCCAAGAAGCGAGACATTGTTTATTCTTGTATTAGGGAGACAAAGTGTTTCCCACTTAAGGGCTTCATCTCTCCTAAAAACACGGCGCAGCAGAAAGAGTGGCAGAGCTGGAGGGAGGAGGCTCCTGACGGCACCAGAATTTCAATTCCATTGATTAGCCAGCATCGCCGGAGTAAGGAGATTTAATGCCAAGCCCGGTGTAAATTGGATTCCAATTGCTGTCCCTGTGTAAAAGGGGGTCTCACATAAAGGATTAAACGCAGGCCAAGGGTGCACAATGAACCCACTGGCTCATTCACAATCAGCTTTGTGTACTCATTAGAAAAGGGAGCTAATCACCCCAGTTTGTGCTGGTTTCAGAGCTGCCAGCACAAAAGGCTGTGACCTCCCACTGCGAGTCAAAGACAAAATATCCCACTTTCTCCCATGTACCAAAACCTCTCATTTTGTGCCTCCAAAATTCAACCTTCTGATGGACCCACAATAAAAATTAGCTATGGTCAGCAAGACTCAGCTACCCCTAAAATCCCAATTATGTTGCTTAATATAGAGAGTGAATTAGGAAAACTAAACATCTGTCCAGTAAGGAGTCTTCCAGTGACCTAGTTCTGTCCCAGTGTGTGGCTTGCTTGTAAATGTGATCGGAGCATGTGCAATGCAACAAAGCCCAGAGATTTCCTAAGCAATCTCCCAGGTAATCAAAAAATCACATTTTAAGCAGCACGGGGAAGTGTATTCCTACACTTGTTGGTACAGCACAGGAAAGCACAGGAGTTAAACAGAAGTCATAAGGAGTAGAAAAATGGAAACTTTGCTGCGAGCGCAGTTTTGGAACAAAGTGCTGGGCACGGGCTGGTTTTGTTCCCCCACAGCCCCTGGGGTCCTACAAGCAGCTGCTTGAAAAGAAAAAGTGCTCCAAGGCTGGACAGCAGCCCTCGCACACTCCACACCCCTGTGTCAGATTCCGAGTCCAGAGGTCGGGGTGATGGGCACCTCCATACACCGACGTGTCCTTGAACCCTCTTTGCATCTCCCTGGCGAAACAACATCTCAGCCCCTCAAAAATGGGGTGACTCCCACGCTGAAGTCACCCCCACAGCCTTTTCTGGGGTGACAGCCCCCATGCTCTGCCTCGAGACCTCACCTTGCTGATCCACCTTGTGGATCTTGTGGACCTTGTTCCTGTCCACTGTTCTCCACGGACTCCCGGCACACTTTTGGCCACCACAGCTCTCCAAGCAGAGCTGCAACCACTGCCCCTCCCATTCAGCATCTTGAAATAGCTCCATGCCACTGCTGTGAAATGTGGGATCAGCACTGTGGCTAAGTATTTTTAGCACAACAAACGATTTGTCCTTTTGGAGAGGAGTTAATTGCCCTGCTTCCTCTTCCTCCTGTTCAGTCTCCCGGCTGTTTGGCCAGGCTGTCCGGTCTCCCACACGGCCAAGGACGTGTCCACAGAAAGCAGTGAGGGTGGCACCAACCAGCTCATGAAAATGCCATGGGCATTCCAAAGCATCTCCCTGGCCAGGAGAGGAACTGGTCCGTGTGACCTCTCACGGCACACCACGACACAGGCAGCCATGAACAGCCCCACAGGGACACTGCTGACCACTTCTGATGCTGGGGTAACCCAAGAAGCATTAATCCAACACAGATTCTCACAGAATCCGCCCCAAACTGTGCACACTGAGGTGTCACAGAGACCAAGACCCTCACAAGCAATAAACTCTTCCCACTTCACAGGTATTTCAGGGAAAACAACATCACAAGAACAGTTTGGGTCAGGAAGGGCTTAGCTTGACCTTACATTACATTAAATTACCCTTTGCCTGGAATACAACCCTTGGTTTCCAATTTCTCTTTTACTACAGAAAGCCCCAGGCCAAAGGAAAACTCCCAGCATCCATCCACTTCCAGATTAGGAAAACAAAGTTTGAAATCCCAAGCGGTCTGAGGAGGTAGGACCCAGTGTCACAACATGCCTTTCCCGTGCACAGCTGCTTTCCCAAAGAACCAAGGGAAGCAATTCCTTGTTCTCTCACAAAGGGAATGAACCCGATGCAGCCACGACACCACAGCACTTCTGCAAGGAACAACCGGTCCCGGGCACAGCACGGATCTGCCACACAAGCAACGACACCAAAAGTGAATGGTTCATCCACTTCTCCCTCTTTACACCCCTCCCAAGCCAGTGCAAAACCACAGGCAGGCACAACCATCACCACCGTGTGTGCCCTCCCAACTGGCTCCCAGCCCGGGGCTGTGGGACACATCACTGGTGTCCCACGGAGAGGAAAGCAGGTCAAGGAAACTGAACAAAATGCAGGGGAAAAGGTCAGAATGGTAATTTTCATATTATCTATCTCACAACTATTTTATTTTCCCTTAATAGAGGACATTTAATGGTTTGGAGGAAATCGGTCGACCTTTAAGAAGGAACAATTCTGAGGGAAGACAATCCAAAAATATGTTGAAGGACCACTCTTGTCGATGGGGAACAATTTCTGTGTCCACAGGGACCTCTGTCAGGCAAATAAAATCTTCTGTCAGCAGCTGCACACAGAACCTCCAGTGCTGGAGGATAAAATCTGATTGTGTGCACATCTGAGGAGATGGTATCTATTCACTGCCTATTGGCACACAATGTGCTGGGTAAAAACAGTTTAAACTAAAATCTCATTCTCCTCTTTAGAAAAAGAAGGAAAGAAAAGCTGGAGGCCTACGGCAGCAACTCCAGTCCAGATGTCTCTCTCTGCTGATTTTTATGTAAGTAGCAAGTGTTTTATTAAATGATAACCGATTGGCAATAAGAAGGCAGAGTACTCTGGGTGCTTTTCAGTGTCACCAAACTGAACTTTTTTTTAGGCTATATGAGAAAAAGCCAAATCCAAATGACAAGCAGAAGTCACAGAGCATTAAAATTACCCCCTGATATTTTCAACTGAACAATCCCCCAACAGTTTCATGGTAGCGAAAAAACCACAGATTTTTCCTGTTATTGGAGTTGCACCTTATGCACCAGTTTCAAGTCACAGTATCATAATAATATTAGCAATCATATTCACTGGTTTACTGTCCTGGGAAATCAGTGCTTAGCAGCTTGACATTTCACTAACACGACGCCCTTACGACAGACTGAAGCACTTGAAAAATTCCACCTCACATTTCTGTCACTCAACCAGCACCCTGCAACCAGCACACGAATCTCTGCGCTTCTCCATCAATATATTCACAAGATTCTCCCACCAAGATGATAATACTCAACCTGCACTTATTTTCCAGATGATCAACTGGACTTCTGCACGCCTTACAACCTGGCCTTTGGCATTCTCAGCAAGAGCAGCATTAGGTCCAATGATCATTATCTCCATGACTTCAATTTTCCTCTCAGCCTCTTGCAATCTCAAACCAAAGCTTTCCAACTCCTTATCCACTGCAGCATGAATAGCATCTCGCTTTTCTATAATGTCTGCCAAGCACTTAGCAAGCCCAGCACTGCTTGATAAGCCGAATTCATGCCTCCTGACAGTACGGAGCTGAGAGCAGTCAAGCCTGACCCTCCCAGCTAGAAGGAAGTTAGAAAGTGAAATATCAGGGCCTCAGAGTGGCCACTCGGCCTCGTTTTTCCTCCACGGTTACTGTAAGCACACAGGGCCTGAAATCCCATTCCTGGGGTCACACCACCAGCTCCTACAAGCTGCCCACACATCTGCAATCCACCAACCATCAACACTGAAAGTCCACGTAGGTTTATCGCAGCTTAGCTGGAGGAATAAGCTTTCCATTCCTAAATATTGGATTATATCCCAGTTCCAGAGGTAAAAACGGCACGGCAAACAAGGGAGGCAACTGTGAAACTCGGCTTCCAGAGTTACAAGAGGCGAGAGAAGTGACCCAGGCAAAAGTCCCTTCCCCAGAGCCATCCTTTCTTTTCCTGAGGACTCCAGACATGTCAGCTCCAGATGCATAGACCAGACAAGTTCTTTCCTACCTCATGGAGAGTTAGGTGTAAAAACCCACATGGCATCTCCCTTATGGGAATATCCTCAATGATTTCCCTTCCCTGGGTTAATTGGGATCCCCACATCAGGGTTTGGGAGCAGCTGAGTTCCCACTGTACCTCTCCACGGATTACCCTCACTCCCAGTGCCAAGGCTGATCTCTTCTTACTGATTTACACCTACCCTGCTTTTTTCAGGGATCTGTGAAGAATCAGTGGGCCACGGAAAGAAATTCTGTAAAATAAAGATTTTTTGCTTGGGGCGGTGGGGGCGCGGAGAAGAAGGAGAGAGGCTAGAAAAGACATTATCTCTCTTAAATAATCAAAACATAGACAACTACAATTTGATTCTTCCATCACTTGAAGAATACAAACAGCACCAAACTGCACACATGCTAGAAAACCAATACCTGAAGGACTCCAACAGAATATCTGATGTACAATACCTACTCTGCTCTGAATTGCAGCCTCTCCCATGAGGGAACAAAACAGAATCATAGAATCATCAAGGTTGGAAAATCCCTCCAAGATCATCAAGTCCAACCATTCCCCCAGCACTGCCAAGGCCACCACCAAACCACATCGCCAAGTCCCACATCTACAGGGTTTTTGAACCCTTCCAGGCACAGTGATTCCAGCACTGCCCTGGTGGGGCAGCCTGTTCCAGTGAGAAGCAGATGGGAGGTGGAGGACCAGGAATGGTCTGGAAGACAGCTGCCTGCGATTTTCACTTCTTGCTCCCCCGCTCAGCCACCAGCACCCCCCGACACCTGTTCTCCGTGTGCCACGGGTACATTCAGGGGTTCATGTTCGGATTTAAAAGTGAGAACTTGGAGAGCTGGGGAAAAAGGATTGGGGAAGGAAGGGGGGGGGCTCTGAGAGCCACTTCTGGAGATGGGAATGAGTGCAATGAGTGGAGGGCATGAGGATGAAGCAGTTCAGACTGCCAGGAGATGCTGCTTCCCCCAGCAAGTCCCTGTCACAAGAGAGCAGAACCCAGCAGCTTGATTTTGCATTTGTTATTTCTTTCTTTAAGAGCTACATAAACGTTCTGATTAATAATAATGGACCTGTTACTGCTTCCACTATCCCCAAAGGGAGCAAAATCAGGTTTGGCATTTGCAATTACAACTGCTAAAGCAGGAGTTACCAAGTGTCATGTTAGAGAATAGAGGGCTTGATCCTGGGCAGTGCCGAGTGCTCCCAGCATCGCTCAGCGAAACCATCAAAGAATCTATTAATTTTTGTTTAATATACCTAAATTCATTCTGTGTCTAAAGGATGAGCTCAAGACACGTGGCTGGGCCACAGCAGAGAGAGGCACTGGGGACATGGAGAAAATCTTTCCCCCGGGAGAACTCGACTCAACCTGGCTGAGAACATGAGGCGCAGGAGGCAGCAGGTGGCCCCTCCTGGATCACATCCCACATCCTCCACGGGATCTGCTCCCTGTCCAGGTGGGCATGTGGCAGAGAAGGAAAGCAGGGTCAGACAGAACCCATTAGGCTCCAAGAGTCCAATCCTGAATTGTACCCTTAAGGACTCCAACACATTTGTTGCTGGAGCTAGTGGATGTCTCATCCTATTTACATAATATATGACCTAATTTTGTGTTCACTGAGTATTTAATTACAGCCGATTGAATACAAAAACGACTCAAAATACTCCCAGCACTAATAATTAATGTTTTAATTGTGGTTTTTTTTTGTGGGGTTGGGGATTTTTTGCCTCGCATGCAGCATTTAAATAATTTGAGCACATATCAAAAAAAAAATGAAGTAAAGAAAATGCATTGCTCCTTCCAGAACCAGCTTGGAAGGGACCAGTGCTTACTTAACGTGGTGGCCCCTCCTTTTTCTCCACAGACACGGGGATCCTGTATTTCACACTCCCGCTACCAGAATTAATAATTCCAGCCCATTTTGTGAACTAGAACCTCTGTCAGTTCGCTCACCCAACTCCATCCCTCCGGGACAGGGCCTTGTCAAGCCGTGGAGCATCATCTGCTGCCTCTGGCAGAGCTGAGGCACAACTGTGTTGAAAGGAATCCGGGCACAGCTGCTCAGCGATTGCTCTCCCAGCACAAGACAAAGTGTCTCTGTGAGGAACACCAACTATTCATCAGGATTCTCAAGATATTTAATAAGAATCTCCTTAATGAGTGTGTGTATTTCCATCCCAGGCAGGGCTGGAAATCCCGATCCCTTTGCCAAATGTTTCCAGCAAATCCAGTCCTGACCATTTCCCAGGGTAGAGTGGGAACAGCTTTGCAATATTGTATTTCAGCTCATCAAAGGGCTTCAGAATGACCATTCAATTAAGCCAGTTCAAAACATTTCACAGTTCAGATAGCGACAGATTCAAAAAATAAATAAAAACTGAAAAACAGCAGAAGGACTAATAACTGCAGAATTGTTCACACACCTTAGACTGAAAGGGTTTACATGTTCTGAACATTTAAGGAATTATGTGTTCTTAACCTATAAGGAACAAACCCATCAAAGAACCACTACCACAGTGGGCTGGAGCAGTATCAGTCCTCCTGCAGCACATCCAGGAGTATTCTCCATGTTTTCTTCCCTGGGAATGACTCAGATAATGATAGCAAGTGGCAAATTAAATCATACCAGTACTATCTGAGAGCTGCAATCCTTTATAATTAGGGGGCTTTGTTTGTTTAGGAAAGAAAAAAAAAATCACATTTATAAAAAGCTTATCTCAGGGATAAGGGACCATTGTTTTTAGACTGCTTTTTTAATAATGCCAGCCTTTAAAAAAAGAAAAAAAAACAAACAACAAACCAAAAACAAACTAAAAGATCTTCTAAGCAGAGGGTCATTATAAATAAAACAAAACATTAGCCTGTAAACCACAGTTTCTGCAGAGCCAAGAAATGCTCAAACATACCAAATATGTTAATCCCACACTAAGTTATCGACCACTAGTTTTCACCTTGAACCAAATTAATTATTCTTTCAAAAATTAGTTTATTAGAATAATAATCCTCACCTCCTCCTGATTCTTTTGCTGAAATAATAATTCCATTATTATACGGCCATAATATACACCAAGAAAGCAGAGTGTTGTAGAAAGGTCTTTTACGTTTGGAGATCAATACAAATTATTATGCTCAGCATTTCTCTCTCCAGATATTTACACCATGCTCATCACCTCGGTATCCCAGCTCAATACAAGAAAAGCAAAAACTTGTTCACAACGCAGCATATTTAATCTTCAAGTGCTTGACAAGCCCCAGCCAATATCCAGAACTCCCTGGTGGCTGCTCTGACGGAGCAGCTTGGGTTTAGAGGCTGAACGCAGAGCAGAGCTCGGCGCCTTGGAAAGGGCTTGGGCAAGAATGGGGCTCACCTGGTCCAACAACCTCCAGGTGTAGCAGCCCCCTAAATCTGCAGGCACCTGAGCTCGTGGCCATGTTCCCCAAGGTGTTGAGTCCAAAGTTTCCCTTCACATCCCTCTAACTCTGTGCCCACCGTCTCTCCGGATATAAATAATTGTCCTCTCTGTCCTTTCCTGCCTGGGCAACTCTGGAAGGTGCTCTAGATTCTCCAGGCTTTAAAAGATCACCTTCTCCAGTGCCAAACTCTTCTATGCAGTGTGTATTTAACCCAAATTTAGGGCTCCACTCAGGGAGCCAAGCACTTGAAAACAAGATGCTGCAAAAGCCACGTCTTCTATTAAATTTAATCCCAAGCAACCTCTGACATCAGAGCCACAGTGACTAATCCAGCAATGATCAGTGAACAGCTCTGGTCCACAATCAGTTCAATCATGGGGAAGAAAGACTAGAAACAATCTCAAGATTTGGGTCTGCTGGAAACCCGGCCTGGTGCACGTCACCCACGCAGACCGACCCTGGGAAGGATGGCAGAGCGATGGCTGTGTAATCACTCAGTGGGTTTTTTGTTCAAATAAAAGAAATCCAGGAAAGCCGGTGCTGGAGAAGGCCAACACCTCATAGGTGAGTCTGTGGTGGACAGAGAGCCCATGGCAGCACGGACATTTGATCTGCCTCTGTTGTCACTTCCTGAGATACAAGGCAGGTCCCCCTCACCCTGGGTCCCACCTCACTGGGAGACTTCAGTGCAGAACAAACATCAACATTGCCTATAAATACCCTTTAATGCATCACTCTTATTGTTTCTAACACCTCAGATTAGATTTGGTTCTGTTTTTAAATGGAAATTAGGTCTTCATCAACCCTGAATGCTTGTTCTTCATCTACCAGTTCCACATATTATCTATTTATCCTTGCTGGGCTTTGGTGAGGATTGCTTGAATAGCCCTTGGAAATGAACAGCCCTTGGTAACCACTAGTCTTGAGTAATATACACAGCCCCAACCAATATCTGATCTGACTTCTAACCACAGAGACCCTAAATAAGCTTAAGTTTTTTAAGAGTCCAGAACACGGGGGTGGGAGTGAAGCTGGAAAAATTACTTTAAGGACTTGCTTCATTTTTTTTATTTACTACCTGGTGACATTCAATTCTTAATCAGCCATTTTCTAGGAAGGTTTTATTAATTTTAATAGCAACCACAACACAAGTTCATATATTCATCTGTTTTAGTCCCTATTTAACTCCTGTTAAACACAACTTATGACTGGAGCTTGGACAGAGTTTTTTCTCACTGGAACAGCTACGAAACTTCCCAGCCTCTGTGTTTACAAGATCCACAAACATTTCCAGGAAAGGCATAAATGGGGTATTACCTGAATCATTATATCCACAAGTTAACCAAGGAAGGACAATTCAGAAGAGAGTGGTTAAAAAGTAAGGAGGAATTTCTAATCTCCAATTTGATGGTTGCACATCCCCCTGCTTCCTCCTCTCCAGACCAGGGCTCTCCACATAGGAGGAGAAGTTGTTGGGGGAAAGAAGAAGAAAAAATAAAGCTTCCTTTGTCTTCAACAAAGTTTCTGTTTAGTATTTCAATGAAATATTTACTTTTCTTGTATTTTATGCTTTAATTATTCATTACTGAAGTCACTTTAAAGAGCTGCCATGCTCTTAAATGAAGTTCTAAAAACGATACCTTGGAGCTCCCCATTTATCGTGGTTTAGTGACTTTCATCTCAAGTCTGCTCTGCCTGCGAGTCACGGAGCCTCCCTTCCTCTTCACAGAGACTTGACAAACCCATTCCAGACACCACATGAGGAGCTTTTGTAAGGGCTGCCTAGAAATCACATGCTGAGGCAGCAGCAGAGGCAGAAGTTGGCTCATTCTGCCCCTGCAGGATGGTGAAAGGCCATCACTGTGTCCGACTGCGTGGGTTAAACACCCCTGGGGAATGTGGAAGGGTTTGGTGTCACCACAGAGCCACCACACAAGCGACAGACATGATCAACATCCAACTTTAAAGCCAAGAGACAGGAAAAAACCAGGACAGAGAAGGCTTGAGTTGGCTTCATGGAAGCTGGAGACACAGACGGGAGCAGGACCTGCGGACATGCTCCTCCACCCACAGCCAACTTCTCCTCAGGTCCCTGCGCGTGAGGTCTGCAGCACGTGAAACACCCAGACAGGGCTGCAGAGGGTTTTGCAGATAAATCCTCATCCCTCCACCCTCAGAAGAGAACAGCGAGCTACAGGTACAGCAAACACAAGTTTAAAGTTCACCTGGTGCATTTTCACAGCAAGACGTGTCCGTGGACAACCCAAAACCCTGTTGGCACTGGCAGGGCCTAACAATAAAATTCCTGCCTAAAACTTCTCAGTTTGTCTTCGCAAGCAAAACCAGAGCTGTCATCACCTCACCTTCGCTGACCCAGGGCAGCTTTCAGAGGCGAAATCCCTGTGAACGGTGCAGCTTTTGACAAATTACGGTGGTCAGACCGGCCTGGAGGTCCCTATCACCTGCCAACGTGTCTGAAAATGTGTTCCCTGGTCTCTCCTGGAAGCGCAGCTCGTGGCAACGATGCCGGCGAGTCCCAGCTGCTGGTGCAAGCACCGAACACAGAGACGATTTGAGCTGGCAGTCCAACTCAATATCACTCTAAAGGGAGAGGGGAATAGAAACAAGCAGACTACATTGGTCAGTGTGACAGTCATTTGTCAGCAGCTGAACTGTTGTCAGGTCTGGGGCACTTCATTTTTTTTTCACTTCTTCAGCATCACGGCGGCGGCGATGATTGAGAACAATACTGCAGTGTCTGTGCAGATGTGGAGAGAAGGCTCCCAGGAGGGAAAGCGAGATGTTTATCCGAGTGTTTTAGGAAAGGAGCAACCGAAGCTGGCAGCCCATGTTTGAGGGGGGTTCTTGGTAGAATCAAACAGAACGGTTTGGGTGGGAAGGGACGTTAAAGATCCCCTGGGCAGGGACACCTTCCACTGTCACAGGCTGCTCCAAGCCCCATCCAGCCTGGCCTTGGGCACTGCCAGGGATCCAGGGGCAGCCACAGCTTCTCTGGGCACCCTGTGCCAGGGCCTGCCCACCCTCACAGCCAGGAATTCCTTCCCAATATCCCATCCATCCCTGCCCTCTGGCAGTGGGAAGCCATTCCCTTTTCTTTTATCACTACATGTCATTGTAAAAAGCCCCTTTCCAAAACACGCTGCTGTTATTTCACGAACAGTAGATACAATGTAAAATCAGACCCTGAGAGTAATTACGAGGTTCAGGATAATGCTACTATTATTTCTGGTGCTCAGTTTCTCTATCTGGTGTCTAATGCATCTCAGAAGCTCATTATTAATCTCAAAAAAAAATAATGTGTCTCTATCTAATTCACGAACTGTGAATACTAAATACTTTCAGACTGTGTTTTGTTTGTTGTTGTTGTTTTTTGAAGAACTCAAAATTTTCAAAACATCTAGAGGGCTCCTAAGGAATAGCATAAAACAAATACTTTGCATTTTCAAAATTAAAATTCTGGAAGAGGCTCTAAACCTAACACCAAACACTTATGCAACTTGAATTTTAACCATCCTCACATCCTTAATCTTCATCATGTTTAGTACATTACATTTCTTTGACAACTAATCAATCAAAGGCATCATACCTTCTGTAAAGCTGCCAATTTAGTGTCATTTTGCCCTCTCTCAACAACGATTTATTTTCTACAGAAACTTCCTTGTTTATTTTATATATGTATAATTTTTATACATAAAAATATAGCAGAACGGAGAGAGGAAATAAGAAAAGCAAAGCAGCCAACACAATATTGCACCACTCAGGACTGTCAAGAAGAAACCCACGGCTTTCCACGGATCCACAGCCTCTCATCAACAAATCATCGAGGACATCCCCACGACTCGGGTGTCCAACAAGGGAAAGCAAAGAATTGGCTCTAAAAGGACTAAGAAGCTCTGGAAAGAGGCCACGGAGGACCCAGCAGCAGTAATGAGCTCTTCTGAATGAAGAGAGGAGCAGTTTTCACAGCTCTGGCAGAGGGGACGGTTGTGAAACGCAGTCTGTTGGTTGTGCTCCGCCAGGAGAACGCTGCCGAAAATAAAACCCGAGCACATCGCTATTTGTCCACGGCCTGACAGAAACGTCATAAAAGATAAAGGGACAGTGGAAAGGGATCAGCATCAAATACTAACAGAGGCAACAGCACAAAGCTACTCAAGGAAATGGCAGCTCCAAAACCACGGCAAATCTCCCCCCAAACGGGGAAGCGAACATCAAGGGATGCCCACCGAGAGCAGATGTCCCCAGGGGAATTCTGCCGAGGGAAGGTAGAGCCTTCTGTCAGGTTCTGCTCTTCCTAAAAGCACGGGGGTTTTCAAAAAGAGATTGATTCCCTAAATGGGAACAACACCGCAGCCTAATTCCATTATTTTCAAGGGAGCTGAATTTGAAAGGTCTATTCAGGTGTGATGGCACCTTCCGGAAAAGGAAAAGGCGGTGAGGAATCAATTTATAAACCACGGTGATTGAGGCCACTTAAAAAAACCAACAGAAACAATCAAATCTTTCACAACAATTCAAAGAACCACTCCCTAAAGCATCCGACAGCCACAAGAGCAGACTGTCCTTGCAGCAGCACACCTGGCCCCATATCCCTGTCTGCCTGCAAATACTGGGAAGCCACAGCTGCTTCCAACAAGGTTTCAGGCTGCTCCTGGGAGCACATTTTTCCCCAGAACAACCTCAGGGTGAGGAATGCAGACCCCAGGGCTTGCTCTGGCTAAGTGGCCTGGGGGAATGGGGCAGGGCCATCATCCCTACAGAGCCTTGGAAAGGGCAAGGAGCTGGAGAAGAAAAGGCTGGAATAAAGCCTGGAAGCAAGGGATGCCAGCACTGACTGGTAGCTGATATAAAGATATATCCAGCCTACAAGCCTCCCCCTCAGCGTTGAAGCAAACCCATCCCACACCATGGCAGCACTGCTCTCAACCAGCTTCAGGAAGAATCCAAGGATTTCAAATGTGAGGCTGAATGACAGACTGGGAGAGGAGGGGAGGGCGCGGGGAAGGGAAGCTCCCACCTGCGGGAAAGGCTCACAGCTGCTCTTAAACTCATTAGCAGAAATCTGCACGGGAAGATAATAAAACTCGAAATTCAAACACCCAGTGAGGGAGGGCAGCTGGGCACACAGCAGCCTCCCAGCTCGTAGGATACTGGTTTTAATGGCTATTCATAAATTTTACCAAAACTTCCCGGTCACCTTGGCAGTCCCCGCCAAGCTGGTGAGCAGTGCTGTGAGACCTTTCCACACCACCTTAGTGCCCATAATTTGCTGAACTGACAGTTCCTCCTGCTGCTTCTGAATACACATCAAGTGACTTTTGAGCTACCACTTAAGTCTTAAAAGCTTCTTACAACCCACCCTAGAGCCGGCTCCAGTTCGTTGTGCTGGGCACAGAAAACCTGCAACAGTTTGAGCCCTCAAGGTAAGAAGTGCTGCCTAAATTTTACTGTACTGGCACCCAGAAAATAAAATTAAATGGTCCAAGGTCCCAGTAGGCCCTAAAAGGCCCAAAGATACCTCTCATCTTATTTCCGTAAGTTGCACCCAACACCTCGTGTTCAGAAGTTCTTGTACTTCCGTTTCCTCTCTCTGCGACTTCAGTAAAACAATTATTCCCTTACACTGTGCAAATTGAGACATAAAACTTCGCCCGAAAGATATAAAGGATGCATTTCTGTGCAGTAAGATGTATCAGAGTCCAGATTCCATTATTTTCCTCAGTTCTGATAAGGTTTCGGGGGTTCTTGTGAACATCACAAACAGCAACTCCTCTGCTCCACGTGTCAACCCAACGAGACACCCATGGCTGGGCAACTCTGCCTTGCACCTCCTGTCCCACCTCAGGAAGACTGGCCAAGCCTAGAAGGAACTGGTTTTAGCTGTCTGTGAAAGGAACAGTGAGGAATATCCCAGAGCTGGACATCACCGAGGGGAAGAGAAACTATCAGGTATTAATCACCCTATAAAGAAATGCAGACACATTTATCAACTGGTACTTACCACCCTCTAGCCTGTGTAGCTCAGGGAGCACCTTAATCTGGCATCTTTTAAAGGGTTTAAGACAACACTGCTCCCACTTCAGAGGTCCCAGGCCACTGTGCTGGCGGATGACATGCCCCCACAGCTGTTCCTCCTTCCTCTGATTCTAACGAATCCTGTTTACTCCGCTCCCGTGCACCTCCAGACAAAAATGGCCCTTTAGCTACTGTACATCTTATTTGTCCTTGCTTCTGCAATAAGCACTCACATCAATGAGTGTTTAAAACACTGCAAAATTCAAAAGAAACTCCCCTAGGTGGTCTATGCATACAAATAAGTATATATTTTGCTTTTTTCATAAAAAGACACCCTGCAGGTTTCAAGCTCCTCTCACTGCAAGAGATATTCTCAGGCAACAATGCTGATTTGGTGTAAGCTGATCCGTATCACTGAATCCTGCCTTTGTTTTTGGCAGTCCCCTTTCAAGGTGACTAAATTAAAGTGGAAGTACAATTCCAGGCAGCCCAACAAGGGGCAAGGCTGTTTTGCAAAATCTAAAAGGCTAAATAAGATGAAGCAGACCCTCGAGATAAAGAATTNAGGGCCTCCCCACTCTCACAGGGAAGGATTCCTTCCCAATATCCCATCTATCCCTGCCCCTCTGGCAGTGGGAAGCCATTCCCCTTTGTCTTGGCACTCCATGCCCTTTTCCAGACTTCCTCTCCAGCTCTCCTGGAGCCCCTTTAGGTACTGGAAGAGGCTCTAAGGTCCCCTCAGAGCCCTCTCTCCACCAGCTTGAACAATCCCATATCAGAACTGGGAAAATTACACCAGCCAGGTGAAACCAAAGCTCCTGACTCAGAACCCCTCACATTTAATGGTCAGAGGGGTGTGGGCAGAGTTTAAGAAGCTGCTTCCTCAGTGAACCTGATTTACATGAACACAACTGTTCTGCCTCAGTTCAAGCAATTCAGCCCAAAACACACGGCTTGTCACTAACCCCAGCCCCTCCAAAACCATTATGCACAGCACATATAAAGAGACAAATGGAGAAGATATCGAAGTTCGTTTTAAGTGTGTGAGCCTGAAATTGCTAAGAAAAAATATTTGCTGTCTGCACCTGTGTGAAATTGAGATCAGGGCTGTAAGTGCTCTCAGCACCGTGCATGCTGTGGCACCAATACACTAATCACCCAAGGGTTCAGCAGCCTAGTTAAAATGCATCAGCAAAGAGCACATTTCCTAATCTAACAGACTCCAAAGATGAGCTGATGCACCCTTCCTTCACAGCAAAACCAGGGCTTGTCAATATGGGGCCCTGTGTGTGATGTCAGTGAGCTCATGCCCCGTGTGAGCACTGGCCACAGGTGTGTGTGTGGGTGCCTGCTGTTCCAGGGGTGCTGAAGCACATTCTGAGCTTTTGCACAGAGTAAATCACCTCAGATAGAGCCGTTCTTCACATACATCAAGGCTGTCCGTGGCACTCCAGCTCACCGCACACGAGCCTTTCAGTCCGGCTAAAAACCTCATCCTTAAAACGACGCGGCAAGTGAGCCACTCAAAGGTAGCCCTGGCAAGTCACTGCTGGATCTTCACAGCACACTAATGCCAGCAGGAGACCTGGAAGGCAAAATCTCCCGGTATAGCATCTGCTCATCCTGCCAAGACCCACTCCTTGCGTCACAGTCGCTCGACCCCTCTGCCTCACACGGGCCAGTGACCCACCCTCCTCACCTGCGGTTCTTCTCCAGCCCTGACAGAGCTGCAGGGTGAAACCATGAGCACACCCCCAGCCCAGCTGTATTTCAGGGAGCTGAGCCCTGACAAAGGCAGAGCAGGAGCTCTGTGGGCCAGGCTCCGCTCACAAAGCTCAGCAGAGCCCCCAGCCACGGCAGGACCGCGGGGAGAGCCCGGGCAGGTGCTGATGCGAGAGCTCACCAAACACACTCAAGGCCAGACTGCTGCACACTAAAATAGCTGCTGCATGAAAGGCACAGCCAGCTCTGCATATTCAAGATCAGAGTGGAGATAGATGATGAGATTCTCCGTGCTACGCACAAAAGCCAAAAATCACCAGTGCATTTACAGTTCAATATTCGCCTAATCCCACCTTTATTTCTGGTGCATAAATGAAGCTCATTACAAATTATTTTCTTCAGAAAGCTACCAGGGACCCAAAATAATTTATGAATGTGCTGTTTGCATTTATACATCCTTGACACCCACAGCAAACATCAAAACAAGGAATTCAGTCAGTCACATTGGTTGTAACACACGATTCCTCTTTTCTCCCTGGATTCTGTCACAGCTACACCCAGCAAGCTCCTTCAGCAGCATCTTTTATGTTATTAGGTGTACGTACACACAGGTACACATGTCCACTTTGTGGGGGCTCATTCTCAGCCCACCTCGCTTTCCTGCACGAGCAAAGGCATTTTGTGACAATGCACACGCACCTATTGAATAATCATTGGTACAAAACAAATAGTGAAATGTTCTGACCCTGCTCTCTGTGTTGCTCCTCTCCTCACTCCCACACTGCACTGTCTGCCCACCAGCTGCAGTAAATGGTGTGCTTCTGACGTGCAGGGACACACCAGGGATGGCAGCGAGTGCTGTCGGTGCAGGAATCACACAGCACCACAGCCTGTCCCACCCAGAGAGACCTGGAGCAGCTGCCAGCCCAGGCAGGGCTGGTACAGGACAATACCCACACCTGGAACATCTGCCAGCCCAAGCAGGGCTGGTACAGGACAATACCCACACCTGGAACATCTGCCAGCCCAAGCAGGGCTGGTACAGGACAATACCCACACCTGGAACATCTGCCAGCCCTGGCAGGGCTGGTACAGGACAATACCCACACCTGGAACATCTGCCAGCCCAGGCAGGGCTGGTACAGGACAATACCCAGACCTGGAGCACCTCCCAGCCCAGGCAGAGCTGGTACAGGACAATACCCACACCTGGAACATCTGCCAGCCCGGGCAGGGCTGGTACAGGATGCTGCCATCCCACCTGCCTCCTGGGTGATCCCTCCCAGCACCCTGGAGGCAAAGCTGATCTAGCCAGACCTGCTTTGGTTTCAGCATTTCTTTCCTTGAGCACTTCAACTGGATACAGACCTCAACAAACAAATTAAGGGACAGAATTCCCCTTTTTTAAAATTATTATGGTTATAAAAGCACACACACACACACACCCCCCACAGACACATCAGGACACAGAGCAAGGACAGGATGGGCACTGCCAGATGTGCACAGGCTGCACACCTGGCCAGGGACACAGGTGGCACGTGGCCAGGTGGCTGCTCAAGGCGTGGGCACTCGTGGGGAAGCGCCTGGAGCAGCCTGGGTGGCTCTGCCACGGCTGGTGCCCACCAGGCAGGGTGGATGTGTTCAGCCGCCGAAACCTTTCCAGCCCCCGAACCTTGGCACTGAACACAATGAAGTATTAAACAGCAAAGCCGTGGCTGGTGAGAGCTGAGCAGACACGGGAGATGCTGGGGAGGAGGGAGGGATGCCAGAGAAGCCCCCACACCTCCCTCCCCTCGGGGCTGTGCTGCAGGAGAGACCCTGGTGCGAGAGGAGGGGGCTCAGGTCAAGGTGGAGTGGGGGGAGATTCCAGCCCTGCTGCCTTTGGCCCCTCCTGCCAGTTTGGATGGGGCTTGGAGCAACCTGGTCCGGTGGAAGGTGTCCCCTGGCAAGGGGAGGGATGAGATGAGCTTTAAAGTCCCCTCCAACCCAAACCAGCCTGGATTCTAAGAAGATTTACCAACAAGAGGACCCCCACAGCTCTCACATACGCAGAACCCAGATCTCCTGCGTCCCCAGCACATCCCACACGTTTGGATCTGCAGGATCCCATCTGACCACCTCAGAGAAAGGCACCACCACAGCCTGAGAGCACCACAACTCCCTTTCTTCCTCAGGGCTTTGTGTTTGCAAGAACCAGACACAAAGAGGGACTCTTATTATCAGCTCTGCACTGAGCACGCACGCACAGAGCCCTCCTGATTGCACACACCAGGTAAAATCAAGCATCAGGAATTTTCCCTCAAACGTTGTGTTAACCTCACTCCATCAGCCAATAGCTCTTTTCCCTCTAACTCCTCGAACACCAGTTATTTTATACCAAATTCAATGTTTGGTCTGTGCAGTATGGCAATTTAGGGGAAAAAAAAGAAAAAAAAAAAAAAGAGAGACTACTACATTTAACACATTTGGAAATACAATTAATCAAATACAACTTTACAAATAAGCAGTCACCTCTGCCCCCAAAATANAAAAAAAAAAAACAAACTAGAGTGCAAATTTAGGAACTGAGAACGAAGCTTGGAAATTTGCCACTAATGGAGAAGAAGGGATATGGCTTATGAAATAACCCCACCGTTTCTGTGTATAATCATTATTTTCAGTTTGGCCTCCCTAAATTAAATCGGTTTTAATCTTTCCTGCTAAACTGGCACAACGTTGACTCCAGCTTTTGGGTGTCCATTTGTTCTACCACATGACATCACGAGATGCCTGCCAATAACAGAGAGATGCCTAAAAGCCTTGAAATTCTTGGCTTTGGGACTCCAGGTTTTCTGAGAACTGTTAATTTACTTTGGCTTAAATCCTAGATTTTGGCTCCACTTGAGAAAAGTATTTCTCACACAGTAATTAAACTTGTAGTGGACAACACTGAAGCAATAGGGGACGAGCTGCAGAGACAGGATGTTGTCTAGGCACGTTTTCCTGAGCTTTCTCTTCTTGCAGCCACGAGAAGAAGGCACTGAAGGACCAGCAACACAGTTTAAGTTCTAATTAGAGGAATTAAGGAAGAAGAAATGGCATTTGTTAGACAAAACTTTATATATAATTACAAAATTGGAGAAAGCCAAGCTGTCAATTGGAAAACAAAATTCAGACCATGTAAAATTCAGAACAAGAAACAGCAGCAGAGGAATTACCTTTCCCAAAGGAACATTTCCCGGGGTCTGAGCAGCATCCTTGTGCTAGTGCACAGCAGGAGCAGCCTCACCTCTCCCACTGCATGGGGATTCTCCTTGAAAACACAGTAAAACCAGGGGACAGCACAAAGACAGTGCCTTGACCCTCACAACCATCCGGGACAGAGGCCCTTGGCTGCTCCTAAATGGGAATTTGGCTCTATTTCCCTGCACTGCTCGTGGAGCAGGAGAACAGAAATGGCACAAGACTGCAAGTTCAAATACATTACAAAATAGTCTGCAAAAATAGCTGGGCCCTGTAAGAAATATCCTTCTCCATGGAAACCACCAGACGCTCCGAATTCTGGCAGACTAGAGAAAACGGGTTTGTATTATTAAAGGAAATGTCTGTGTGTTTGGGCTTTTATAACTCTAACCTTCAGCAAGAGAGGAGCAATTGCTGGTGTCCAGCACGGCTCAGCTGAACTTCCCACAGCCTTCCCTCTCCTCATCCAGGGACATGAAATTCCCAAGGGACAGAAGGATGGGCGGGGGGAGTTTGCTTTGCAGGTCTCTGCAGTGCTTTTAATTACAGATACAGAACGGAAAGAAGCAAGGAAAAGAAAAGACCCCCTGGGGTTTTAAAACACCTGTCCACACAAATCAGCCACCTCCACTTATTTTTGTGTGGAAGGAGGCAAAGCAACGCTCCTGCAGCACCGTAATAAATGCAATGTATATATTGCAGCATCTGTGTATTCCAAACCTCTCGCGCTCAAGCAAGTGCAAGATAAGCCATTACTATTCTCTCCCTCACCCAAAACAGTTTCCACTTTGGATGCCAGGTGGGGAACTATAGATTAATTAACTCCCAACTGGCACTGATGGGATAATTACAGTCTCCTGTCTCTGGATTTCACTATTTCCAGCTGAACTCCCACACCAAAAAGCAAATCCTAACCATGAACCTCCACTTCTCCGCCGATTCCCAACAGGGCACTGACCCCTTACCTGTGGAGGCTGGGATTCACAATTCAGAAGAACTTAATAGAATATTTTTAAAGAAATAAAAGTGCTGCAGCCTCAAAACATGAAAGGGCTGGGCTACAAAGGAGCACTCATATAGAGAGCAATTATATTTTTGATATCTAATGGTTCTGCCTCAGGAAGCAAGAGCTGGCTAGCATCAAACTGTATAAAAGAAAGGATTATGGGCTCATGAAAAAAGAATGCCATTTTGATTTAAAACCCAGCAAAGCATAGTGCAGATTTGTTATTTTAACTCACAGTGCTTAATTCCTATAACAAGCCTGAATGCCATTAAGGACGAGAAATACACGAAATACTTGTGGTACAAGACATTAAAAGTAACCTCAGTTCTCATCAATGGCTCCGAACACGCCATTCTCTGCTTCCCGGAGCCGCTCTGCACCTGCACAATACATCTGGGCTGAACAAGGCTGCAGCAGGAAAAATTAAGACCAAAAAAATTCCAACTCATTTCCGAGGAACGTGCTTCTCCTCAGCGTGTCCCAGGTTATGGTAACTCCCAGCCAAAGGAGCCCAAAGCCTCCTCCTGACTTCCCCAGCCAGCACCAAAAGCAGATCCCCCCTGGTTTCTGTGATTTCGTTCAGGGCCACAGGTACCACAGCCGAGTTTTTAAAAGAAAGTCTCAGCATTTAATCCCCAGCACCAGCAATCATCATCACGGGTGAAATACAGAATTTGCACAAAAAGAAAAAGATTTAGTTCTTCCTCAATTCATGAAATTAAAGGATAATCCCTCAATTATTCAGAATACTTTTGTAGTCTGGTATCTCAATTTGCCTTTTACTTTTATAGTGGGGTTTTGGGTGGTTTTGTTGTGGGTTTCTTTTGAAGTCACTCGTGTCCAGAGGATTTAGAAATTATGCAAAACCGGTTGCTGCTCCCTGTTTTAAAGAAATGGGTGTGTTCAGTGTGCCTTGTTTCATAAAGCAGCATGCAGTATGAGCAAATAAATAGATAGAAATAAGGTCTTGCTGCATTAGTCGATTAAAAAGAAAAAAAACAAACCAAAAAGAGTTCTAACGAGCAGACATGGACATGATTTCTGCAGCACCTGCACCATCATCACAACAAGCGTGACACTGGGCAAACGCGAGGAAAGATGGAAAAGGGGCCAAGGCACAACATAGGAGTGGAGAGCTAAATCTGTGCTAAAATGTGGTGCTTTGGGATCCCTGGGAGTGTCCAAGGCCAGGCTGGATGGGGCTTGGAGCAGCCTGGGATAGTGGAAGCTGTCCCTGTGCATGGCAGGGATTGGAACGAAATGGGCTTTAAGGCTCTTTCCAACCCAACCCCACTGGAACGTGATTTTTTTTCTTGCTCAAACGATCACCCCAAATCACATTTGGAAGTTCCCATTTTTGTTCGGTAACCTCTAGATAAAGACACTGGAAGATAAATAACCAGACTGTAATGGTTAACAAGGCACCTTTTGACAAGATTGATAATCCATTTATACAAGTTCCTCTGTGTGTCAAAAAACCCCATCCCATAACGTGCACCTGTTACTGTTCAGGAGGGAGAAGGATCACCTCCTGTCACACCCCATCCATCCCAACCCACTCCATTCCCCCAAAAATGCCATCTTCATCTGTCCACTCACAGGCTTTGAGAAAGTCCCATCTCCTCCACACTTAATGAAAGCTGTGCAGACAAACTCGGGGGGGAAGATTTCCGTGAAAACCCGGGGAATGGTGTCAGTGATGGAACAAGAAGTGTTCTGGTGAGAGCTGTAACACGAAATGCTGCTCACTTGCTGCTGTGAAATGACAGCTGTATTTCCTCTGCTGACATCTCCTGCCAACAATCTCTCCACGGCCATCACTTTCTTAAAAACACTCCTGAAAACCCAGTCCCTGAAACTTTACACAGAATTATCCCAAGGGGTGAACCAAGGCAATGTCGAATTATTAAGGCAAAAAATAAAATTAAGTAATCTGAGAAACAAGCGATTAAAGAGCCATCTAAATAACCTCCACTCCCTTCTTTTCTCTCCCCTTCCTTATCCCATGGCTCAGATCCCAAGCCTGGAGGCTGCTCCAGGTTACAGGATGCATTTGTGTATTTTGGGGGTGCAGGTGACACTGTGTTTTGACTAATTCCAGCTGGATCTGTAAAACAAAATGAGCATCTTTGGGTGCCTCAACCTGGCTCCTTTAAGAATGCTCCTAATAAAAATTTGGATTTGGGTGCCTCAACCTGGCTCCTTTAAGAATGCTCCTATAAAAACCAGCCAAACCAAAACTGTTTTCCAATATTACCCTTTAAGTAAAAGTCCTGGGTTTATTTTTCCTGAATCAATAAAAAAAGAATTTATAAGGGTTTTTATGACTCTTTTGATATTTATAAGAGCCGTTTAGAAGGGAATAAAAAAACCCTACTGACTATTCAGGAAAATAAAATTTTATACAAAAAAGAGCTGTCAAAAGCCTTAGCTAGTTAAAAAAACTTGCTAGTTTCTCTAAATCACAGTGAGCTTTAATTTTGGGTGAAGCCACAGCAGGTACATAAGGGCAAAACTGTAGTTCTCTTCTTAATGTCTTTCAAACAATCAGATCAAGACAGAAGAAAGAAAATTCACTGCTTTGAAGTGATGGAGTGTGTTTCTGAAGGGCTACAAATTAATATAAGAACATTTAAATATGAAATTTGAAGACAAAAGGCTGATGGAGGACAAGCACTGCACCAGCCAAATTCAGATTTTTAGCCTCTGAAGACTTCCTGCACTCACCCCATCCTTCTGAGGATCTCTACAGCTCCCAGCAGTGGAAAAACACCAAGGAAGTACAGAGATCCACAGAAATACACGGATCTACCTCTGCCTGCTGGAGTCAGGCTCTGGGACAGCCCCAGCCTGGCTCAGCCAGAGCTCCATCAGGATGAGCTCCATGAAAGCTTGGGCAGGCTCCACTCCCCTCCCACAGGAGATGCACTTAAGCTGGGACAAGACATGTGAGATGGACCCATCAGCAGACAAACCCCCTTTTTGGTTTCTACAGCTCAGGAAGCTTCACAGCTCATTTAAAGGAAGTATCTTGGATTTTTTATACTGTTTAAAGCTCCATTTTTTTTTTTGGTACAACAGTGTCACAGCTCAAAATCACTCGTGCCACACAATGAGAGGCTCGTAAGAAGTGGCCTCTGCTCCACCACCTGCCTTTCCCCACACAACAAGCACCATCCAGCTTGCTTTGCTGGGGGAAGAGGGAAACTCCTCAGGAACACACCTTTCCATCCTCACCACAAAGCCTCCAGCTCGCCTTCCGCTGACCTGTTATTTGCAAACCTGCACGGAGAACATTTTTTCCCTCATTTTAATTTAATTTAATTGAGAAGCAGGTGCCTGCTGCAGTCCCGCAGGGCACGTTTAGATCCTCCTGCTGACGTTACAGAGGCTCCCTGCCATTCCTGCTGCACGAGCCAAGCCCGGCTCTTCCCGGCCGGGCAAAGACAGCCACCGGCTCTTCCCAACACAGCCAGGAACTGGAGCAGCCTCGTGTCCTGCTCCAGGACCCACAGCTCAGTACTGAGGTCCCAGTCCCACCAGAGGATGGATGGATGGATGGATGGATGGATGGATGGATGGATGGATGGATGGATGGATGGATGGATGGATGGATGGATGGGCAGCCACCTCCTCACCCAGGTGGCAGCTCCCAGTGGCAAAGGCTTCCCCAGGGTAATTCAGGCTGTTCCAGGTGCCCGGAGCACAGCTGTGCCTCAGGGTGGTGGCCAGGGGCTACCGGGGTTTGGCTGAGCTGCAGTAACTGGTTTATTCACGCCCAGACCCCTTGCAGGAATCACGACAAGCTTTAGCTGATCATACATGGGCTGCAGATTTCCAACACAGAGAATTAAAGCTGCAACGGCAAAAATAAAGCCTCAGCAGGAGTGACACACGATTTGTACCAAGGAGGGCAGGGAGGAGCACGGTGAGAATTGGTTCTTGGAGGGAGAAAGGAGAGGCAACCCAACAGGCCCGAGCTCCTTTCCATCCCTTTATGCTCTGGTTTACACCTCTTGATACCCAGAACAAGACAAAGTTCACTAAAAGGACACAATGACACTCCATATCCAATTTTTAATAGATCTGAAACGCTCTGAAGTCCAAGCAAGTATCTCCCTGAACTCCAGGTGCCTTTTGCTTCTGTCTCTTCTTTTTGTCATTTTCTTTTTTACAAGTATTTAAGTCCAGAATATTCATACTCATCCTGTCCACTCCTCAGGAGGGTGGGGAGGTGTTCAGTGCCAAAGGTATAATCAAGTGCTCAGATAAGCTTACAGGTTTAAAGCCAGACATCAGTAATAGAAGCAAATCACAGCCACCAAACTACTAAGAAGAGCAGTAATGGGATTATCTGTCAACACAAACAAAAGGATAAATACAAGCAAAACCATCAGCCCCTGAAACCCAATTCTCATGTTAATCTGAGACTGTGGCAGGAAGATTAAAGAACCCTAGGATCAAATAAAAAGTTATTGATTGTAAAATTCTTGCCTTAAAAAAAGCGTGTTTGTGGTTCAGGATAACCACGTGCACGGCAGCAGCTGGTTAACCACGACAAAAAGCTGCACCATCCCAAAGGAGCAGCAAACAAGGGACACAAGTCAGGGACTTTCCTCTTCCAGGATGGGACTTGGAGCAACCTGGGACAGTGGAAGGTGTCCCTGCCCACGGCAGGGGCTTGGAACGAGACCCCCATTCCCTGTCTCCCTGCACCACTGGATGCAGGAGGTAGAGCTGAGAAGGAGGGAGAGGTGGGGGACAGGTGTTTTTAAGCTCTTATTTCACCTCTCATTACCTTGCTTTGGTTTTGTTAGTAATAAATTCACCGAGTACCTCTAATTCAAGCCTGTTTTGCCCGTGATGGTATTTGGTGAGTGATCCCTCCTGCACCTTATCTCAACTCATGAACCCTTCATCACATTCTCCCTGCCCTGTCCAGCTGCAGAGGGGTGTGAGAGAGAGGCTGTGGGGGGTCAACCCACTACATCTCCCTTCACCACATTCAAGCAGCAGGAAAAAAACCCATCTCACCACTAAATCACAACACAGCTGAACAGCAAACACACCGTGGCATTCAGAGCCCCCTTTCACTTGGCCAGCTCTACTGGGTGTGAACACAGCCAGAGCTGAAACACCCTCTGCCAGAGCTCTGGACCAGGCAGGGCAGCAGCTCAGCCCTGAGACTGATCCCCGAGCTCGCCCTGCTGCCTGGTGCTCTCCTCACGTCGGCATTTTACAGCACAGCATCACCTGCCTTTGCCTCTTGAACATGGAAACTGCTGGAGGTTGTGTCTGGCAGGGAAAGAGCCCCTGGGCTTTGCTGACAAGGCGAGCAGGGGCAGTGCACACCCAAGAACACGCGTGTTACACACAAGAACACACAGACCCCGGCAGGAGTCACAGCACGGCGAGGGAGCCAGGCCCTGTTTTCCTTCTTCCCACTCTTTCACAGCAAACCCTGCCAGCTGCCCTCTTACCTCTGCCGTGTTCAGCACAGCTGCCAAGGCTCCATCCCAATGAAAGGGCTGCAGCGTGACAGAGCATCCACCCCGCTTCCCTCGCAATCCAATTACAGGATTCACCTGAGCCCACGGAGCAGGGAAGGAAGAGAAGGGGGCCGGGGAGCGGGAAGAGGCTGTGGCAGCTCGTAGTTAATTTGATGGCACCCAACTTCTGATCCAGTCACAGCCCAGCACCGGGGGACTGGCAGAGCTGCTTCTGCTGCTGCTGACCCTTCCCACCTGGATGAGTGATCCCAGTGCTCGCAGAGCTGTGCTCACTCCTTAGGGCTGGCACCCTCGGATTGCTGCAGTCAATGAAGAGATCCTCATTTATTTCACAGGGCGGGATCAGGCCCTTGTTGCACAAAAAGCCACAGTGATGCCTACAGAAGTGGCAGCACAGCCACTGGGAAGGCTCAGGGAGATACCCGCCTGTGCCTGGTGAAAAAGGAGACTTACTTCCCCGACCCTGCTCTGTTCCAGATGCTCTCTCCCCACGCCAGGATTTCAGATACACACACGTTTTTAGGAATCTGTTCCCTCCCCTTCTTTTTTTTTTTACACAAGTGCCTCAAGTCCACGCTGCTCTCTGTGTGACAGGCACAGCTCCAAGCTCCCAAGGAAGGGTATATGAGACACCAGAAGGCTCCATATGCATTTTTCATCTTCTTACGCAACCGTGCCCCTCCACACATGGCTGAGGAGATTTTCTGCAAACAGTTCAGCCATCCACCTAATGCTTACTTAATGGCAGTGTTTTCAGAAAAACACTACAAGAATTTTCAAATAGAAACAATTAGCATTCACAGTAATTTGCATCTACTTTCCCCCATTTCTAAAGCAGCAGGCTCTGCTTTAATATTAACCCCTGCTTGCTCCTCAAAGCCCAGTGCAGGGGAGTGAGCCACACAACTCCCATTAGAGACCACAGGAACAATTCAGTTCAGTGGGGAAAAGATTACACGGCAGTGCCTGAAACTTTGGGGGACGAGCCTTTGTTTTTAAGCATCCCGCGTGTCAGCAGAATGAGCGGCTTCCATCACACCACTGCTGTTTTCACCAGCGTTCCACTTCCTAATCCGACCTCCTAAACACCCAGGGACTGGTGATGGGATTTACACGTGCACTATTCACCAGATCACTCCCCCGTCACCTAAGCTGCCCTGAACTCACGACGGGCTGAGACCAGAGCAGCCAAGCTCCTCCAGAAGCTCAAAAAATCCCTGAGCCTGGGGTGGAGAGCAGGAGGGAAAGGTTTCATCAGCCAGAAATTTTGATGTAGGCTCATTTTTGAAAGCCAGCTATCCTACGAACATTTACATCTTGGAAATCACGAATTACGCTGAGGAGTCTGGGTTTTCCAAAACATGGAACAGCAGGTTTCACCTTCCAGACCCTGCAAGATAGAGGAAGGCGAGTACCCGGCTCAGAGATCCCTGCAGACACCTCGTGGTTTGGGGCCCAGCTGAGTCAGTCCCCGGGCCAGGCACCCTTCCCTGTGCCCACGTGATGCAGAGGAAGGTGAGAGGATGGGGACAAGAGGAAGCCCAGGATAATTCCCACGAAACAAGGCTGTATTTGCAAAGGTGCCCGAGAGAGTTACGGCTCAATCAACACGAGACGAGCAAACTCTACCAGGCAAAGAAGAAAGGGAGCAGCTTCTTATTAAAACACAGCAGCTTTTTTGCTGTCTAGCACAGAGCTCCACAAGAGAGCAGGTTTTTTTTTTCCCCCCTCTCCTAAAACCCTGAAGAATTCCATGTAAAATAAGTCCAAGTTTAAAGACTGCACATCTGACGGCATCTAAGCAGAGCCCACTTGAGCAGTGCAGTGCTGTCCCCTGTGTACACACGCTGCTATTCACTCTTTAAGAGATCACATACTCCTTTTCCTGCAGGACCTCTGCCTCCTTCAGCTCGCTGGTTTGATGGGAAGCAGCAAGCCATGCAGAACAAACGGGAAAAGTCTTGTCAATCTCTGTCTGATCCACTAACAAGTTTTGTTGGCAGGGCAGATGTGGATTTACACCCGCGTTACTGAAATACCTGAGCTCTGTAAACAAGATGGCTGGTGTGCAGGGAGGAGACACAGATCCAAGGAGCATCTGGATCCTTCGGAGGAGGCTCGAGATTATTCCTGGCGAGCTGGGTGTAACACTACTCACCATTTACTGAGTGCTACCCCAACAGAAGGGACACACAGAGTCAACAGAAGTCTCTCTTCTCTCTGGTGACCCACGACAGCACCCAAAGAAACGGCTGGAGCTGCATCAGGGAGGTTTAGGTTGGAGATCAGGGAAAGGTTCTTCCCCCAGAGGGTGCTGGGCGCTGCCCAGGCTCCCCAGGGAATGGGCACGGCCCCGAGGCTGCCAGAGCTCCAGGAGCGTTCGGACAGCGCTGCCAGGGATGCCCATGGTGGGATTGTTGGGGTGTCTGTGCAGGGCCGGGGTTGGACTGGATGATCCTGGTCGATCCCTTCCAACTCAGGATATTCTATGACTCCATGACATACTTAGTTGTTTAAACCATTACAATATAAACCGTAGAACCGAGGGATTTCCAACAGATCCTCTTTGCAAAACATATTCTTTTAATGTAGGCGTTGAAGGGCTTTTTGGGTAAGAAGGCTTTTGTTTGGTTTTTAGGGATAAAGAAGTTGAAATACCATTATATCACTAAATTACCAAAACGTGTCTGGCATCAGTGAGACACAAAACAGAGCGAACAACGGAGGTCCCACGTCAGCATCTCCTGAACAAGGTAAATGCAGCAGGTGATAAATGAATCCCAGAGCACGGGCTGCTGACTGCACACTGCAAGACACCCCACGCCTTCTGCTCCCCAGGATCATCCCAGAGCCTGCAGGTACAGAGAACTCCAGAAACCTCAAATGATGCAACTGTGCATGAGGAAAAGGGTGTGTTTTATCATCATCCAGGCAGCTGATCACAGGAACAGAGTAACACAGCCACGCACCACTCCTGGGGCAGGAGCCTGCAGAGCACCGACACGTCTTGCATATTTTGACGTGACTATTTCCTCCACACAAAAACAAATACAGTTCAAGGCAAACCTTGGGAAAAGGTAAAACTAAATATCACATCAGGCTTTGCAAACACCTTTCTTTGCCTACTCATTAAGTCATATCCTGTAGTAACTACAGTGCCAGGGAGATGAGGGTGCTGGCTGTGTTTGCATTTCCCAGACACAAAGCTCAGAATGAAAAGCCACTCCGACAGCCACACCACGCTCTCCTGATTTTCCTGCGAGCTCAATTAAAGATCTGCTCAACCTGCCTCCATACAAAATTCAGCAGCCTGTAGGACTTTGAAATGCTTTATACCCTGGTGTGGAACAGCCACTGGATCATTAATACTCGACTTCAATGTAAATGTTTAAAAACTATGCGAGAGATGAAAATGAGATCTGTCTCTGCCAGTTTGGTTTGTACACTGGGAAAAGTCACATCTTGAGAACTCCAAACTGCCAGCAGCAGGTACATCCAGCACAGTGCAGGGCCACCTGGAGAACAGCACTGGAGAGGGTGATGCTCCAGCAATGAAACAGCAGAAAGCCTTGGCTGAACCCAGAAGATCCAGGCCCGGGGTGGGCTCCAAAATGAAATCCAGAGCACAAGGATATTTGTAAAAACCAGGAAATTATCATTCCCACAAAAACTTCCTTTGGAAACTACCTTCCACCCTTGAAATTCAGCCGCTTATACCTGGGCTTTTTTCTGGCTGGTGCAGCTCTGACGGCACCACTCACACCAGGAGCTGACACATTCCCAAGCACAGAGAACGCAAAGGAAGCAGAGATCTTGTCCATCACCTGCAGATAAAACAGTCATCCCAAGCTTGCCTCCTCAGGCTCTGGCTCACTGCAGCAGCTCAGCACATGCTTGGAAGTGCCTGCTAAATAAATCACGAAATACACACACCCAGAGCGGTTCTCCTGAAACTTTGGGAACAGAAGGATCCCATGCAGCTAAAACACTTCCAAAACCGTTTTTCAAATGACAATTTATCCTCGTGATATTCCTTCAACTTATGCCTGAATTATTTACCTCTTTTTTGCAGATGAGGATCTGTAAGGAAAGGCTAAGGAATACTTTTCTGGGAACCCAGTCATCTGCTGCAAGGTGCTGAAACTGTTCACGCACCTCCAAAATCCTAAGAAAAGGGAGGAAAAAAGATAATATAATCTGATGTAGATTAAATGTCACCACGTATCTGTGGGAATGTCTGAAGAGCAGGACCTCACAGTGTCAGGTGTACCTGTGCAAAAAGCAGTTTGAAGTCCTTGTCAGAATAGCCTGGAGTCTGTGATGTATTAGGAGAGGAAAAGGTGTTTAGCAAACAGGAACAGCACCTCCAGTGAGGCCTGAAACAGGATGTCTCCGTGGGATCTTATGGACAGGCATAGCTGGAAGGTAAATAACTAGGAGAAATGATGACAGTGAGGGACAAGGCAGAGGAAAAGACAAAAAGTCTGGAGTGAGGGCAAGCAGAAGAGCAAGAGGGATGACAGCCAGTGATCCCAGCTTCTCCCTCCCCACCACCGCTCCTGGCTGCCTCAGAACAATCCAACACCCGCTTCTGCCTGCGGCTTGGGATGCTCCTTTTTTCCCTTTATAAATCCCCGAGCTCCCGCAGCACCCAGCGTGCCCCCAGCACTTCCCTCAGAGCTGGGACAAGGACACCGTCAGAGCCCGCTGGGGAAGCGTCCGCCCCCGGAGCGAGTCTTCCACGGATCCGTGGGCTGGGTGCCTGCGATGGATCAACCGTGCAAACGGTGAATTCAGAACTCATTTCCTCCTTCCTCTCTCTCTCTGCAAGGTAAGTGCAGGCCTAGGGATGCTCGGGGTTTGTTTGGGACGTCTCCCTGCGCGTGTTCGGAGGCAGGAGGATGGGTTTGCCCGCCTCGTTTCCGAGATGTGAACCAGGAGAGCCAAAGCGGGGGAAATCTGTGCTATTTCTGTAAGGACTGATGGGGAGGAAGCAGCGGCGCAGTTTGTAAAGGTCAAAGCCTGTGCAATCATACATTCTGCATGGGTGAAAGTCACTTCTGTGACAGAGGGAACAAAGGAGTGACAGGAAGGTGGAACAGCGGTGGCAAGATTTCAGCATCCCAGGTAAAAAGGCAAATTGCTACTCTCCGATTTGCATGGTTTTGGGGAGGTGGTTTCAAAAGCAACTTTTATGTTTTCATAGATTAATCCCTCATTTTCTTTTCTAACACAATTTGTTTAGAAAAATCTCCTGAAAGCATATTCTAGATGTCAAATATTGTATAAGCCACAACAGAAAATAAAGGCTTAGGCAAAAATATATACTGCAAACATCACCTTTTTCATTTGGTTGAAGTCATTTACTCCAGTAACGCTGTCATGCTGAGAAAATGATCTTTTGTCTATAACTGCTACATAGCTATTAAGCGTTTTAGCATATAAGTATGATATTTTTCTTCTTTAGTGTGTAGCTCTGCTTGGATAGGTGTGGGGGAAAATAAAATCAGTGTTTAAGCTTGGATAGGAAGTTCAAAAAACAAACACAACAGTCAACAAGGAGATGGTGTTTACATTGCAGAGAGGGAATTAAAACAGCATTTAAGTAGAAGCACAAACGGCTGCCCCAGGACAAAACCAGTGATGCCACATCTACAGCTCCTACCATGGGTCACTCCCTAAATCAAAAGTGCTTCCTAGAAAACATGAAACAAGAATTTGCCTCAGCAAACCCATGCCTGGGGATGCTGATGAAGTAAGAGGTACCAAAGCATGGATGTCTTCATTTACTGATCACCCTTATCAAGCCAAACAACTCTGCGCTCGTTTTTTCCTTAAAAGAGAACTCAAAAAAACTCGAAGCATCTGAACAAAAAGAAAGTTCAAGCGGATGCCCACAGCCATGCTCAGCAAGCAGAGAAGGGGAGGGAGCAGGGAAGGGAGGAGGAGCAAGAGGCCACATCCTTCCCTTTGCCATTCCAAGGTGCAAAGACTTCTCCAACACGCCAGATTTTTAAGAAGCTATCACACATTCATAACACTAATTGATTTTCACAGAGAAGAGAGCAGATGAGGTCTCTTTGGGAACTGCCTGCTACATTTCTGCTTGAAAGGAGATCGCTGCTGGTGTGCCTCAGCTCCTTCATAAAAAATTTAATTAACAATATCTCCAAGAACGAAGCCACAGTGAGGTCCCCAGCTATCATGTGACTGCCAGCGCTCCGATGCACCACGGCAAATTAAACCTGAGCAAACAACACCTGGCGCACGTGACGGCCTGGGCAGGATCCCCGGCAGCAGCAGGGATGTGCTGGGAAGCAGGAGAGGACACAAAGGGACAGAGAGAGGCCTGCACCCAGCCTGCCACTGACGGCTTGTGCTCCTCGCTGCCACTCCGGATGGTTACACGTTTCTATCCGCGATCCGGTGGCGACGCCACACAGCAAAACGTGTAACAGACCATGGTTCCTGCTGCTGATCCTCATGGATCTACGTGCCAGGAGAGCTCATGGATACACAAGGACAGCCCTGTGAATGGAGTGTCCCAGCACCATCACCCCTGCATGGCACCAGGAATAGAAAGCCACCCTGTGCCAGGCCGGGGGTCCCACCTGGCACAGCCATGGAGGGGAGAAGACAAAACTGGATTTCTCTTCCCTCCATCACCACTGCCGCCCTCGCTGCCTTTCCCTGGAGGAGCTCTCATCCTCGCAGGATTTGTTCCTTCCACAGACTGAAAGCAGGGGGGGAGAAAGATCTGAAAATAGCCACGTCCAAAGCTATAAACAGATTACCAAACTGTCCCTGCACACGCACTCCAGGCTCACACGCAGCACAAGGAGGCACATGTCTAAAAATTTCCCCAACTGCACAGCAATTAGTGCTGATTTACAGGAAATGGTGCAGCCAGCAGGACTTGGGAAGTGATCATTTCCCTGTGCTGGGCACTGCTGAGGAACCTCCAGTCCTGGGGGCACTTCTGGGCCCCTCACTGAAAGAAAGACATTGAGGGACTGGAGCGTGTCCAGGGAAGGGAATGGAGCTGGGAAGGGGCTGGAGCACCAGGAGTGGCTGAGGGAGCTGGGAAAGGGGCTCAGCCTGGAGGAAAGGAGGCTCAGGGGGGACCTTGTGGCTCTGCACAAGTCCCTGACAGGAGGGGGCAGCTGGGGGGATGGGTCGGGCTCTGCTCGCAGGGAACAGGGACAGGAGGAGAGGGAACAGCCTCAAGTTTCACACCAGGGAAAGTTTAGATCGGATATTAGAAACGCATTTTTCACAGAAAGGATTGCAGAGCATTGGCACGGGCTGCCCAGGGAAGTGGAGGGGTCACCATCCCCGGAAGCATTGGAAAAACGTGTGTGGCATTTGGGGACACGGTTTAGTGATGAACCTGGTGGTGGTGCTGGGTTGACAGCTGGACTTGATCTGAGAGGTCTTTTCCAACCTTAAACACTCCCACGACGGGCAGCAGGCAGTGCCTGTGCTGTGCTCTGATTCCCCCTTTCATTATCCTTTAAAAACTTGTACCATTGCAGACACCATGCCAATGCACTTGATTTATTATCTATAATGTCAGAATTGAAAAGGTTAATCAGCACGATTAGTCAGTGAAAATGAGGCAGGATTATCACTTGAATGACAACGTTGACAGTGGGAGCAGGGGAAGGGAGGAAGGGCAGGCCCATGTGGGACCTGCCCAAACCATGGCTCCTCCGCCCTGGCATCATCCACAGGAGGGGCTAAAGGGTCTCCACCAAACAGATATCACACCGAAACCACAAAAATGTGAAGAATTAGCAAGTACCTGGTGTCACTTCTGACAGCAGTGTTTAGCTCTCTAAGCGAGCTTTAGTTTTTGCCGCCTGACAGAACTCCGGCGACGCTGCGCCAAGGGCCACACACCCCGCAGAGGTGGCTGTGCCCAGGGAAAGGTTCTGGAAGCAGGATTACACCAGGATAGAAGAGGAGACACCCCTCATACCCCCTTGCACGAGCTGGTGCCATCCCACTCGGCCCCATCCACGTCCCGTAACCTCAGCCGGGGATTCCCGCTGCAGCCCCAGCACGGAGCCGAGCTGGAACAGCCACTTCGGTTCGCCTCACCGGGAACTGCTCGCCAGGCTTGGTGAATTTATCCTTAAGAATGAGCTGCAGACTCCAGCAATGCTCCAGCTCCTTTGAAAGGAAGGCCGGGGGAGGGAAGGGAACATTACAAACGCTGAGTACCCACCTCACCCGTCTCCAGTTGGCAGCATTATCTTTTTCCTCAGCAGTTCAAAAAAAACCCAAAAAACAACCACCAAACCAGCACCACTAACGGGATGCAAGAAGAACTATTTTTATACAAGGCTGCGTTTTCCAAAAGCCCTGTCAAGCCAGCGATGTGGGAAAGAGGAGCTCCAGAGCACCCTGCTGCTCTGCTCCTGTTGGGAAAACACCAGGAAAAGTCACCACTGGGAAAGGGCAACGCTGTCCTGGTTCCAGAGGAAAGGATGGACCGGAGCGTGCCAGCAGGATGTTCAGCTGCATGCACCTGAGCCAGGGTCGGATGGGAAAAGCCCACAGGTTCCAAGACATGATCATAATCTTGGGATTACAAACAGGAACGCAGGTTTGCAGAGATAAAACTGAGAACGGGCGACGCGAAGTTGTCGAATATTTGAAAATTAGACCAAGATGGTTTTGGCAGGGAGGTCAAAAGACAAAATTAAACCAGCATTTAATTGCTGTGATAGTTGTACGTCAACGAGACTCATGGACACTCACTGCTGTATCTCCATACAATTATAAACGTGCTTATCCTTATTTTGAAGCTCTGCTCTAACCTGAAACCCAGAATCAAAAAGCAAAGCCCTGGATCTACTCTGGGATCTGCTCTCCAAAACAAACCAAGCGTTAACATGAAGGTTTTAATGCTTACATAAAAACAAAAATGAGATTACGCCTTGCAGTTGGTGACTGCTGATGCCACATGTGTTTGTAGGGTGGGAGACACTAAGAAGTGACTTTAAAAAAAAACAAACCCCAACAAAAGTGTTCATAACCATATCTATTGACTATTTTAAAAAAACCTGTTTACTGTGAGATTATAGGCCATTTTATGTTCATAAAAACAGGCTTTAATTTCACCATTTTCATGTAAACAACACTGTCTTGGTGTTTTTTTATTTTTAAGCAGATTTAAAGTTGAAAAGACTGGTATTTACATTAATCATTAAAATCTGAGTTCTGTGTAACAAGCAACCGTAGCAACTATTTTCCTGTCTTTTTATTTATTAAATATAGCAGTCCAGTGGTAAGGAAGGCATGCAAACATAAAATGAAATATTTATGCTGGGTGAAGTATCTCTGAGAATAAAAAAAAAAAATTAAACTTTGAGAAGTGCAAGGAAGGTAAAGGCGATTAAAATAGTACTCAAACACAAGTAGTGCTAGTAATGGGGTAAAAAAATCCCCCCATGGATGAAGAAAGGTCAGTCTGGCCTGCAATTCATCATTTGAGAGGTTTGTCTTTCAAATTTGGGCAAAAGCTTGGCCAAGTTAACTAATGTCGTTCCCAAAAAGCCACGCATCCATAACTACAGGTGATACCAAGTATTTTCCCTCTGCCGTTCTCTGGGAAAAAAAAAACCCACAACAGACAACAAAACAAACAACAAAACCCAAACCACAACAACAAAAAAATCCAAACAAAACCCCAACCACGCAGAGAAAACAGGGGGAAAAAAACCAAAACAACAAACCAACAAAAAAACCTGCAACGTAAAAAACCAACCACAACAGCGGGTGGGGGTGAACCATATGTTTGCACGCAGTGCTGGGGGATGGAAATCCAGCCACGAAGGAGTTAAGAGATGCTCTAAAAGTATCTCACCCCGCTATGCCGAGAATGTGCCGGGATCTCAGGGAACGGGGTGATTCTGACACACCATATGTTCTGCCAACGCTCCCACAACACAGCGAGCGGGGCCGCACATCCACCTTGGCTGCCGGGCTTCCCGGCCGGAATGGGGAATCCAGCAAATCTCACCTTTCCCGGCTTTCCTGAGCCCAGCCAAGAGGGAAGGCTGTGCCGGGGGTGCCGCGGCTGTCCCCGCCGGGCTTTGCCACCCAGCCCAGCACCCACTGCCAGCCCTGCAGCATCCTCAGCGTCGCCTTCCCCGGACCCGGCTTCTCCGTTGCACACAGAAAAACTTTGGAAGGACTGGAAAAAGGGCAGGCACGGCCCTCCAGTCCATGCCAAGCGCTACAGAGCTCTCAGAGGATGCAACCCTGAAGACAGCGCCGGGAATGTTTCGTTCTGGTTTGTTCCCCCTCCCCGGTGGTACCCAGGGTGCTGTCACCAGCCCCAGATCAGATGCCAAGGGAGGCACAATCACCGAGCCACAGGATGTGCTGAGCTGGAAGGGATCCACAGGGATCATCAAGGCCAACTCCTGGCCCTGCACAGCACCATCCCCAAGAGTTGAGGCAGATGCACTTTTATTACACTCATAAATCAGTGTAAATCCAGAATCCTCTGTTGTTGCACATCTCCATGTGGTACAGATGCAGTGCTGGGCCATCCCTCGGATTGCCTCTGCTCAGCTCTCCCTGGGCAGCACTGAACTCTCCACTCCGAGCAGCATCACTGTCACCACCAAGTCACTTATTTTAGAGCCACAAAGGAAGTTTCTAGGTGTGGGGATGTTCCTTCTTGTCCACAGTGGTTTTCCGCAAGAGAAAACTGGCCGCTGCGCTAATTTCAGTATTGTACTAATAAATGCAGACAAAAACATCCTAGAGAGGAGGGGAAAAAAAAAAAAGAGAACAAACCCCCAAACCAGAATCAGTAAATAACACATCACGGCACCACAGTGCACACCTAAGCTATGGTGAACTAATCTCTTCAAGAATTCATTATTGATGAAAAGCACATAAAGAATACAATGGTTTCATTTTATTGTTTATACTGCATGACAGTATCTGGACAAGATAATAAAGTGAAAGGCCAATCAGTTTTTTAAATCTATTAAAATTTACAGGACCTGGAAATTAATTTCAAATCTTGCCGTCACAGTTTGCCCCCTAAGAATTTACAATAATAATAAAACAATCATTTTTTCCAACATGAAACCTTTGTTCCCTACTACAGCTATGTGAAAAATCTATATATAATAGGGAAAAACTCTTTGAATGTACTTGTATCAGTATCTTCACAAAAATAGCCGGGGAAAAACACAAGAACTCTGATGATCTTTTCTCAGGATTGCTTATTTTAAATGCTACTTGCAGCACTGGGAGGTAAAAAAGCCTTCTTACAAACAACAAATTTTGAAGGTGATGACATCCCTTTGCAAACAGTAGCTGCTGCCAACAACTAGCCACACTTTTTTTTTCTCCCTCGCTACCATACCTCCACTTTTAAGGAACATTCCTTTTAATTAGAGCGAGAACACACGAAATGGGAGGCCACAGGACTGCAGCCTAAAAGCCACATGCACATTTTTGCTGACTAGAAAGCTGATTTTTGCATTTTCTCAAAAAAAAAAAAAAAAAACACCAAAAAAACCCACCTAACAAAAAACCAAAAACCAATCTCACCACAGGACCCAAAACCAAACCCAAACCAACCAAACCAAACAACACCCAAATCCTTCCACCAGCTCTCCCTCAACATTCGGAAAGCAATGGAAAAAAGACAGCAACACAATAAACTCCAATTTCAAATTCAACCTCTGCCTGCACTTCTCAGCCAGAGCAACCCATGCTGAAAGCATTAGCTGGGAATCAATTACCAGCATTTAAAACAATTTGTCTAACCTCAGATACAAAAATTCTGCGATGCTTTTCTCACAGAGGTGCATCCAAGTATGGCAAATGTAAAAGCAAACATCCAGTTGAATGTCAGAACGTTCATTCCAGGGTGCTCAAAAAGCTTTTTATGCTAAATTATCACATGCAAATATAGGCAATATGACATTTTTTGAGGTGAAAGAGCAGGGGGGAAGCTGGAAGAGGTTGGTTACTTGCAATTGGGCTTTTCTTGCCAACTTTGATGCATTTGATTTTTAGAATTAACACGGCCTCTGAGATGAGAGTCTAAAGCTCATGTCTCAATACGCTGCACATTCAGTACAAAATGAATTAAGAGATTACCCACTGAAGGTCACGCACACATCGACAAGGACTAGAAACTATTTTGTCGTGGGCAAGAAGAAGCTTAAACCTGAAGGAAAATAAAAGGCGGTGCTGGAAAGCAAAGAAGAGCTGTGTTGATTTTAGGCACCACGTCCTGCAGAACACCACCTCAACCAAAACATCGTCACCATCCACCTCCCTGGGTGTGCTCACACACCCGGCCACGAGAACTGCACAAAGTTGGGAAGTTCGAGCGCTCCCGAGCGAACCAGGTTTTGGATACGGTTTGGAAAACTGCCCTGGCAGGAGGAAGAATAAGAGGATGAGGAGGAGGAGGGCAGGCTGAGAACATCGCCAGGTTTGGTGGAGGCAAAGCTGGTGGCCGTGGATGGCAGGAGGCCGTGGCAGCAGCTGCTGCACGCACTCAGCACGGCTCCCCACTCCAACTGTTTATCAGATCCGAGCAGCACTGCGGCATCCAGGAGCGGGGATGTGCTGTTTTGTTCACATTTTAATGTGCCATCTTGCAGTAGATGCTTGCACAGCAGAGTAAATACAATCTCTATATATACCCTGCGTGGGCGGCAAGGGTTATTTCTGACTGTCTTCATTACACTTCATTGCCAATTTGAATGTAAAAAAAAAATAAAATAAAATAAAAAAAAACCTCAACAATTCTCCAAAGTGATTTCAGTCTGATTTTTATAATTATTTCCAGAACCTTTTCATTATGCAATTCTGAATTACTTATTGAAAGCTCTCTCTCTCTTGCAAAGTTATCCTTGATGCAAGTCAAGCAAACCAGACAAGCTAAACCTTCTCTCTCTTGCTGCTTTATTAATAAACACAGACATGAATGACATTCACAGTGTTTAGCCCGGAGAACAGTTTAATAATAATGCTGCATCTCGCTTTATGGGGAGGGAGCTAAAAAGGAAACTCAAAGGCTAATGGGTACAAATATTGTGCTTCAATTGCAATAAAAAATAGTGCTGAACTGTAAAAATGTAACTGATAGCAGCAATCTCAAAGATGTGGGTTCTGGTAACCCTCAAGCTAAAGCCGATTAGGTTTTGTTACATGGGTCCTTTGTGTGTTTTTGTGCTGCTGCACCAGTTAAATTGACCTCTACGGGCATGTCTGTTGCTTTTATCCTTTAATGGCTTCCCATTCCAAACCTAACTTAGGCTAGCAATACCAAATAAATAAAAAAAAACCAAAAACCCCTTCCAACCTGGTGCATGTGTTAAACCCACCTGCGAGAGGGAGATCTCGGCACGGGAACACCTTGCGCTCAAATCCTGGGAATGCCAAGCAATTAGCACGATAGCAGCAGGATGTGAGAGCTGTCAGGTGGGATGCTGGGGCTCCAAAATGGAATTACAGTCAGACACCAGGCAGAAATGCCCAGCCCCGGCCTGCAGCGGGTCAGGAACGAGCATTTCAGATGGAACGCACGACCTGCAGAGCAACGCTAAGGAAAAAAACATTTCCCAGAGTTTCCTTATTTTTGATAACTGCCTGTAAAAGTCTGTAATCAGCTCTACAAATAAAAACCAGCAACTCTAAATGAAGCCCTTTCTAAGTCCAACCACTTCATTTCCAGCACAGTGACTGAGCCCAGTTGGTCTGTATTTCCTCTCTGGGGCAATAATGCAAGCAGCTGGCCCAGCCTCTTGCTCTGTGTGATGATTTTTTAAAAAATAGAGACCTCAGGAGTTTATTTAAGACAAATCTATTGTATTTGATGATGTGAAGGAGCCCAACCAGCACGTCCACGCAGAACAAGCCCCCTCGGCTGGAAGAGGGAGCAGCTGCCACCAAAGACAGGCTCCAAAAAAAA
>VZTD01004401.1:58752-80437 GCA_013397725.1 Rhagologus leucostigma | reverse complement strand
AAAAAAAAAAAAAAGGAGGAGGCAGACAGATGGGGAAATCAGTTCAAAATTTTCTCACGTTGAAACACCTTTATTTGCCCACTTAGAACAGCCCAGCCTCAGGGAAACGTCACCGAGTCGCTAAAGGGAAGTTTTAGCCACGTTCTAAATATGTGTATTTTTCTGGAGCTTCAAGGAGGCAGAATTAGTCAATTTGGCTACAGGCCATGGAACATAATTAGTTATGTGAAGTATGTTTAAATATGTAACTACAACTGCTAATAGGAGTGCCCAGCCCCATAAATACGCAGTGATGTGATGGGAGAGCAGCTGGGCACAGGCAAAACGCCGGAGACGTTCCCAGAGGAATTGCCACCTCTTCAGGAAGAGAACTCAAGAAATTAGAAATCTAAATAGTGACACAGAGTGCTGAAATCAGTAAGGAAGGAGGGGGAAATGGTCCATCTTTAGAACACATGGAACATCGGGAAGGAGATAGTTTGGGACCCATGAGAAGAAAAGCAGGAGGAATCTGCTGGTGGAGCAACAGCACATTTCCTGTCTTCAGGAAATTCAAAGGTCAGTGGAAAACAAAATTCCACTGGAGACACGACAGCCACTACGTGGAACCTCTGAAAACCTCCCAGACACAACAGCCACCAGCCCAAAGCCCCAGAAAACCTCCCAGACACCGCTGAGCAGTAACAAACCTGCAAGATATTAAAATAAAAGAATGGTGTATTAAGCGATGTGGTAACTGCAATTTGTCATTTAGCACTGTGAATCTATGGATTTTAATGACAGGGTCTCATTTACATTTAACAATCAGTGTACTAGAACGTTTCTTGGGAACTGGGGATATTTTCTTGTCTCAGTAGGAATACATAGAAATTTCTTCTTGATTAACAACAGACTAAAGGAGTTTTGCCCTGAAATCTCAGTCCCTTGGTTTCTCTCTGGAGCTGGATGAATTTCAACATACCAAACTGCAATCCTGTCAAGAAAGCTCTCCAAAATTCAGCTGTTTGTAATAATTATGTATTTAACAATTCTTCCACAAGAATAACATTATAAAGCACCTTTCATTTTACTGTTCATTTATATCACACATCTGCTTTAAAAAACATTAGCAGCATATCTTGTTCTTAATTATACATTTTGGATGTGACTTTCAAAAGCATTTACAGCAACTTAGGAGCATAAATCCCACTGATACTCAACAGTATTTGTGCCCTTAATGCCTGTAGCCATTACTGAAAATCTCCTTCTTTTCCAGAGCTTTGGAGATATTCCAGAGGTCGTACAAGTAGTAAGAAATGGCAAGTGTCACAAGGTATTTTGTATTTTACAGAAATGCTATGCAGCTTTAGGACAGGCATCAAGAACACTGAATACATGAACTTAAAACAATAATGGGGAGTTTAGGAAGCAGGGAAAAACTCCAGTCAAATTTAGCCAGTGAGTTTGGGGATAAGGTTGCTCTCTGTTGCATCCAAGCCAGCAGAAGTGGGATTCTGATTCTTTTATATTCCACTGGTTCATGGGGTTTATTCCACTGGAAGATGGAGCTGCACTGTAACTATGCTGTTACACACTGACCACCACAAACCATAAATGTCTTCTCCCACTCTGACAATAACAACCAAAACTTTAGGCCTCCATTACAGCTAAATTAAACTGCCGAACAGTTCAATTAGGCCATTTAAAATGCATATTTTTGGGCGAGTCCTAATTAGCTTTCAGCAAGCAGAGGAAGCCCCAGCCTTGATTAACAACCTCATTTACTCTGAGACACTCGTGCAGAGCCCGGTGATCGCTGCCTGCATCCACCATTGGAGATGAGAAGTTGGTGTGCAACTGCAGAAAATATTAAATTGCGAGTACACGTGGAATTTTACACGGACCAGACAATCAGAGAATCACAACGGCCTGGGCTGGAAGGGACATTAAAGCTCATCTCCTTCCACCTCCATGGGCAGGGACACCTTCCACTATCCCAGGTTGCCCAGAGCTCCATCAGACCTGGCCTTGGACACTTCCAGGGATGGGGCAGACCAGTTTGCAGTGGCTCTTGCAGCTGCCACTGTTTCAGGCCTTCCCAGAACATAAGAAGTTCAATAAACAAAATCACTTGAACACAACGCATGGATGAACATCCACCAGGTCCTATTATGTACAGGGAACCCTGCACTGCTTGACTCGATAGGAGCACAGGAGTTTTTCTGCTGTGCAGCGTGATTCTCATCGCTGACATCCTTGGGAACTCGGAGCCTACAGCACCTTTACAACTGGACCATTAACTTCCTCCTCTCAGCTTAACCTTCTGTGAAAAAAGGATTACAAAGACTTGCTAATGAACATCACCAGTAAGCAACAAGGCCACAGTGTTGCTTTTGCAGCAGAACTAAATTTGATGGATACCAAGAGTGTTTAGCACTTGTACACAATTACACAGCCGTGATGTGTCTGTGGTAACTTCCACATACTGCAAAAAGAATTTTTATGAAAAAAAGTGCACAGGAGTTTGTTCTCAACAGGTTTGGAAGCTGCACTGTTATTCTGTCATCAATTGAGAAGCAAGAATAAAATAGAAACTTCCCAGGGAACACAAAGAAAAAATTACACTCTGAACATCTGCTCACAAATCTTAGAATCAAGCTTTTTACAGAGCCTTATCTCTTAATTACCTCCTGCCCCCTTCCACGCCATCACTTTTGGCTTGCTAATTTAATTTCTCGGACATTTTTGCACTTACGAATTTGACTGCGTTACTCGCTTAAACCAACGACAAACCCTGGCTAGTTGTGAGATGAAAGACCGTAACGAATTTTATATTTTAAATACAAATAGACCAACATTACAGGCTACTGTATCCTGCAGAAGGGTCCTGCAAGCAGTAAATCAGTCCTGCAAGAGCTCTGTGTGAGCGACCGCTTGGCTCCTCCTGCCTGGTGGCTGCCAGCGCCCGGTCACTTCCAACCCCTCGCCAGCTCACGCCTCCCTGCGACCATCTGCAGCTTGAGACGCGGCCTCCCTGCCAGGAGCACAAAGGAGACGAGGCAGGGGAAGCCAGGGAGACAAATCAAACAGCCAGGCAGTGCCCAAGCTTTCCTGCCAGCACCATTTCAGGCCAGCGTGATCATCCAGCCCCGCGCAGACTCCAGGCTCCTCCGGTACCGGCACAACCGCGGGAGCCGCGGCGGTGCTCCCCGGGCTCGGCAATCCCGTCACCACCGCTGCTGAAAGCACCTCTGGGCACCACTTGGCCTGCCAGACGGTGAAACCTCTTCCACAATACTCAAGAGACACCACGGCCAAAGCGTGTCCCAGAGCAGAGCTGTATTTTTTGGAGATGGCGGTGGGATGCTCCCTGCAGCTCCAGCTCTCCTTTAGGCACAGGTATCATACCAAATTTTTTTTTGCTCGACTACTTTTCTGCCCAGGAGGGCTGAAAAGAAGACGGGAACAGCAGCCCAGCTGCAGGAGATGAGTGGTCATTCCTCGTGCCCCAAGACAAGCATTAGCTGCCACTCCACAGCAGGCCAACGAGTCCCAGGGCTGGGCTCTCCCCTGGACCCGACTACCCGGGTCAAGCACACACATCTGGCAAGTGACTCCTACCCCAACTGGGATTGCTGATGTGGTATTAAACAAGCTGTGCATCATTTCCGTATGACCTCGATTCCTGCTCTTACAGTCCTGTTCCCGGACATACTTCAGATACATTTTGAAACTCTCTCAAGAGAACACACTCGAGCTGTCGAATCAAGACTCCGAACAGACTCGCCACAAATACTCTGTTCAACTCACTTAATCCTTAATTAGGTTTCATTTTTTAATGCAAGCCTTCAACAATTAGCTCAGGAGAAACTGTAAAAGCAGAAGCCAGGCCACCAAGGACTTCTCCCACACACATCTCTCTACCGGGGTGGCTGCACCATTATTACATCCTGCAACCCAGCACGGATGTGGATGCACCATTTGGACAGCGCTTGTACAAATCCAGCCTGTAAAATCCAGACACCCCTCTGAAGTGCGCTATTCCCTGAAAAACACTTGCCTGCCACGAAACTTGCACACAAAGGGAACTCTCCACTTAACTGACACCTGCTTTGCGCCAGGAAATAATCCTATCTCCCTAATGTCTGAACTACAAATGAGGTCTTTATTGTTTTCATTATACATACTGTTTACACACGGTTTCATAAAACTCACCACTAACAACTCATCTCCATAATTAATTGAAGTAGGTGGAAACCAGAGTAAGGATTAAAGAGAGGTTTTATCAGCTTAACTCAGAGGTGTCTTCCTGAAGTCACACACCTTCCATGTGCTGCTGCTGCCGTGGGGAACAGGGAGCACTTGGCATTTTGGCACTTCCACTTTGTTCTCTGTATTCGTCTGCACGCAGACCAGACACAGCCACTGGTGGGAATTAGCAAAGGTCTGAGTTTGAACTCAAAATCTGAGCTTTACATAGTGACTTTAAAAACTCACCTCCAATGTTTTGACTTAGTAAAAGCCAAACAGAACTTCTTAGATAATATGTGAAACCACTAGGAACAACAGCTTAAAAAAAAACCCCCTGATTTAGGATTAAATCCTCTAGATCATCTAACCACATTATTTAATACCTTGACTGTGCTTTTCCTGCTCTGAGAGGAGCAACTCCAACCCAAGTCAGACAGTCCCATCACCAGCACACACATCGAGTTTGCCATGGGGGGGACTAACAACGAACATGGAAATATTCATTCTATTCCTTTCAAACTAAAAATGAGTTCAACTTAATATTAAGTGATATATTTGGTTTATCCTCTGCCTGCCTTTTTCCCCCAGAACACCAAGATGTTCAACCAGGTACAACATGGAAGCAACCCCTGCAGCTCTCAAAACAATGCAGGCAACTTCCAAACATGCTGCTCTGGTTTCACCATGCTCACACCACACCAGCAGCCACTTCTAGAACAGCTCCAGGCCCACTGAGACCTTCCCTGAATTCTGCAGCAAGCAGACTCCTAAAGATGGGCAGGAGCTCATATTCACTTTTCCTGAAGCATCTACCTGAAAGGGGTGGATTTTAATGGTGTTATTTACAACTTACAATGTTATAACCCATAAAAGCCTGAGTTTATAGGTTTCTTCCCTGCAGTAATGTTTATCTGACAATAATTTTGCAGACCACAGGTTTACAGAGCAGGGACACCTGGTCTCCAGTTTATACTGAGGTCCAATTAAGTGGCAGGCAGAGGTACTGCTGCTCACCCTCCTCACTCCTCCAACTCAGCCACCTGAAAATTCAAGTCTCCTCCCCCTACTTTACTTTTATATCTTATTTTATTAATGTTACTAAAACTACAGTCGTATGTATGTATGTATCTGAAATCCCTTTCCATCGAGGGTCCATGAAATTGTCTTTATAACCCTTACAACTTGTTTAAGCTTAAACAGTCACTGTCAGTCTGTGAAGGACAACTGGAAAACTTAAACTGAACCACCTCAGTCCCCATTCAGTTCCAAAGAGAAGCGTCTTCCTGTTCTTGCAAAACAGAAACTAATACTGAATAGTCCTAGATGTTTAAGTCCACCGTGCTCTCTAGATAAATTAAAAAATAATGAAAAATCCAGGGTTTTGAAAGAACACCAAGAACTGTAAAGAAGGTTCTGTTAACCTTGAATAAATATCTTGAAGAGGGGTATTGGAAACACACAGGAATAGCGGATGAGTAAGAAATTGCAAGACATCTCGTACTTGGCAAACTTCAAATAGTTTCTCTTTCCCGAACGCATTTCAGGAAAAACAAAGCTACCTTTGTTAAAATGAACCTATTGCAACAGTGTCACAGCCAGCCTGGGCAGGGCAGGTAAACCATGATACCTGGAGCTTTTTTACTCCTGATAACCAAAGCCCTGTCCAAACCCAACCAGCTCAGAAGGAACTGGCACAAACCACCAACCTCAGAACCTTTTAGTTCCACAGGACTTGCTCCTGTTGCTTCCCCAGGCACACGGAGCTCAGCGCACCTCGAGATCATACGGAGGCACTCTCATCATCAGGGCTGATGGACAGTTCTGTATTTACTCAGAGATAACACCTGCCTCTCACAAGATTACTTTAGCACCTACTATAATGTGTTTAAATGACATGTAGGTCTACAGGCACATGAATTTGCTTTTTGATCTATTTACTAAAATGCTGGCAGGTTTGATGCATGCTTTGCAGAGGCCTATTTTTTAAAATAGAGGAATTACACCTTGTTCTTACTTAAAAGTTTCTAAAATATTAGGCTAGACAGAGATCCAAATCCAGGCTCTAAACTGCTTGATAGACCTTGACAACAGGGCTGGCTTTTATGCATCATCTTGTAATGCAATAAATTTCGCTTGAAACATCTTCACCTGTGCACCAAGACGTGTCACTGTGATACAGAAAACCTGACATGAAAATAAAAATAAATTAATAAATTAGTTGCTCCGAGAACAACTGTCTTATGGCCAGAAAAACGCACTTCCTACGAGAGACTCAAAGAGATAATCTTATTTTAGTTTATTGAAAGGTAATTTAAGTAAGGAATAATTGCGAAGTACAACTAATCAGGCAGCACGTAATTTAAGACTGGAGACAAAGGTATGAGAGCTGATAGCCACAGTCCTCCGATTTCACTGGAAATGCAGTTAATGAAAAGCCGAGATTTTAACCTGAAGTTAATGTTCTACCTCGAACGATGGCACAGGAAGTTTTGAAGGTGTAACCTGAGCACCCAACAATAGAAAACAAATAGAAGAACCCAGCATTTCTTGATTTTTAATGCCTGTGTTTCTGCATGCTTGCTTTTTTGAAACCACACGGAGATCTGCTTCTTACAGAAAGCTCTCTTCCTTTCTCCAGCTAACATTATTTGCCAAGCTTCCTTTTCATTGTTCAGCACCGTAATCCCCCCTCTTTCACTTACGCCCTCTCTGCCGAGGTATTCATAAAAATCCTCTGAATTCTTCTCCTTCTCCCTTTCCAACCCTCCCCACACAGACGTTTTTTCCTCACGTACGAACGTACGAATCAACCCAACGATTTGGCCACTTCCCATGAGGGAACATCGGCAGCATCCAGCACGGATTCAGGAACGCACATTTTTAATCCACAGCCACCGCTCCACCAGCAGCACATTCCTTGCCCGGTCTCCCAGGCCCATGGACAGGTGCCCACACCTGGGAGCAGGATGTGAAGTGCAGGAAGCTGCCAGTGCCAATCCTACACACTGGCCACGGATGTTTCCAGCCTAGCAGCACAGGCTGTGTTCCTGGGAAAGGAAACCAGTCTTTTCAATAAAACACAGTCTCTCCTCTGCAGGATACAGCTCTCTGCATGTATCTGCTAACAACATCTCAGTATTTCTCCACCCCCTTCCCATGTTTCTCCTTTTTGTCAAGCTCTCCAGCATTTGTTCTGGGATCTAATTAAGGTCCCTTATCACCATGGCAAGAGGGGGGCAAGGTCTAACAAAACAGCATTAATGAACCGATTGTTTTCGCTGGGCACACGCAGAGTTCTAATCCCCGAGACTGGAACGTATCTACACTTGGAAAAAAAAAATTAAACCTAAAGGAGTCTGTGTTGTTTACATTTTCGCAAGACTTGAACTAGAAGCCCTGTAAAACTGGCATAATCCAACAGCACCTCAGAACTTATTTTTAACGGGAGTTTTATTCTGATTAGGACAGGCAGCTTCATTTTGTTTCCTCTTCTGAGCATATGCAGAAGTCTCGCTCCTACCATCTGACTCTGCTTCAAAGAGATGAGCTTCCCGTAAACTTCATTAGTTAGATGCCATTTTATAGGTAATTCAGAACCTCTTCCCACCTTTCTGGGTTATTAAATCTATTAACATCCCAGGATATTGTTATGTAAGTACTGCTCATCTCCATTATGCAGCAGAATTAGACGAGAGCGATTAGAACCAAGTTTGCCTTGTTTCATCTCATTCCCTGTGTGAACTCAGGTACCAGAAGCCAAGAAAACCTTCAGGGGATGCAGCTTTGATACTGAAGGGAAAGACAAACAAAGGAGAACCAGCAAAGTCCACGAGGGGAAAGAAACGTGGGCACTTCAGCTGAGAACCGTTGGGGAGACGGTACCGTGTTTCCCTGCCCTGCAAGAGCAAATTCTTCACTCCTCCCAGCATTCACGTCCTTGTTCCCTCCCTTCATCTTCGATCCAACTTCCAGTAACATCCAAGGATTTTAATACCACCTACAGTCAACCCCTTGGAAGGATCCCCTCCAAGAAATGTCTTGTTTAAATGCTACAGAAAGTGTTCCTCTTCACTCTACCACCTCTTGCAACTCGCTCCCCAGTTGCCTTTTGAAGAAGCTGCTACAAGAGGTTAATTTTTGGACAAGAAATCAGTCCTGGCCACAAAGTAATCTGCAGAAAGAGCTCTCCGCCTTTCACTAGAATAGAAGTCGTGAAAATAGAATCCTGAACCTTTCAATTAAGCATGAGAACTCCTCTATGTCATCTAAAGGGGAAGAAGTTTTACAGCCCAAACTTCGAAGGTTGCCTCCTATTCCCATTCTGTGCAATAAGATACATACTGAAAATCTGACTCTCCAGTGCAGGATAAAATGTAACATTTTCCGAAGCAGGATGCACACTGGAAGAGCCATAGGATAACCACACACAAACAACAGGAAAAATGCAAGGAGGAAACTCCAGCAGAGGAGGAACTAAACTTCTTTTTACTAAAAGAAATCAAGAAGTATTTTTAAAGCAGTACTGAGAGACTTCTTCAACGCACTTCTCAAACCTTAACTCATTTTCTCAACACTCCTGGCAAGCAAACACATCCATATTAATAATCCCATTAAACAAGTGGGGTGAGCAGGACAGAAAAATGATGGCACTGTTATAGGGCCAAGAGAGAAGTCAGCGTCGGCTCAGCGATACCTCCTGCGTATTTTAAATGCAAACCTACTTCCCTTATCCACTGTTCTACTGTCATCACACATTTCGGAAAATAAAAGCCAACGCCAGAGAGGGGGACAGCAACTTCAGCCCACTGCTTCACATCCCACCTACTTGTTAAATCCCTGCCTGCCCAGCTTGGTCACCTGCCCTTCCGGACAACAAAGTGTCTTCTAGTGGGAGTCCTTCTGCTCCGAAGAGCATCACACAGTGCAAACAGAGATCGTCATACGGCGTTTGCTCTCCCATCCTCTCCGCAGGAGAGAATCACGTGCAACAGTTGTGATGTTTTTTAGTAAATGCAAGTTCGCAGGCAGCGTGGGACAACAAGACCGTGAGGGGTGGCTGGTAAGAACACAAACACTCGTTGCCGTGTGTTTGTGTAGATGGCAAAGGCAAAGGAACGCCGCTCCCACCCAAACCAGCCTTTGTTTCGTCCTTTGCTCCCACGTTCGTGGCCCCACTGGCCTCAGCAAGCACTCCTTACACCGCACAGGTTTTGAACAGGGTTAAGACAAAGTTTCACCATGCCAAGGAAGCAACACTGCAAGAAAGAGGGATGTTGAAGCCCTGATGTCTTCTGGCTATCACATGCACAAGGCACTCGCCTCTCTGAAGACAAAAATACTGAACTCCATTCAGAATTAAGCAGGAGGCTGACAAAATAAAGGAAAATTTGGCTGGGTCGCAGTGAGCTACAGCACCCCATCTTTCTCACCCCCACTCCTGCCTAAAACGCTGAGGACTTTGTAGAATCATTTAGGTTGGAGAAGACCTCCAAGATCATCAAGTCCAACCATTAACCCAGCACTGCCAAGTCCACCACTAAACCACGTCCCCAAGTGCAACATTTTGGAGGTTGACTCCAATAATGTTTCCTGCATGAGAGTGCTCAACCTAATTTTATTTCAGGTACAACTGTAATAAAACTACTTCTTATTACAACACGTAATTAGTGGTTAACTTTCCAAAATAAAAATGGCCGTGAAATTCAGAATCAGGCTATTCGTCTACAAACCAGTAATTTTTTTGCTCAAGCCCCCCCAAATATAAAACCACTTACATTGACAAATGCCACAGAATTACGACTCTGACCTATTGGGTAAATAAAGTCAATGTGATTTAAAATGATTCAAAGGGCTGGGAGTTGGACTGGATGATCCTTGTGGGTCCCTTCCAACCCAGGATATTCTATGGTTCTATAAAATTCCAGAAATCCAACGCTTACAGAGACTCTCAACCCTGCACATGCACTCAGAAACTAAATACATTATCTAGAGGTAGTAAACAGATTTGTAATGGGTGTCACTTATCCCTGTCAACTGCGCTGATGAATAACACTGTTAACATGGATCGGATCGCCCACCAACTACAATCACAGGCTTCCCCTGTCCAAGAGCCACGGAACCTCTCCAATTAGCTGCTCAGAACTAATTGTCAGATGCAGTTTTCAGTCAGCAGTTTCTTCTCCCCCCTTAACGTATTCCTTTTGCAGGCGTTGCCCACAGCACCAGCCTTGCTCAGCAACCTCCTTCCCTCCCTCCCTTCCACACTCCGGCGTCGTGTCCCAGACCTAATCTCTCCTCAGAGCTTTTGAGCACAGCTCTCCCAGGCAGCTGACATTTAAATAAGCTCTGTATTGACTTTCCTCTGCTGTACCTCAAGTCCTCCTTGTTTTCCTTATGTTCATATTCCAACTCTGCTGCTGTGCAGCTCCTTCCGAAGATAATGGAAGCGGAGCTGGACTGATAATCAATAAATACCTTCACCCTGCAATCCCTCAGAGGCCGAGTGAGTCCAGGAGATTTCCCTCTCTTCCCATGCATATTATTCACTATTTTGGATAAACTTCTAAAAGGCAGGAAAAGGTCCTTTCCCAAATCTGCAGCACATTTCAGACAACGCTAAGCCTGTGAACTTTCCTTTAACTCGCATTAAACCGATACAACTTTTAATTAAAAAAGTAATTTTGAAAAATTGCTTGTGCGGTGCGGAAGGTGATGTTCAGACAGCATCACTGATCCCTGGAGTTCTGCAGCCTTGAGTTTAATAAACTGAATTTTCAAAAGTAAACACAGCTTGCATCAGCACGAACCTTCTATTTTAGCCTAGTATTTTCCATCCTTTCCTCACTTAGCCAGAAGAGGATGTTCTCAGAGCACCACACACTCAACACTGCACGGGTGTCACCCGACTGGAAAGGGAGAAAATTCCCAGCCCCTGGAGCTGTGTCCGCCTGCCAGGTGAGGGAGCCTTGCCTCTGATGGAGCAAGGGAGGCAGGTGAGACATCTCCTGTCCCACCCAGGACCACCAGAGCTGAGGAACAAACTCACAGCCAACCTGCTCCCTGGTGAAGAAAATCCCGGGCACAAGGACTGCCATAAAATTTACACCCGAGCCTCTGCGATCCTGCCTCCCCCAGCTGTAATTCAGGATTTATTTTGCCTAATTTGTTACTTCCTGTAGTAGGTAATCCAGCAAGGGGGAGGGGCAAAGGGCAGAACAAAAGCAAAATAAAAACCAAACCAAAATATCTTGCCCTAGGCAGAAACAAGTCAAAAACACTCTCAGGTTTCCTTCTGTTTGTTTTTATAACTGTTCACCTGGGTTGGTTTTTTTTGGGTTTTTTTGGCACATTCTTTTAGAAGAATCATTTGAATCATCTTTACTCCACAACTTCAAAAAGATGCTCCATGACAGCGGGTGTCATTTCTCCCTTTTCTCTCCTCTTGCCCCCTCACCAATTTATCCCAATTATCCCATTGCCCAGCGCACAGGCTCAAACAAGGGCTGGGAAACCAAGATTCTTGGATTCATTTCCCAACTGCACTTCTAGCAGGTCATTAATTTCCCTGTGAGCTGGTTTGCTCCTCTGTACAGCAGGGAGAGATGGGTTGTGCAGCTTTATCCCTGTTTATAAAACAAATACTCTGAGAATCCAGGCACGCTGTGCTGATCTGAAACACCAGGCACTCAGTTATTACACATAAATAAATATAAATACAGCATCTACCATTTTCACTCTACTTATTTGCATTTCTACTATTTTAAAACTTCTAATGGTGTTAGAAATGCCAAAAGGAGACGATTTCATGTTCTCATGCCTATTCCACCAGGAAATGCTAGGCCTGAATGCAATTTTTTCCTTCTGCTAAAACTGTACTTCTAACTGTATCTTCCCAGTCAAACCTTCATAAGAAAGCAACTTTAAAGGTGTTGTTTGCAGCTGCAGTGAAATAAACACTTAAACATTCAGTACTACCCATGCTGAGCGAGGTATTTCATCTTCACATCCTTTAACTCTGAGCACCACCACCGATTATCCCGTAAAACTTAATTCTGGAGAGCGTTTTATTAAATATGCATTTGGATTTGGTCTCACTCCCATAAAATATTTAATCATGTGCCTAAACATTAAGTACCCCACCAAGCCTGGATTTTAGGCTGTCTGGTAACACACACAACAAACTCCAGAAGATAAAACACATTCATTCTTTATCTGAAGAGCTCCGCTCCACAGATCAGCCTTTCAGAGATGTGCCAGCTTCAGCTCTAACTAGCTCTTCACACTTTTTTAAGACTAATAGGCTCCACATATTCATCTCCAAAGGGTATAAATTCCCTTCCTCTCTTCCCTTTTTAAATATGTCAGGCAACATTACAAAAAAATAACATCTGTGCCACAGTTATGCAATAAGCAGCATGATAACCATTAAACTGCGCTTTATGGAGAGTGGGCTGAATTAAAAAAAAACAAAAAACAAAAAACAACAAAAAGGAATCAGGGAAAAAAGTTTAGAAGTTCACCTCTAAACCTTTGGATCAGGGAGGGTTTCAGCACTACCACTCTCCCTTGCTTATTCCAGACTCCCTGTTTTGCTGCCCTTCCTCACTGATGCCTCGCGGCTATTAATGGCAGCCTGAAAATACACGCCATGAACTGCAAAAATGGATTGAATCTGGCTGGAAAGGGCTTAAACATCCAGTAAGAAGATGAAGAATCCCAAAAGTGGTTTTAGTATGTGTGTACATTTTGTCAGAGTATACCAAGAGCACTATATATTCTTTTCTTGCAACACTTAGCAAGCCTTCTCTTTTCATAAATATAGGTCAACAGAGCTAAACTCTGTTTTTGCCTCAACTCCCACTTTAAATGCATAAAAAATTAGATTTTTAGGGAGCAGAATGAAAGGAATGGTGTATTTCATGCTATTATACACCCAGCCAAGGATCCCAAAGGGTTTGTTTGGGCTTTAAAAACAAAACAAAAACCCTTGGCATTTGTCAGACTAAAACCATTTTTCTTTGGTCTTTGCACAACCATCCTTTCCAGATTTGAATAAATAACATCAAACAAATTATTCTGACTTCCATTACCATGCAATGCACAGAAGTTGTTCAAGGATAGACAAAGACTCAGAAATAGAGTGTAAAGCGTTTGGGGACTCTGAGGAGGACCCTGCAGAGCCCCTATCAGACCTGGAAATGCTCATTCCAACCCCTCCGCTCCCCCCTTGTTATTTAAATTTAAGCAGCCTCATATTGCCCCAAAAAGAAACTATTCAAACAGCCACAGATAACAAGTTTAGCAGCCACCACCACCACCACAGGGGATGGCTGTACCCATAAATGCATGGAGGAGGAAGGTATTAACAAAATTTTAAAAATATTGATTAAACTCTGAGCTCCACATCAAGTTTTCAACCTGCCCCTTGCAAATGGAGGTGTGATTTAACACGGCTCATTCAGCAAATGCCCAGGCCTAACTGAATAATAGAACATATAATATATAATATATAATAATACCTTCAAATATAATCATGTATTATATAAGCACAATATATTTTTATATGTATTATGTATAATATATAAACTTAACTGCCTTAAACTGCCTTTTGTTTTAACATCAACCCAGGAACGCAGGGTGAGAACTTGTAAATGATATTCTCAGCTGCAGATATTCTATGTTTACTGCACGTTGCAATGGGGAAAACAACCCTTATGCTTTCACAGGAGGTTTAAGGCACAAGACAGTCATTAAGCTCTTCTGATACAATATTTGGACTCCTCCATGCACAAACTCACTGATCACAACGCAGATGAAGACTTTTCCATACCACACCAGGCCAAAAAGCTTCAGAACACAATTTAAGCAGCATTTTCCTCTTTTCCCCATTACTTTCACTGAAATGTCCCACCAGCAATCCCTTCCTAGGAGCCGCCTTCCTCCATTCCTGCTCTTGGCTCTTTGCTGGCATTGGGAGGCTTGGGGCTGTTTTGTTTTCAGTCTCAAGCCACTCATTTTGCCCAACATTCCCTCCAGACCACCTGCAGTGGTTGAAAAGTTAATCCAAGATAGCTCCAGACTCACCCTGACCTAAGCTTTGGGATGTCTTGAACTCGTCCTAGCGAGGAATCCAGCACACAGAGATGAGCACCACAAACAAGGGAGGAAGGGAGGATGTAGTTCAGAGGGAAAAAAACCAGAAGAGGCCTGAGATACCAGGGTTTGCTTAACACATGAACTGGAACCTGTAATTCCACACACCTGCAGTCAGAACCAGGAATTCCACACAAAAGCAACCATATAACAACCAACGCACCAGCCACCAACTAGCTCCAGCTCTGCATCACAACCCATGCCCATCCTTCCTGCAAAGCCAGAAAAGCTCCCAAAGGGTGAAATCAGCACTAGACCCTGCTGATGATTAAGCACCAGATTTTAAACACCCCTCTGCAGAAGAAGAAAGAGTTGTAAGCAGCACGTGGTTCTCAGCTCAACACCGTACAGGGACATAAACCATAACCTGAAGGTAAATCCTGGAACACAACTTCGTGCTGCCTGAAACAGCCATAAATTGTGACACTGAGCGATCGAGCCAAGCAAAAATTCACTCTTTCAAACCAGAAACCCCTTGGAAACACAGTGGCCTGCCCAGCCTCCCATTCACCTCCCAAAAGGCTGCTGTTTGTAACTGCTGGTGAGGCACCATTCAAACCCAGGAAGCAGCAGGCAAGGAATGAGCACAAATTAACCAAAGAAACACTCACAATAAACAAAACTCTTTTTTCCCCTGCAGTACAAACTCTCTCCATCAAATGATAAGCTAACCAGACAAATAAGACAATTAAGTAAGTGAAGGTTACTGGGTTAGGACAAATTATTTGTTCTGCGGGAGGTTTCAGCTGACGGGTTCCTCCGCATCTGCCATGCCTGGCTGGGCTAACACCACGTGGCTCCTCTGCTTCACATCAACTCATGGGCACCACGGGCAAGAAATGGTCCTAAATTCCACTGTTATCCATTAGCCACGCTGCTTGTGTCATAGCCAGCTGAATTCCTGCACGAGCTGGCAATGAATGCTCCGCGTACTTCAGAATGAATCTATCTCACACACACGAGTCACTACACGGACAGGTGATTTTGATAGAGTAGATTTTCTTAGAGGCAGGCATAAACAAACCATGGGAAATTATTGTGTGCTGCTCCTTACAGAGCCAGCGGTGCCAGGGAGATAGGGGTTTGCTTGTTTGCTCTAACACGAGCTGCAAAATTGTGGTCAGCAGCACTTTCCCTTCTGATCTTCCCAAAAATTCTACCCGTCTTTCCACATTAAAGGCACGGCTGTCAATGAAGTTAACCTGCCCGTGTAATGGCAGCAAAAACACTAAACAAAAAAAAAACCCCACATCACAACTTTTTGTAGCTAAAATCATCCCACCTCCCAACAGTTTTCTTCACGCAAACGAGAACAGTGACCACCCTGAAAAAGGCAATTTTCGTTTTCCCCCTCGAGGTTCAGAGAGAGCCAAGATTACTAATTGCTCCATTCCCTGGAGCAATATGAAATAAGACCCAGCATCCATCTGTATCACCGCTGAAATACCAGCATGACCCTTCAATTCATATTCAGAGTATTAAACCATGACCTTGCGAGGCTACCAGGAATAAATGCTGCTTGCTGGCCAAACAGACACCAGATTCACTCTGTACTGGTTAAATTCCCAGCCACCCTCCCCGTTCCCATGAAGCAGTTAAGTATTTCTCTGAAGTTATTCAACAACTGTGAAGGTCAAGTATTGTCCTGGTCAGTCACAAACAAACCCACCTTTCATGTCGATCTGTGCTTCAGCCACCGAGTAAAACCCCAAGCAGAGAGGGGGTGGGGAAAAAGGACAGGAAATTAGTAGCAAAGGGCCCACACCTGCTCTCAACAGCACAGCTGATGCTTGCAGAGGGTTTAGCTGATCCAGCCAGAGACCTGAAAACTGGGGCCAATGCAGTGGATGGGAAAGAAGTATTTTTTTTTACCGTGTAAAACTCATAGTTTCAGCTAAAATACAAAAAAAATTTAAAAAGAGCTTCAGTGGCACTTCTGAAGAATTAAAAAAAAAAAAAAAAGGCTTTGGAAGCTTTAGATTTGAAGCTTCACAAGCTTCTTATGAAAAATGCAAGCTTTGAAAAACTTCTGAAGAATTAATATTCTTACTTTGGGCTCTTCTACTGCCAACAGACTACGGATGCTGTAACTAATAAAAAATAATTAATGCCAATAAACAGCCCCTTCATAAGGCTTCAGCTTCTCTCCTCCATCAAAGACTCAACTCATTCTTTGGGACATTGTACAGGAAACAAAATTCACCCACAGAACTCGTCTTTTCTACGTTTGGTGCCTCTGTGCTGCAGCTCACAATCAAAATCCTCCCAAAGTGTGAGGAAAGGAATAGGATTTTTTTAATAAGGACACAGCTCCAAAAGCAGCTCCAGAGCATGGCAGAGACCTCACCTGGAATGGAGCTGGGGAAGAGCTGGGAGTTTGTGCAGCAGCCCTCCCAAGAGCCCAGGTCTCATGCTGGCAACGAAACAACCAAGAAGTTTCTGAGAAGTGCTCCGAGCATCCCACACTGCACCAAGCCACGTCCTGGCACTCCTGAGAGTCTGGCCATGTCCTGCAAGATCCACAAGAGCTGATTTTCCTGATAAACTCCATCGGAGTGTCCAAATACCCTCAAAAATGTAACAGTCTCATAGCATGAGCCACCTTCTCACCAGTTTCAGCATGTCAGGAAAAGGACAGTGACAATGTTGGGTTTTGGTAGGTGAGGAGCTCCTTACTCTAGGGGAGAGCAGACGTAGAAAATGTCTCATCTGTTTGGCGTTAGTTTAGAAATCCCGACAGTCCTCTCTCCAAGGGCCTCAGGGGAGCAGCGTGAAACAGCTCCAGACACCAGCAGGGAACACCACAAAGCAGGAAGGGACCTTCACACCGTGAGCTGCCAAACCCGCCACGAGGAGCCCTTCTGCACAACAGAAACCCCACAGAAGCAAGGAGAGAAAGCTGATAAATTGGCAAAAAAAGCCTAACTGGTGTCAAGGCCAGGCCTACAACCTCTGCTGCTCCTGCCAGCCTCAGTGACACACGGGAGACTGGCACTGCAACACCACACAAGGTGACACCACAAGTCAGACCCCAAGCTCCCTCTTAAGACAGAGGCGCTCGTGGTCGGATGCCTGAGGAAAACAACAGCTACTGGTAGAGACAGAGACCACAGTCATGACAGTGACAATTCAGAAAGGTGTCAAAACTGATGGGGTAAATTAATTAGCTGGGGTCCAAGCAGAAGCAGCGCTGTTGGCCCAGCCGACTGTGGTTCCACCTTCCCACGGGGCAACACCAGTACATCAAGACAAGGAGACTGATCAGAAACTTCTAGTGACACATCCACCCAGATTGTGAAAATACAGCACAAAACAAAGACAGAGGAGATCAGTGAAAGGCACCAATTAGCCAGCAGAATTTTCCACCATGGGAGGCTATCGAGACAAGAGCTTGGATAAATTAAGCAAACCAGATACCTCGTAGTCAAAAGCTTTTTTAAAGACAAACAAGACTGCAAATACGAGCTCAGACTGCTGGGCATAAATCACCTTCTGAATGCTTAAGGGTTAGAAGAAAACTCTGCCCAGGGACAACACCCCCGTCGCTGCCCACTCCCAGATCTCCGTGCAGTTCCTCCAACTGAGCTGGCACAGACCCTGCCTGTGACTGGAGGGCACTGGGCCACATCCCCGGATTATTCACAGGGCTGACGTAGCAATGCAGACACAGATCCACCTCATCCGTGTCACTGTTTGGAGACTGCATAATCATAGCTCAGCCCATGCCAGAGCAACATGAGGAACACCTTCTGTACAGAAGAAATTCTCAAGATTTAAAGTTTTAACACAAGCTAACAAACGCCAGGGATGAAAGAAATCCTGGGATGAAAGATCTCCATGACACCTGCTCTGAATAAAAAGACATTGCTACAAAAATATCACAGACCTGCTGGTCTAGAGCCTTTGCTTCATGTCATTCCCCAGACATCAATTTGCAATAGAGGCACACAAAAGCAGCATTACACAGATTACACGCTACTCCCCTGAACCGCAAACAAAATCCACCCAGCACTAACCCCGCAGCCCAAAGCACCACTGCACCAAAGCCACGTCCCCTGGCTGTTCCTAAGAGGACTTTGCTAAGGATAACGGTTCAACACTCATTTGCAGAACTGACAGCTCCTCCCGCAAACTTCGCTCTGCCTCAGCTTTCCCAAGCACTCCCCATTTTTCCTCGTGTCCACAGGCAGGTGAGCAGTGCTACCAACCCTTTGGCACCGGCAGCAGGACCGGTTTTATCCTCAATTCGTGCATCCTTTCAGGCAAAGCCCCACGCCCGGATGCTCAAACCAGTTCATCATCTTCAGCATGTGTAACTTCACTGCTTTCCACACAACACAACAACACAGCACATGGCAATTATTTAATGTTCGGTTGTAACGGCACCCAGGAGCCCTAAAATAAAAAACCCAAAAGGCTGAGATCCCCCACCACGCCTCTCACACCACATACAGGTAACAAATCAGGTGGGTCCCTGTGCTTGAACAGCCCAGACCTCTGCACAGGTGACATTACGGCTGTGTACGACCAGCTCAGAGAAAAGAGGGAAGAGCAAGGCACCAACAAAACATGGTTTGCTCAGTTTTATGCCACATGGCTCATTTACTCACTGCTGGCAGCTTCCACAAAATCAGGCTCGTCAAGCACCTGACTGTATACACAGGTAATGATTATAAAGCCAAATCAAGCGAGGCTAAAAGTACACAAAGATCTAGCATAAAAATAAAAAAGTGCAACCCCCTCCCAGGTGGAAAACAGGACTTTGAACGTAACAGGTGGATTATATAAGCATTATTTTGCTCCCAATTCTCAAAATATTTTTTTTTTAAATACCCTCACAGACCAAAAACTGTCATTACTGAGAAGCAATTGCAATTTTACTCTGTTAAACAGTCAGGCTACCCACCTCTCTCAGGGCCAAACACAAACGCAGCCACAGCAACATCAAAGAGCCCCCACGCAAGGAGCAGGGCAAGGCCTGGAGCATCCATGGCTCTCCTCCCTGGATCTTGCCCAAGGAAAAGATTATTTCCTAATGCTGCTTTTTGTTTGCAATGGGGCATAAACTTCAAGGGGCCGGTTCACTGCTGTGCTTGAGGAAAGCAGCACGGTCGGGCTTGTTGCTACAATGGAAAAGCCTTAATATCCAAAAAATGCACCTCGCATCGATGGTTGTGTCCCACACCCAGGATCCAACCTGAGCCAGACCCCTTTGTTTGGGAACACTTTCTCCCCAAGCCTGGGGCCTTCTTGGTCCTGCAAGCACATTTGAGTCTTTTCATACGTTTCTTTGCAGAGCCAGGAAAAAGATACACACGTGACCCATCACAAAAACATCCAGGAGGCCTCACCACCTCAAAAGAGAAGGACACCACCAAGGCACTGCCCCACACAGATGTACTCCCTGTCCCAGCTATGGAAGTTAAAACCCACTGGCCACAACCTCTTCTCTTTTTTTCTATCTGAAAGAGACTCCTCAGCATTCAGAACTCAACGTTTAAGTGGGCTGCTGGAGCCTCGCCTCCAAAAGGCAACAGCAAACACAAAAAAAGGAAAAACAAACGCACAAAAATCCCCCCTCCCTGCCCCCAAAGCTGAGCAGAGGGCGAGGAGCAGAGAGGGAAAGGGGGACGAGGCACACGGGGAAGGCGGCCGGGTGCTCCCCTTTTCTGCCTCCCTTTTATTCCTGCTGAGTGTAGTAACACTTGAACTGGCTCTCTTTATTTGCAGCCGGATACGCGCTTTCAAAGATACTGTACTACTGTGTAGGCCAAGCAGGGACTCTCTTTCTTCCCTCGGTTAGGGCTTTTGGGAAAATAATTATTCACCAGAACTGCCATCGTGAACAGAGCAAGCTAAATCAATGTAGCTTTGTATGGGCCATTGCCACTGCAAAGCAAATACTCCATCAAGACATGGATCAGCGAGAATTTTATCACTAGGAATCCTTATGCACATCTTTGTGTATTTTTAATATCCACCTTATTGCTCGGCCTGTCCCCTCCCCTTTCCATGCTCCTGCACCCCACCCTCCCCACGGATTTGTCTCGTGTCACTGGCAGCTACGGGGCTTGGCCACGAGATTCACATCAGTAAAAACATCTTAAACACACAGGTTTATTCTCCTTTAAAAAAAATTATAATAAAGCATTGGTGCAGAGCAGATTTATTCACTGAACAGGTTGATTTATTTAACAGACTTGACATACATCAAAACCTACTATAGGCTTACATAATTGTTATCCATTTAGCAGGTCTGGTTCTTTTGTCAAGTATTTGTTTTTCAAAAGTGATTCACTAAAGACTGCTGCCTTCTGCACAGCTCACATACCTTAACAAACGCAGTCTTGCATGGGGTATTAGCTGGAGTGACTTTAAATTGCATCCTACCTGCTCGAGCGCTGCCGCTATTTTTTTACCCTCTGTATTATTCCTTTACTAAACCACACGCACGCACACACACACACACAAAAAATTAAAAACAGAAAAGCAAGAGGCAGGAGCGTGTGTAGAGGCACACCGAGCCCCGCTGGCAGCAGCGTGTGCCGCGGGCTCGGTGTTACCGCAGTACCACGCCGCTCCAGCGATGCCAGCAGGTACCTCCGGCGCGGCACAGCCGAGTACCAGGATGTTGATGGCTGCACAGAGGTTTCGGGGCCGGCTCGGGGCAGGGGGGGGACGAGCAAAGAGCCGGGCGGAAACGGGGGGGAAAACCTCCGGGAGGATTTAAGGACCACGGAGCCGTTTTGTTTTCCCGCAAGAGGCTCATCGAGGCCTCGGCTCGCACAGGCGCACCGCTCCCTCCGGCCTCACGCATCCACCCACGGCTCCCGGCCGCGAATCCCCCAAATACGCACCCATCCTGCGCGGGTTCCCAGCGGGAGGCGGAACACGGCGGAGCATCACCCACAGCAAACCGATCGCCTCGGCGTTCATCGCCGGTCCCTCACGGCTTGTTTGGGTTCATCTATCACACCGTGCATCGCTCGCTCGTCTCGGAGCCGAGGAAGGATTTCATCCCCGCCCGCCTCCCTCGCTCCAGCATCCTCCTCGCACACACACACCGGGCACATCCCGGGGGCTCGGGGATGGCAGCGCCCGGGTGCCGACCGCACGGACCCGGCGCTCCGCCGCCCGCCAGACAGATGGTTAATTACATTCACAGCCGCATTTTGCGCTGGGATAGAGTTTCAGACAATGAGCCAGTTTTATTTGATTAGCCAGTTCTCTAGTTTAATGCGCGCGGTGACAGCTACTCCCAAGGCTGGGGCTTTTTTTTTTTTTTCCCCTTAAATAAAAATAA
>VZTD01004401.1:41924-58164 GCA_013397725.1 Rhagologus leucostigma | reverse complement strand
GGCGGGAGCGCGCACCGCGCCCGCTCCGGCCATAAAGGGCGCGTGGCCGCTGCCGCCGGGCCCGGGCAGGTGCCGAACGCTCCGCCGGGGCTGCGGCACCGCCGCGGGCAGAGGGAACGTGGGCGCCGAGAAGGGTCGGGGGGAAGGAAGAACAGGCCGGGCCGGGCCGGGCCGGCGGGGAGGGGACAATGGGGGCGGGGCCGGGCGGGTGTCACCCCCCGCGCACGGCTCGGCCGGACCCCGAGAGTGGATCTCGCTCCCAGCGCTGTCCATCCGGCTTAATTCTCCGTGGTGGATATGGGAACCACCTTAGGGCTTACAGCAGCTTTTCTGATTTATTTTCATGATCACGTTATTAATAACAGCGTCTAAAACTATGGTTTACCTTCAGATGCCCATTAACGGGAGGAGGCTGCCTCATCTCAGGGTGGCTGAGGACTTGCCGAGATGCCAGGCACGCAAAGGGAAGGCAGGGACGCACCAGACGCTGCCTTTTGCCGAGCAGGAGGGCGACAAACAGGCAAGGCAGGAGCCAACAACTCCAGAGTCTGTGAGCTGATAATATCCACCCCTTCTCGCAGGACCCCCACTCCAGCTCTTACTGTTGGAGCCCTGTGTCTGTGACACCCTCCCATGTGCACCGGAGCCGGAGTTACTGCACTGGGGACTGGAGGAAACTTCTGTTATTTCATCTTCTGAATCAACAGAATGGTTTAGCAAATACAAGGCAAACCACACACACCTATTTTGACTGCAGTTGAAGTAAAACAAGTTGAGTATTAGCCTTTAGGTTTATTTAAGTTCACTGTGATATTTAAAAGAGGTTTCTAGTCTTAAGTTATCCCTTGAGTTTACTGCCTTTTCATCTTAAACAACACATACAGTCTAAAAATTGATTAGCTAATTCCGTGACTAAAATATTAAAGTATCAAGCACTTTAGTCCTCGTTCCCACAGCATCAGAGACCCCCATGCATGCAGTAATAAAACAGGAACATATGACAACATATGGAGTGCTCTCTGAATTCAGAACACTTTACACATGAACCTTCAGCACTGCAAAATAAGGAACTAATCTCATTTGTTCTTCATTAACAGCAGTACCCAGGACCAGGACATGCCATACATCACATGTGAATAAATTATTCATTCCCACTGTCAGGGCACACATTTGAAGGGGTGTAGAAACAGACACCAGCAGGAAGTGATTTGACCAAGGCCACAGAGTGAGGCAGTGTCATAGTTACTGGGAAGTAAGTAACACTTCCCAGTCCTATCCCCAGTGATGGTTTTCCTCTCCAGCCTCACCACATTGCTATGGGAATCACACGCTTCACTCCCTGTACCTTTGCACGTTTGTAATGCTGCATTTTATTTCGCTCCCCCGTCATTTTCTTGGCAGAAGGATTCAAGTAATATAAATAAGTAATTAATCAGGGTCAGGTGAGATGGTGACAGCACACCTGGCAGTGCTCACTAAAATAAACACACAGGTGGATGGTGGTCATGAACTGCTTTCAAAATGAGCTGGGGGCAGGTTTTGCCCTCAGCACCCTCACATAGGGGCTGTGCCCTTCAAACGTGCCACCAAAGGCACACAAGCAAATTTGGCAGCTCCTCTGCTGAGGCACCTCCCGGGGCAGGAATAACGTGGCCAGAAGCACCGGGAGACCAACACCTGGTCAGACCCACCCAGCTGCTGCCGGTGCCTTTGGCAAGGTGCCACACTGGAGCTGTGTGCTGGAGGTGATGGCAAGCACCTGAGTATAATCACCAAGATAAGATTAGAGGTAAACCTGGGGAGGGCCTTGGTGGAGATGAAAAGACACATTCAATTAAGTGAGCCTTGCACCTGGATCCAGTTTAGAAGAGACAACCCAAGTATTTATTTAAGTGCTGTATTTTAGAGGGGACACAAACATAAGGCTCAAAGATGATTCTTAGGGCTGTGAAACAATATAACGCCTTTAGTTCCGCTTACCCACACTACTCGTTTAAGGCCCTTCAGTTACAGAGCCACCACAATACTGATCGATAGGCAGCATAAAGTTCTGCACAGCATCTCAGGCAATCTGAAAAATTAACAGTCTGTGCACTGTGATCTTTTCATGTACTGCCACAAACAGCTGTGGAAGGTGCACTGACGTGGTGGAAGCGCAGCCACCCACCTTGGCAGGGTATTAATTTTCCAGGCTGTCGAATAAAGGCTCACAGGTGCGAGAACAAGGTGCTAAGAAAGCTCCTTTTGGCAGGAAGGGATGGACAGCCCCTGAGCGAGGGGTGATTGTGATGCCAGCCCAGCCCTGCCCCACAGCCCTGCTGTTCTCCCCACCCCCCCGTGCAGCTCCACTGCTGCAGCCAGCACCGCGATCATTCACTGCAACCTGTACCATGGAGCAGAGCAGACATTTACATCTGTCCCAGCCTTCCAGCTGTCTTCACACACAATCCATGTGCCCAGACATGGATATATGCCAGGAGACTCTGCCTGCTGGTCTCTCTAGGAAGCAGGAGTCAGTCTAAGAGAGAAGAACCTGGGTTATGACAAGAGGCCAATGCCATGGTGGTTTTTCAGGTCTCCAAGTGCCCATATTCTGATCATTCCTTCTTTTCTTCATCATTCCTTCTTTTCCAGATTCATGGAACCCTCATTTAACCCTCCAATAAGGGTTAAATCCCTTATTTTCTGTGGCCCAACTCATTTCTGCCATACATGGCCCCTCTGCTAAACCATACCAGAGGCAGAGGTTCACCACAGGATTCTGATTTGCCCATGGCACAAGTACAACACAAATGGGATTTTCAAAATGTCTCAAATCCTACGCTCGTGCGTGAGCCTGGAAAAGCAGGGCTCAAGCAGAAAGCTGCCCAGATGTTATGAACCTTAAAAACTCAGAGGGAAAGGCAGCAGGGTAGCAGGAGACATCACCCTCCTATCCCACTCTATCACGAAGACCTGGAAAAGATTTCTTCCCCGCTCTCTCAGAGTTCCAGGACCAACTTCTGAACAAGAACAGTCTAACATAGAGCACTGGCAGAATGAGAAGCACTCGAGGAGGCAGGATGGGGCTTTGACTCATGTGGGTGAAGGACTCCCCCTCTCTCCTCCTCTTTCCTTCCCAGATCCTGGTGTGTGATTCAAAACCGACCGTGTGCTGTGGGAAATAACGCTGAGCCTGCAAACAGTGAGTCCTTCTTGCAGAGGCTGAAGCAATTCCTGAAGAAGGAACAAACCTGGAATCATGAACCTCCACACAATGAATTTCTCCTTTCCTCTCTGGCACACCTGGCAAGCCTTACAGCTTTGCCAAAAAACCATCCCGACCCACCCAAACCAGCAGTCCAGGGTGAGCCCCCGGCTGCAGACAGACTCCCCCAGCGTTCCTGGCTCTTTGCATCCCCTCCTGCAGCGCTGTCTCAGAGCAGCTGCAGGAGCAGAGCTGATGTTTAGCCCACACCTTCTCTTAGCCCTGATGTTCCAGACACACCCAGCAGATGCTCGAGGCTGTCGCTGACCTCGTGGGATAAGACAATTTTCCAACGTGCCTGACAGAGCTGTGGAAGGACCGAAGGTGAGGAGGGTCCCAGAGGAGTTTCCAGGCTTCTCCATTCCTTGACAGGCTCCTTGCTCCACCAAACATCCAAAAAACACCCAACCCTGCCTCGCAAGGCTAAAAACCTCCTTATTCAAGTCAGACGGTTCCAGCAGGGCCGCAGCCTCTGAGGCTCCCCTGGCCCCATTAAACTGTGCTGCTAACGGGCTCTGAGCCCCCAAATCAGTCCCTGTCCATTCTTTCATTTCTCCCCCCACCTTCCTCCCAACATTTCAACTTGAAATTGTAAATCTTCCTTTCAACTGTGCATTTCTCTTACCAGTTTCCATGGCCAAACACCTCGTTATTGGTGCCTTCTGAACAGGAGGGAAGGAAAGCTCCCATTTGTGCCCGGGCCAAGGCGAGCGCTCTGTGGACAGAAGGCTCTGTGTGCCCTCGTTCCCTTGGCAGGGATAACAACCTCGGCCACTTCAGGGGAGGTGACTGCGTTAGCAGGGGAGAAAGGAAAAAAAAAAGGAAGAAAAGCAACCAGTAACAGCCAAAGAGTCTGAAGCATGGCCTGGTGTAGTTGCAGTGAGCCAGAGCACAGGCTGGAACAAAACCTGGAGAAGGCAAAGGGATCAGGACATGACAAAGCCACAAACTGCTGTGGATTCACTGTAGGTTTGATCTTCTCACCGGCAGTAAATCCATGATGGGTGAGGATGAACTGCAGAGGGGTAGAAGCAGTTTCTGGGCATCCCAGAGTTCAAAGCCAGTTGCTGCTGGTGCCCGAAACTGCTGGGTGAAGATGGCAGAGCCCAAAGGGCCAGCCAGGACTCTTGGCTAACTAACAGCTGGAAACTCAAATTCTGTTTCGCATTCCATCCTTCCCCTTGCACTGGGGCTCTTCTGGGGCAGCTGCACAGACCAGCGGAGCCAAGTCCTGTTTGTTGTGGATGGAGCTGTTAGTTGTAGTGTTCTATAAATTATTTCCTTTCCATAGGAAACATGAACCTCTTTGTGCGCGGGGGCACCTTGTGCTTTACACTCTTGTTTCAAGTGCAGAGGATGCTGCACTGGTGAGCAGAGGTCCCACAGAGCAGAGCTGGTGGAAGTGGTTGATTTTAATGCCAACAGAGCAGCCACGAAACATGGCCACAGAGCTCTTGCCATCCCCAGAGCTGCTTGGCCAGTCTTCAAAAATAAACCCAGTCTTACAGAAATCATAAAGGTAAATTCCTCTGTTCTCTGAAAGGAATGTTCAGGAAATGCTCGCTGCCTTTGAACCCAAACATCCTGGAACTGTTTTCCTGAAGCACCAACACCTCCGTAAGTTCCCTGAGTTGGTTTGCAGCTCACCTGGGTATATTCCATGAGCTGATTTGCAATTCACCTGGGTAAATTCCATGGGTTGGTCTGCAATTCACCTCTGCCTCAGCCTGCACAATCACCCGAGGTTCAGCTCTCTTTAAGCCCCATCTAATTATGCAATTTAACTGCAGCAAGAACAACAGCTTTGCTGAATATGCAACAGTCTCCTCATTGTATTTTGATGGGGGCAGAGAGAAGGAAAAAGCAATTTCGTTTAAAGTTCAGGCATTTCTATGGGGCTTGTCTGATGTGAAAAAGACAGGGGCCCCTCTGTCTCAGGTAAATCTGGAGTCAAAGACGTTTTCCTGGCATGTCTTGGATGCATCCACAGCTACCTGAACACAATGGCACAAACCCTGGCGTTTTTCCTGCTCATTTTTCTTCAGGACTGTAGTTCATTAACTCCAGTAAAGCAGTTTCATTAATGTGCATTAACCAATGACTTTCCCATTACTGCTGCTGTCTCCAATCAAAGACTCATTTATGGAAAACAAGGGCAGAGGGAACAACATGCTTTGGCAGCTGTAAGATCATACGCCCAGAGCTTTATACCCTCTGTCTTATATTTTTACGTTAAAGTATCACGAGCTATTACCATATTTTTCATTATTATTTGTGGCACTAAATACTGCAGCTCCCAGTGCCAGATGGCGAATATTCAGAATAAAAATAATGCAAGGCCAATCTTAGAAAGACTCGATGTGAGTGTAACAGCATGTATTCATCCTCCTTTCCTAATGCACATGGTTAAAATATTAGCAGACTTAAAATCTGGTTTTCCAATTTAGAGGAGTCACATATTACAGAATGATATGCATGCATATATACATATATTTAAATATGTACATATAAAATTTTTAATTTCTTTCCATTTTATTTGCATGTTTCGAGGGTCTTAACATAATACATGGGCACATCTTCTTTCACTCTTCAGGGCTTTATCTTAACCAGGAAAGAAAACCAAATAGTTTCAAAATGGAACATAAGCAAAAACCTTTTTCTAGAAATTGTTATTGGTACAAAATACTTTTTTTTTAATATATAAACAGCTTGAATCCTAAACTTAACCAGATGGAAACGTGCCTACAAAGCGTTGGATCTAATTCAGAAGAGACTGACAGCCAACAGATGAGCCAATTTAGCCCATCCCATGCCAAAAATGGTCAATCATGTTATCTTATGTGTGACTCGACTCTGGCAGATGCCAACTCTATCCAAACAACTTCGAGCATCTTTTTGGAAGACTGGATTATTTTACACACACTTTTAAAAAAATCATAATAATGCTCGATTTTTCTGGAAACCTTCCACTGAGCTTCAGCATTTTCACCAGAGATTTTTGATTAATTTATTTTAAGGATAAATCCTTTCATTTTATAGCCTAACAGAATAAATGCTTTCCAACCCAGCAAAGCCTGATAAAAAAATTACTAACTTGCAGTTCAGTGACAGACCCCCATTTGTTTAAATATTCATACAAGGAAAGCTTTACACCTGTGCAAATCTTCCTTAAGCCAAATGTTTGCTTTCAACAACACAAAGGAACACGACGGGAAGTACAAATTAAAGGTACTTCCTGCATCCCTCACTACCTTCCCTAAAATTAAGAGTGAAGTTAAAACTAAAGGTTTTTTTATATGCTGAGTGATTACAACCAAGGCTTTTAAAAAAACTTGTAATTCATAATCTCTCAGTGAATTTTTTTGCTGTTGCTTTTCAGAAGACCTAGCAACAGACATGCTGTTCATCTGCCTCCACCTGCAACAGGACAGGACTTCCTCTGAAACCTATACACTCTGGGCAACACAGTGCTGGTATACTGATTTTCTTTTTTCCCCTTCTTGCCCCTGGTTTGAATAAGAACAGTGAAAAGGAAAACTAAACCACTTACTCAGTGATTAGTCCACCCTGACAGCATAGGACCGTTCAATCCCTCTCCAACGCATCGCATGCCCTGTAGTTAAGCCCTGTATCTGCTGTCAGCTTGAGCTCTGCTTAAACTCAGTCTGAATTTTAGCTTCCCACTAGCACCCCGGGAGGTCTCAGGTGATGAGATTTCTCTGTTAGGCTGAGAGCTGCAGAAACCACTGTAAACACTTGGCAGCTCATCATCTTTCACTGGAGACCTTGAAAGGGCACATTTTAAAAGATGGACGTTTTCAAATCCATTGTTTCCAGGGAGAACAGTGCCAGCTTTCCTGTGCCGCAGAGGGCAGAGGTTCTGCTCGCAGCCAGTACTTTGGGGTGTCTTCTTGACAATCACACACAAAGTTGCAATTTCATTTTCCATTTGTCCAGGAGGTAATTGCACTGCCTGTGTGAAGTGACCTTCCCGCACACGGCACACGGAGCCAGGCAATTATCCGCAGGACTTGCAGCAGCCTCTCCATTTCCAACCTTTTTATAGTGTCTTTTGTGATGGCAGTCCCAAGATTTTGAGATCCACGGACATTCATCTAGGCCGAAGTCTGGGCATTTTTAGAGATCTTCATTATAGGACAAACAGATATTCTCAGTTGTGTGAGCATTTCCTCACATTGTTCCTGCTCCTCACTAAGAAGATGGTGTCAAGGTGTGTGTGACCAATGGACTTGGCTGCAGGTGTTCACCTGGGACTTGAGGCAACTCTTGCAGAAAAGGTCACACACACTGAAAAGATTCACTTCTGCACTTCCCGGGCATAAACCACTCAGTTTTCAGTGGATGAAAACACCAGGGTTTAGGTAACCACACCCTGCTTGCATCAAACTTGTCCCTAATTGGTCCTAGCTAGTTTATAGATTATAAAATCATGGAATCATGGAATTGTTTAGGTGGGGAAAGACCTTCGAGAGAGAGGATTTATAGATTATATTGTTCTCATACCTTGTCAGCCCCAAGGCTGGTGGGAAGGTATGGAGTCCTTGGACAGAATCACAAACTGCTGGAGAAGCCTTTGGAAAAAATGGAAAAGTTAAATTTTTATCCTCTAGGTGGGTTTGGATTTTTTAAATAACAATTAATTAATTTCCTCTGTTTATGGATGTTTAGTCAGTGGGTGACCAAACACTTAAATCAGCCTCAGCCAGGCTGATCCCAGCTTGTCACTGGTTCCAGAGAAACCTCTGGCTGAACAGCAGCTCAGCACTGACAGTGCCAAGGGCTTCCCTTCATACTCATTACCACACTCACAGCCACTGCCCACCTCTGCTGTACAGTCTGCGATGCAAAATCTGGATCTGGGATTCAAAAACTCTGTTGGCAACAGCTGGGTGATTCAGCAAGTACAGTTTTTTTCTACAGCCATGTTCTTCTCTGCACCTATTTTAAAGAGCAGCACTGGCTGAAATGAGTCGGCTGTGCTGTCATTACCTGGTAAACCAATGTTTCCTTCAGTTCCTTGTGCCACCACTCCCACAGGTCTTACAGCAGGTCCAGGAAGAACTTCAGGCCAAGTGTGTACTCAAACAAGTAGATGGTGCCTACAAACCAGACCATAAACTTTGTTGCACTATGAGGAACCCTATATTCAGTCACAGGGCACAACTAACTCATCCAGGGAATCTTCTTAGAAAGACACAGCTCTTCTCCTTGGCTCACACTTCTGCCTCCTGTGTGTTCCAGGCTGCTCAGATGACACCAGTGCACCTGTGAGTTTACAGCTCTCCCGCCACTGCCCACTTCAGTTTAAGTCAGGGCTAAGTTGCTCTGAACCCTGGAGCCATTAGTGAGTGTTCACTCCCCACGCAGCCAGCGCTGGGCACCCCAAAGCACTCAGCAGCCAGGGCTTCACCAGCCTCCCGCATCTCTCCTGCTCTGCAGAGTTCACAGGCCACTGTTTTCACTTCATTACCTCCTGCAGTCAGGGAGAAACAATGTGTTGAGAAACTTCTTTCTAATCTGGCTCAAGTGTTGGGATGTATTGTGGTCATTTGTATAGAGATTCACCTGGATGGTGGCTCGGGTCCTCGAGGGAGGCTGTTGGCTCCCGCTTTGGAACACAACCACTCCTTTTCCATGAAATACCGCTCCCATCTCGCTGCAGTCAGTGGGAATAAAAACAAGTGTGTTTAACAGATGTCACAAACCGTTCCCAGGCTGTCACAGCTTTCCAACATTTTCCAGTGGATTGTTATTACCAGATCCCTGCAAGTCAGCAGCAAGCGATGCCGCCTCTGACTCCGCTCATCCCGTTCCGACTGATGACGTGAGCTGTCAGACTGTAAACTCAGAGTTGTCAAATAGCTGTAATTTGCAGATTTACTAAAAGAGCTTAACATTCCTTTGAGTAAAGTACTTAAGAGATGTATTCCGTGGGATTTATGGGCTGTGAAAGCCTGTGTGGTTTTTAGCTAGAGCGAGATCTCCATAGGACGGCTCGAGTGTCAGTAAAGCAGCTTTGGCCTAAATCAGAGACTGCCATTAGATGTGAGCTTATACCCCACTGAAGGAATTTCCACAGAGACTCTGGTATCACGTCTGAAAACAGCCATTTGGAGGATTTGCTTTTCTAGATACCTACAGGAATCACATGGACATTTATTTGCTGGAACTTGACTGCTTCCCAGCAGGCTAAATAACAGAAAGTTTAGGGCCTTCAATTAAACAAATCCCGCAAAATAATCGACAAAACCCACTTTTTTTCAGCTTCCAGAACTGATCATCCACTAAAAAGTAGTTTTCTATGTTTCCCTTTTGTTTTCACAAGTGTTATTTGCATTTGACTTGCTATCAATGATTCCTGGACCATTTCCATCAGGAAATCATTTCAGTGCTGCAGCCCCCAGCTTCTGTTGTTCTCTTTTCACTGGACATACTTAGTACACCTACACATACCAGGGCTCGATGGTGTGGCATTTCCTGTCTGATTTAGGAGTTGAGAGCGTTACTCACCTGTGAATCACACACGCATCTCCTAAGAGAAGATACAAAGTGTTGTGAACACCCCACACCAGCACATGCTGGACACTCGGCTGTTGTGCCAATAAATTCTTCCCAGCATGATGCCACTGCATCGTGGAAATACCCAGCTAAATCTGGCAGAATTAAAAGTAAATCATGTACAAACCTAGGACATGAGTTGCACAAAGTCTTAGGAATATTTAAGCACATTTCTGCCACTTTTTGGTACAACCTATTTTGTGATTTGAGAATTCAGTACCTGCTGGAAATTCCAACTACCAGTTTTGTTGGGAACATAGCTCAGGCAACAGCAACTAAAAAACCCACCTAATGGGCTAAATCTTGCTCATGCTGCTCTTTAGGAGGTAACATTTTAGCCATGGAGTTCTACATTTGGTGGCAGAAGGTTTTTGTGGTCAGCTGGAGATTTCTGACATGAAAAATTCCAGGGACTGAGAAGGAAGCAGAAGACTGAATGCAATTGATCCACATATTGCAGCAGTACAGCACCCAAACACACCTTCAGCAGCCAGGTTTGCTCTCTGCAGCAGCACTAAGCAGGGTTCTGGTAAACACTGATTTTTAGTGGACGTGGCATTCAAATGGGTCTTTCCAAGCTGTGGGAATCACGTGCACAGGCTGCTGTCTGCAAAGCTCCCGGAGCATTCTGGAAGCACAGCTACCTCACCCAGACATGCAGCTGAAAATGAGACACCTGGAGAACTCCAGTAACACCTGAGCCCCAGCAGACAAGAACCACCTGGAGCAGGCTGTAGGAGCACGCTGCTGTTTCAGGTGACCTGAAGCCCAAACTGGAATGTGCAGAGGCTGTGACAGAGCTCCCCAAGCAGCATTTCACTGAACAAACCTCTCCCTGCAAGGTTGTGGCTACAGAGGTCCAAAAGCAGCACAGGAGTCTTCACAGTGTCCCATTCCACTGAGGTGACCTTTGGAGGCAGCACCTCTCCACAGAACACGTGGGATAAAGCCCAGCCCTAAGACACAAGTTGCTAATGCTTCCTCCAGTTTATAGACAGGAAACGTTTTAGGGAGAATTATGGAATTACAGCCCCAGTAAGGGGACAGGGAGGAAGAAGAGGCACAAAGTAAGGTCATGTCTAAGGAGCAGAGCTCAGCTCACACGCAGAGCCCAAGGGACCCTGCCCACGGCTGCTGTAATGCAGGGCCCAGATTAGCACTCACAGTTTGGAGTGGAGGGATGGAATGGAGAAAATCTTCCTTCTCCACTAACCCAAGCTCGCCACTGAATCTCTCTTCCTCTGACATTTAACTACTGTAAAATAAAACATTGGTTTTTTTTAAAAAAGTCTCTGTATTGTACAACATCAGGTCATTAATTTTTACCCCGCAGACTTTGGAAACATTGTGTGTGTGTGTTACCAGCACAGTCCTTGTGTGGGCTTTGAAGTGAAGCAATTTCCACAAGGCAGAAGGAACAACTCCAGCCTAAAATACTTGTGCCTTGTGCTCTTCCCCCTCCCTTGTATCCTGCCAAATATCCTACGTTCCTGCAATCACAAGTAGAGGCATCGACACGCGATATCACTCATCACCTTTTACAGATTCTGCAAACACTGTTTTCCCCAGAGAACACTGCCTGGTTTTAATTGTAAATAAGCTGAATCTTTTATCTGCATTCTTCAAAAGCCAGGAAGATTTTCAATTCACTGAAGAAATAAAGGTTTTTACAACTCTGTGTGAAAACACATGAACATGTATTTCCATGTTTTAAAAGCTCACGGCCCATTCTGTAATTCCTCCATTGCTGTTCTTGAATGGTTCTCTCCCAATTACAGACTGACCTTCACGTTCCATTTTCTCTAACGAGTGTAAAATGGAAACGTTTCATCTGTTCAACCTCCACTTTTCTAAATATTTGTTGGTGTGTGCACAAGGCCAGGAAAATCTTCAGCTGACACTTGGCAGAGCACTGCACAAGGCACTCAAATACACCCCACCACCTGATGTATTCTGCTCCAGGCTCTTTATTCCTCTCCATCATGGAGGGGAAGAACTTGTCTCCTTTTCCCTCTCCAGCACAAGGCTGAGAGCTTTACAAGTTTACGTTGGTGTGACTTAAAATGCTCTACTCGACAATTTTATAAAGGGCATTAGAAACTGGAAATGAATGTGGGGGAGCTGAGATGTTACACGACTCTTTGAGCTTTGGGGGTGCCATTTTAAATTCTGCCCAAAGACATCAGTAAAGCATTTTGGCTCTTTTACTTTTAACTAACAAATCCACTGTGCAACTTAGTACAACTGACACTTCTCATCTGAAGGAGATCCCAAGCCCAGCCTGCAGACCTGCCACTGGAGAAGTCCTCTCTCAAGGTTTCTGCTGGTTTTCCAGGCTGGATAAGGCTCATGGCTATTCCCTGACTTTAGTCCCAACATCTGCAGAAGCTGGTCCAACGTCACCTGGGAGGAATTTAAAAGATATTTTTCAAGAACTAACCACTTAAGGATTTTCTTATAAAGACATCAGATTAATCCACTAAAGACAAGAAGAAGCTGAATTCTATCTGTTCTACACATTATTATATATCCACCTACAATTTACCTCTTTTGCCCTTCCATCCATGACGTGGCCATTGCATTAATGTCAGTAACATCTCTGGAGCACTCCTGCACAGTACCATTACAGGATTTAAAGGCAGACCAAATGAACCCTTAGAAACAGCAGCTGGAAGTTCATCCAGTCAGACTGGGAACATCCCAGGCTGCTCCAAGATGTCCCATCCATCCATCTACCCATCCATCCATCCATCCATCCCAGATGCACAGCCACACAGAGCTCAGTGACAGCAGGACAGTGCTGTTGTGGCCCAGATCAATACAGTGCAGTGCAGTTATTAATAATAGTAATAAAAAAATATTTCCTGCATTCTGCTTTGATAATGAGCTGCAGCTGCAAGTAGAAATCCAGCCCGTGATTACAATGTCATGTCAAGGGCTCAAGCAGATTCTTAAAACTGCTCTGCTTTGACTGATCACACGTTAAGAGTTCACATTTATAAAAACACAGTGTTTTAAAGCAAGGAACAGTCAGGCTTCTCACAAGGATCTTCATTCCCATCAGGAGGATGCAGCCAGCACAAGCTCCTCACTTGGTTTTGCAGCTCCACGCACCAATGCAGAGGGTGTGAAAGCTGAGTGGGGGTAGAATCCAGGTGTGATCTATGAACTCACCTCTGACGGATCACCTGGAATTCAGTCACCTTCTGCCAACCCACACCCTGGGATTGGTTACCTGCACCACAAACAATTGCTGAATTAAGACTCACATTCCACAGCAGTGCCTGTTTCCTCTGGGAATCACTGCAAAGCTGGAAGCGCCGTTGTGACAGGACAGCCATTTCTATTGACAAAGATAAATCCTTTATTTAGTAAGAATTATCTACACACAGATGAAGGACAGGAGTCGGGGTAAGGAGTCTTCCAGCGGAAGGGTTACACAATCTCATCTCAACTGAGCTGTGTTGTTCTGGAACACGTCACCTTCCTGTACAATGCAAGTTTTACATTTCCACTCTGAAAAGAAACTTGAACAAAATCTCAGTGTTGAGAGATGTAGGTAACTATTACTCCATGGAACAGAAGAGCTGAGATAACCTGAGGGATTGTCTGCAAGGAGTAAGCTTTAAACATCCACTTGGAAAAAGCACAACCTCCCTGCACATCACCCATTAAGTTTCCTAACTTGGAGGTTAAAATAGCCCAAATTTTGTGTGTTGTGACTTGATATCCTGTGCCTGAAAAGTTTTTACGTGAGAATTAGGATTGATTTCCGTAAATTCACAGTTAACAGATCACAACACACTGCAAGCAGCAGCCCCTTTTTAATGTCCATTTTCTACAAACACGTTTCCTCTAAAAACAGAAAACAAAGAAAAAAAACCTAAATGGCTTTTCCTACTCTAAAATTACAGGCAAAGATTTTATAATGGGAGTAGATAACTTGAATTTTGAAAAACAACCAGCTAAGAGTCCAGAATATGAAAAGCTGCTGTTTAGAAAAGAGATGTTTCAGTTTGCAGCAGAGCACAATTACTGAGGCTGGGAGAGAGCCCCCAGATCAATCTGTTTCTGTGAGAATTTTAAGGCTTTTCTGAGAGATGCCAGGCAGACTGTCCTAAGGGTCAGTGTGCTACACTGAGTCTCTCCAAAGCCATCACTCTCCCAGTCAGTGCTTTAAGCATCTGCTTCAGTGGTGACACTTTGGAGTCACAGTACAGGAATAAAAACTCCAGATAAAATTAAAATAAAGAGAGCACAAGTTTGACTTTGCAGCAGACAGGAGACTCACCCAGTATCGCTGCTGCTTCTCCACAGCAATTCACTCCAACACAGCCACCACCAAGCCAGGAATGTTTATCCAGCAACTCCATGACATGGGAAAGTTTTCAGTCATCTCCAGAAACTTGCTGCAGTTCCTTGAAATACATATTCTACTGTATGCCTGGCCTCTTGTTTTAGGAACTGCCTTTGTCCAGAGTTCCCTCCTGTCATTCCACCTAAAGCTGGACAGAGCTGCAGCACATCCACTGGCACCAAAAGGATGGCAGAGACAGGTAATGGCCTTAGAGCTGCACCAAACCCTACAGATTTAAACAATTATTGATCATTCCTGGCGTTTACCACCTGAAAACCGTCCTCACTCCAAACCTGTAATGCCCAGGACCCTCAGTCCTTGCAAAGTCCATCCCCAGTGATAAAATCCATCAGCTTTCATCTGAAATTGTCCCCTCACAAACACAATCAAACTTGGCATTAAAGTGGCTTTTGATTCCAGACATTTCACACACAATTCCTGATTCTGTGCACCCTGCAGGGACCTTCTGGGATGTCCAAGCCCTGTAACACGGAAAACTTTTCATGGAGAAAAGCCCTTTCCCTCCACATTTCAGACCAGAGACATTTCTAATCCTTGTGCCAAAAGAAAAACAATCTTAGGATTGAAATACTATTTTACAGCCTTAATATTTACAGCCTTTGCCTGTTACCTGCTGCACGAACAGCAGACAGATTAATTCCAAAAATAAGCTCTTGCAGAGTAGGGAGGGAAGAGCCATAGTTTGGGGTTTGTCACAATGCAGGAAAAGGAGATTCCTCATAAATAAGATTTTCAATAAACCTTTGCTGTTTCTGACAGTTGGGAGGTAACTGCACCATTACAGTCCCCTCACTGCTGTCAGCAGCTAAATCAGGAGACAATTAGGGAAAATAAAGGGAAGGTTGTAAGCTGGAATTCTGCACTGCCACTACATTAACTGGACTTCACTTTGCTTCTGCACTCCAAGGATGAAAATTAAAGTGCTTTTAAAATCATTTTTAACTGGAGATTGATGCCAGGTTGTTTTTTCACCCATCATTTTAAGAGAGAGAAAATAAGTAACTAGCAAAGGTTTGACTCCTTTTAAGTTATGTTCCTATTTTTAGTTGTAGGGGAGGGTATAACACAAAAAAATAAACGCTATTTGCAATTAAATTTCCAGAAGCACCACATTCAGCCCTTCCCTAGTGCCCACACTGAGAAATCTTGCATCTGATTTACAAACGTAATTATATCAGTGTAATTATACCGGTGTAATTCCCCAGAAATAACAAAGTTATTTTTCAGCATCCAAGAGAAAGATTTTATTTCTTAAATTCAACATGAAGAATTACACCAGGATAGCTCGTGCTAAAGAGATGGTGAATTTCCCTGGAGAGACAAGGCCTAAAAATACAATCCTGTTGTGGTGGGATGACCCTGGCTGGATGCTGGGTGCCCACCCAGCCTCTCCATCCCTGCCCTCCTCAGCTGGGCAGGGGAGAGAACACAATGAAAGACTCGTGGGATGAGGCAGGGACAGGGAGAGATCACTGAGCAATTACTGTCATGGGCAAAACAGACTCCACTTGGGGAAATTAACTTCATTTACTGCGAATTAGAAGTGTGAGTCGGGTAATGAGAAAACCCAACAAAATCTTAAAACACCTTCCTCCCATCCCTGCCTTCTTCCCAGGCTCAACTTCACTTCAGAATTCTCCACCTCCTTCCCAGTGGTGCAGGGGGCGGGGAATGGAGGCTGTGGTCAGTTCATCACCTTGTCCCTGCTGCTCCTTCCTCCTCATTCTCTTCCCCTGCCCCAGTGTGTCTTTTCCATGTGTCCTCTTTCCACAGGGTGCAGTCCTTCAGGAAAAGGCTGCTCCAGCATGGGTCCTCCAAGAGGTCACAGCGAACCTGCTCCAGTCTCTCCACGGGTCCTGCCAAGAGCCTGATCCAGTGTGGGCTTCCCCTGGGGCCAGAGCCTCCTCTGGGAACCTCCTCCTGCTCCATCGTGGGCTCCTTCCCAGGCTGCAGGCAGATCTCTGCTCCAACGTGGGCTCCTTCCCAGGCTGCAGGTGGATCTCTGCTCCATCGTGGGCTCCTCCCCAGGCTGCAGG
>VZTD01004401.1:28872-41529 GCA_013397725.1 Rhagologus leucostigma | reverse complement strand
AAACCTGACACACCCGCAGTGTCCTGCAGACCCCAAACACTGAGGTCTCCTCCCACTGGAGAAGTTTTGGCCGTTGAAATGAGGAGATGATTATAGCAATGCTTTCAGCATTATCCAGGTCATTTTCTCAAACATTAATGAGATAATAGAAATTCATGGAAGTCTTTATTGAATCTTGATTGCTCCCTAAGACCATGACTGAACTAGAAAGAGCAACTGCATTCTGCTTTGACTACTACAGCAGATGCTGAGGATACAGAATCCTGAACTCGGGTTTGTTCATTTTTCACTTAAAATACTGTTAGTTTTCCTTTAGAATAATACCAATCCGTTTCCTGATAGTGCAGTATGAAAGGTGCTTCTGAAAGGTCAGAGGGGTAATTCAAATATTTAGTTTGCTACTAGAAGCCTAATATTTTGTTGAGGCTGTTCTTACTCTCTGCAAGGAAGAAGATTTTAAACCAGAACACCACTGAAGAATTTAAAAGGCATCTTTCTCACTAGCAAATGAGTTCAAATTAGCTCAATTACAATTAAAACATGACGTATTTATCAACCATCAGTGATGAGAAATAATGTAAATCAAGGACAAGTCTGTTTACAATTTAATAATCCACATCAAGCGACTACCAGGAGAATTTACCAGTGCCTAAAAATTGCCATAAATTACACTCTTGGTTGGGAAGTTTAAAGGTTTTGAAAAAGCTCAGCTCTTGCGGATGCCACTGAATATTAGAGATTCCTAAAGATGCAAAAATAGAACTCCTTTGGTTGAAATTATGTCCCTCTGTGAAACTGTAAAATCCAAAAACTGCAAAACCCAGAAGTTTTTGAATGCTGACTTAAAAAACAAGAGCTGCATTTCACTGTATTCTTGTGCATTTTTAACCTGCTATACAAGATCCAGGATCGTACTCAGCACGAACAGTTCCCACAGCCTTTCACACTGTTGATGATTTCTTCTTCTAGTTTCTTCCTTTCCTCCTCTTTGGATGTCTGGTTATTCCTCTCCTCCCAGTTTGGGTGGTCGTGACTGTGGAGCACTTTGCTGCTCTGTGTGTGCCACATCTCATAGTAGAGATTGCTGGGATTTGCCAGGAGCTCTGCGTGCCTGCCACGTTCTGCAACTTTACCCTGCAAAACAAGGGCAGTAAGTCAGGAATCCCTATCACCAGATCCTTAGGAATATGCCAGCCTGTGGACCACAGTTTCACAGTATGGATTAGAGCAGTTATTAATGAGAAGGAGCTTGAGACAGCAAGGAGAGATTGAATGCACAGTGCACTCACTTGTGTGGGCACTGCCAGCTGAGAACAAGGAGCTGTGCTCTTCTCAGACTGCAGCTGCCTTTTGTCCATCTGGACAAAATCTAAAGCCCAACAGCACGGAAAGTTTTACTGTCTAAACTGGAGGAGTTATCTGAAGTAAACGTGGACTTCTACATGAGGAGGATGGTGTTCAGCTACTCCTGCAAAGGTCACATGAATGTACCAAAACAAACACGTATTTGTCTTTGCTGGGTAACAAACACACATGGAGAAGCTAAAAGAGAAGAGCAAACAGAGAGGGGTTTCTATTAGACAAGCAAAGCACATCTAAGATCAAATCCTGAAAACAATTAGTGTAAGCTGTGCTTTTATGGGTGCTCTGTAGCTGCAATCACCACCACGAAAATTGTGTGAGTGGTTCAGTTCTCTGGGCTGTTCTCAGGAGCAGACATGGTTTATTGACTATCAGCACAGAAATGGGAAGGAAGAGCTGGAGAGGAGAATTCCATGAGAACTCCAACCCTACAGACAAAGAAACACCACCACTCTCCAAAAAACCAAACTCATCTCTTTACTTTAAGAGACACATTCACTGATTTCAAATTAAACTAATCTATTCATTCTCCAGCTACTCTTCCTTCTGGGAAAGGACATCATTAGCCAGACAACCACATGGCTTTGATATTAGTTCTAAATTCTGATCTACAATTAAATCTACCTTCTCGTGACATCTGCTGATGGACATGCTGGGAAAAAATTTGGGTCTTGGCACGTCTATTAGTAGTTGTGCCAGTGGAATCTGAACAAACATACACTTGATCAACAGAACTGCAGAATTTATTTAAATCCTTTAAGTGATTAATTTGGAGTTCATTGTAGAAGACACCAGGCTTTTGAATTACGGGGGGTTTTTTTAACAACTCTCAACCAATCCTCAAAAATGGAACTTCTCTGCTCAGCTCCACAGCACCAGGATCTGTATCATTACTCCAACGTTTACTCACTCAGGAATGATTCTGATTTTACCTCAGCAAAGGTGCTGGAATTGTGATTCCGTGATTACCATTGCTAAGCAAAACCAGCCACAATCATCCTGTCTCATCCCTGCTCCTGAGCCTTATTTATCCGGCTGCTAACACATCAATCCTGCTGGGATGACAGCGGCACACGTCAGCGCTGCCTCGGGGAGCCGGCGGGCACCGGCGGGCACGCGCTGCCTCCCTCATCCACAGTCCCATCCTTCAGGAAAGGGAGCACCCTGGCTCCTTCACAGTTCGAGGCTGTGCTTTTATTTTTAATTTAACAGTTACACTACAACACAAAACACACTCTTAGGAAGCTGTGAAAACTTGTATGGAAAACAAAAAAGCTGCCGATTGCCTTGTGACACGTTACAAAATGCTTGCGAGATGTTTTAGCGTGCACTTGTAGAAAGGATACACCTTAGCAGAAGGTTTTTCAGCAAAAGCTGAAAAAACAAAGCAGATCAAAAATAAATAAAAACTCCATGGAGCACTGCAAGTGATTTATTCCACTACTTCATCCTGAGATTCAAATAGAGCTGAGTTTTGTGTAGCAAATGTCACCATTTCATAAGAGATGGTTCTAATTGTCCATGAAATCATTGAATGTAGTGTAAGAATAATTTATTTGCTTTTAGATGTGTATTTTAAATCACTAAATACACCTATGAGCACAAACTTACAAATAGCAACTGATAAAAATGAATGCAGAGATAAATATAATATCTATTATCAGTAGATTAGAGCACTGTACTTTCAGCATTATCAGTTGAAAGAATAATTATGAAGTTATCATAAGGACATTTGTTTATTTTAAATCTCTTGCCAGATACGAGTAATAGAGAAAAAACTGGACTTTGGATGTGTATGAGGTAACAGCTCCACACTGATATTAGGGAATCAAATGTTGAAACATGTTGGTTTTTTCTTAGAAGAGAAGCCTACAGAAAGGGAATAATCACACCTTTCTACAGGTACAACAGAGAATGGTGCTCAGATTTTTAACATAATTATGTTGAACAATCCTGCAATAGTTCTATCTGCATGGAAACGGAACATGCTGTCCTCTCTCTTTCCACTGAGAGGAAAAAATGGATGTATGTGAAAAATAGACACTCACTGAGCCATGGGAGTGAAGCATAAATTGGGGGAACACATTAGGAAACTTCATCTGACAGAAGCACACAAAAACTTAGATTAAAAACATGCAACAGTAAGGCATAAAAATAACAACGTACAAGAGAGTCACACATGCCAAGCTTGGGCTGGAATTTTCAAACATGGTTCATTTCCAAAGAAAAAATTTCCAGCAGCTTGGTGGGAGTGTAGTAACTCAAACTGGACACACAGAGTGCCTAAACCAAACCCTGACATGATGTGAAAGTCACACAGCACCTGGTGAGCCCTCACCTGATCCAGCACGATGATCTCATCTGCATCCACCACCGTGGACAACCTGTGGGCAATGAAAATCGACGTCCGGTGCTTCACCATGTCCCTCATGGCTTTGAGAATGTTCTGCAAGATTGGAATAGACACAAACTCTTACATGCTGCTGAGTGGGATGAGGAGAAATAAAATGCTGCTGGAAATATGCAAATTACTGTAAATAAGTTTTGAGAAACGTCTCTGGTACTGCTACAGCTTCCCAGTAACAAACAGCCATGAGTACGAACAGGAGAAACAGAAGAGTTCCAAACATGAAATATCTGTGGTTTTGCTAAAGCCTCAAACTGAAAAAAAAGCTTGTATTCACAGAAAAACAACAGCTATCCCCAGGGACAAAGGAAGAGAAGTGTCACTTCATTTCAGGAAAAACTTCCCCACGGAGCCATGCTACACAAGCAGCAAACAGCAGTAAAAGCATCTGAAAATAAGAACTCCTCATGGTCGTAATAATAATGCTTTCCAGTGAAAGTTAAAGAAAAAGATCTCTCTCAGTATTATGCCAATGTGGAACAAAGTCAGAGCAATTCTGGGAATTATCTATTTATCCAGTGTTTCCTTTGTGAGCTCTATGTCACCTTCCAAACCACATCCCTCTGCAAGGAGCATTGACTGGGAATTTGTACCCTCACTACTGCAAGTGAAGTGTCCACTTTATTTCCCTGAAAATTTCTGTCAGAAACCATTTCCATTCCCAGGCATACTCTCGTGGAAAAGCCTCATTTTCATTTGCTGTCTTCCAAGTGCATTTCTACTGTGAAACTTCCAGCTTTGCTTATGACTCTTGCATAGATACAGCAAAACAAGAGAGGAAGAATCCGAGAACTGAGTGTGATATGGACATTTCGGGTCCATGAGGAGGCTGTGCTACATTTCAGTGCTGTGCTATATGGACGTACAGTTCATATTCTGGTTTCTTTGCATCTGGAAAATGGAAGTAATTTAGTGATTACAGGTCAATAAATTCACTCAATAATCTGCATAAGTGAACCGAGCCGTAGCTTAGCTCATTTTGGATGACATTAGTTTGGGAAATAACTGCTGGTGCTGAGAGTTTTGTGCTTAAGCAAAGATGTTGTTTATGAAGGCTGATGCAGCTCCTGTCACAGTGTCACCACATCCATGTCCTTCCTGTGGAATGAACACAAATGAATACCAGCACTGCAGGGCACATCTACCTCATCTGCATCTGCTGCACAACAAACAAGGGGGGTTTTGTCCTGCATTATGTCCCAACTGTTTAGAAGGCTTTTTTGATGGCATCTAAACACCTTCTAAAGTGGATTGGAAAGCTTCACAGTTCATGGCCACCTGAGGTGTTTGCACCAGTTTCAAGGGATGAATGTGTCAAGGTGAATGGGACTTCCAGGGTGGAAACAGAACATATCCCAGAGACAGCTGACATCCCTCACTATCTCCAGGTACATGGACTGAGCATCTCTGCTCTGCTCTTTAGGACAGCAGCTTAGACACAGCATCTCTTAATAACACTGAGAAAACACTTGAAAAAGAACAGAATTTTTTCTGAGAGGAAAAGAACATGGAAAAGCATCAGAATCAGACATCATTGCACCACTTAAATTTTAGAATTTTTTATCCCAATTTACCTCTTCCGTAATTGAATCTAAAGAGGATGTGGCTTCATCATAGAGAAAAATATGTGGCTCCTTTAACATTGCTCTAGCAATTGCAACTCTTTGCTTTTCTCCTCCTGAATGAGGGGGAAAGAGGAAAGAAAAGAAAAAAGATTAAGTTACAATTGTGATAAAGTCTAAATTCAACAGCAGACATGATTTTTGAGGGTTGGTTCTTGTTTTTTTTCCTTTTTTTAATAGACATCATAGTCACTGCTGACAAATGTCTGACGTGTTACGTAAGACAGCACACAAGTTCCTGCTCCCTGGTAAATTCAGTGATTCAAGATTGCTCATCCTTTTGGAAAAGCACAGAGAACTATTTTGTATCTGCTCCAAGGCAAGAATCTCACACAGGTGAGTAACAATGCCGTACAGTTACTCACTCTGTACACCTGGGAGTAGGAGCTCATTTACCTGGCCTAAGTTCTGCTCCATCCAGCAACTCTGCACACACAAATCCTGCTTTCTCTCACCAGTGCTCTGTCCATGCCCCCTGTATTGGATTTCAGGCATTTTGCTCACACACTGTGTCTTTCAGGTCTCTCCTTGATATTCATCCAACTTCCCACCCCATAATGGCAAATTTCACTCAAGAACAGTTAACATGGTACAGAAAAACACCTTCAGCCTGCAATCTACAGCCTGGTGGTTTCCGATATAACCAAGTTTCAGACTAGTTTCCTTCCTTAACAATTCTTACAGCCAACATCCACTCAAGAATAACTCAGGGCAACTTTTACAGACAGGAAAACAGGTGCATTTGAGAACTTAAAATCTGCTAAACATTTGGTACGCGACGCAAACACGTCACATTTGTGCACTTGTCCTCCTTTGTTTTACTCAAGACTTCAAGACATTCCATTTAATATCATTATAGTCTTGTTAATGTTCCATTCCTATCAGGAGGGAACATGCTTTCATAAACCATTTAAAAGGCTGGTGGTAATGCTGCAGTTCACATTTTAAACTGTCTTTGGCAGAACTCAGGAGCAATTAGAACTGTACGATTTACTCAGTCTATTTTAGTGTGCTCTCCCTCCCTCCCCTACCCAGCATCTTCAAAACTCACAGCTTGACAATCTCCATGTTTGAAAAACATATTTCAGTAACCAAATCCCTTATATTTGCAGCAGATCCACTTGTCTCGTGTTGTTCCCCATTCACACTCAGGGCAGCAGCACAGTAACTGTTCCATTCACAAAGTCAGGGATTTGGGGCTGTTGCAGCTCTGCCTATTACACATCTATCAGACAACACTGATGTGGGTTCTACTTGGAACAACCCAAACTACTTGTTTTTCATTCTTTATTCTTGATGAATCAATCCTTGAGAACAGTAAGAACTGCACGGAATGCTGCATCACCATTTAAATCAGCAAATCTGTCATCGAAGCTAAAACCTTGTTTTCCGTAGTGCACACAAACCCCTGCATTTTAAAGAGAACCACTTCAATTCACACAGCTTTTACTCCCCCTATTCCTGCCACAAAATAACAGAACAGATCAGGACTTTTGAGTGCTCCTTAGACTTGAAGAAGCCTCACCCAACTTAAAAAAAAACAACAAACTGATTCTGAAATTAATCTTTATAAGAATTTAGGGAGCTGATCTACCATGGAGAAAACTATAGATTCCAATTAGCAGTAACTTTTTTACAGAGCCACTGAAGGAACTCAGAGCTTTCCATTTGATATCTCCAATTCTTTGAACAATGACACCATTTCTGAGAGCACTGGCCTGAGACCCCTGTACCCCGACTCCACACATTCCTCAAGCTTGTTTACTACTGGTATTTGTCAATACTCATCTAATTGTTGAAAATAGGAAATGGAAGCTTTTATTTCAGTGGCAGATGCCCACTCAGAGCTCAAAAGAGTTCAATTGTCTTTCTCCTGAGTATTTTACATACTCTTTCTTCTTTAAATACAAACAAACCAGGAAAAGAGCACAGCTCCCCTCCCTTTCTAAATACCATCTTTGTGGAAGCACTGGCAGGTGGATGCTTCTGACCATCCCAGAGGCAGCACAAACTGAAGGATGGAGGAAAGGCAGAAGCCATTTTCAGAAAGGCTCCGTTACGGGAGTCTCGAGGTCAGAAGGAAACTCCAATATAACCCCCACAATGCTCCAGACTTAGAAAGGGACAAAAAATCATTCAGGTTGGAAAAGCCCCACAAGACTGTGGAGTCCAACCATTCCCCCAGCACTGCCAAGGCCACCACTGACCCATGTCCCCAAGTGCCACATCCATATGGGTGTTAAATGCTGAGCAGCCTGATCAAACCTTTGGGTGAAAAAATTTTTCCTAAAATCCAATCTAAACCTCAGCATAAAGTTAAGGCACTGAGGAACCTGATTTAGTTAAAGATGCCCCTGCTCACAGCAAGAGGGTTGGTCTAGATGACTTTTGGAAGGTTCCCTCCAACTGAAACCATTCTAATTCTTCAATAAACACCAAGACATTTCAAACCTATTGTCAGTCAAATCCTCTTTCTAGCAATTATGAGTGTGGGGAGACAGGCAGCACAAGACAAATCTTTCATTGTTAGCACGCTTCTCTTCAGTTCTGCCAGTACCTATTTAGCACCTTCTATTCCCTCACCCAGATCTGTGCTTCACATATTTTATTTCCCTTCTAGGTTTCTCCATAATCTCCTTCTGCACCGTGCACACTTTCTCCTGCACACATGTTCTGGGTACAGGCTGTACCCTCTGATCCCCTGTTTCAAAGGGACCAGGACTCCTGACTGCAGCAGCTGTGGAGAAGGAAACACCCCTCAGAGCTGTCTCTGCAACAGGCAGCACCTGTCTGCACCCACTGCGTCCCTCTGTTCCTGCCCTTCAGCATGAGCAGGGCCCAAAGCACACATAAAGTTCCTAATTCTAGTCCACTACCCAAACAGATCATGAGAAAAATAATTTTTACTTAGATGCACCTCCAGCCTTACATATAATCTCATTTAACACTATCCCCTGAAAATACATTCCTTTGAATATCTTGTAGACTACAGCTGCCTTAAACTGCAGACCTTCATATTCATATTTAGCATTCACAGGTAGGTATTTTGGGCTCCTCTCTACAAGGACACTGAGGGGCTGGAGGGTGTCCAGAGAAGAGAACAGAGCTGGGGAAGGGTCTGGAACTTAAGTCTTATGAGAAGTAGCTGAGGGAGCTGGGAAAGGGGCTCAGCCTGGAGAAAAGGAGGCTCAGGGGGGACCTTGTGGCTCTGCACAACTCCCTGACAGGAGGGGGGAGCCAGGTGTGGATCAGGCTCTGCTTCCAGGGAACAGGGAGAGGAGGAGAGGAAACGACCTCAGTCTGTTCCAGGGGAGGTTCAAGTTGGATGACAGGAAGGATTTCTTCACTGAAAGGTCATGCATTGGAACAGGCTGCCCAGGGCAGTGGTGGAATCAGCATCCCTGGAAGTGTTCCAAAAAGGAGTGGATGTGGCACTTGGAGATGTGGTTTAGTGGGCATGGTGGGATTTAGGCTAAGGTTAGACTTGATCTTGGAGATCTTCTCCAACCTTAATGATTCTGGGTTATAAATATAATATATACATTCAGCTAAAAGCAAGCCTGAGGAACAAACTCTGCACGGAACTTTGAGGCAGCAAAAAGGATACAAAGAAGCTGTGAGCCAACCTGAGAGCTTGAGTCCTCGCTCCCCGACCTGGGTGTTGTAGCCGTTGGGCATCCTCAGGATGGCCTCGTGGATCCCTGCCAGCCTGGCCACCGCGTACACCTCCTCTGCTGTGGCCCCTGTATTGCCGTAGAGCAGGTTGTAGTAGATGGTGTTATGGAAGAGAACAGCATCCTGCATTTGTGGGAAGCACATTTGAAATAAGAAACCATGAACAACAGCTTCAAAACTGTCCCCAGCCCGTGAAAGAATCAATACAGAACGGCTTATATTTTTCTTTACAAAGCCTGAAGGTAAAAGTGTTTGGGGAAATTTCTTTCCCCAAAAAAGGGATTAATATATTTGTGTCCTAAATATGTATGTCATGCATACTTTCACCACTTTGCTAACTCATTACGGGTGGTAATCAACTATAAAGCTAAATCACTTAAAGCTGCAGGCAGTTTCTCATGGGGAGGCTTAAACACATTTCAGAAATTGGATCTATATGATGATGCATATAAAAACATAATATTTCCTGGGGGGAAAAAAGTCTAGTTTCTTTGAAAGTCACCATGCAACACCACTGCATTAGGACTGGCCTTCACTGAACCACAGTGCCAGATAATGAGAATTACTATTACAATGGACTAGAATTGCTATTACAATGGACTGTGTGGGGAGAAGGAAACATGGAATACCTGAGGCACAACTCCTATTGCCTTTCTCAGACTTTCCAAACTGACATCTTGGATGTTCTGTCCAGCAACATAAATATTTCCTTTCTGAGGTTCATAGAAACGAAATAATAACCTCACAATGGTGCTTTTCCTGGAATTGAAAAGAACTGAAGTTAATTTACATCCTGGTTTGCCATTTACAATCTCCAATCAGAACTGATGTACAAACAAAAATAATAAAAAGCAAACACAAGCAGCACCACATTTAAGAAACTAAATTCTGCATTGATTGGCATATTTAGTCCATTTACCCACCCTGACCCACTACCTCCTACAATGGCCACTTTCTTTCCTGCAGGGACTTCAAAGGACACTCCAGCAAGGACTTTCTGCCCCTCCAGGTATTCAAAATGCACATTGTCAAAGGCGATGGAGGCAGTCTGGGGAGTGATCTGTAGGGGTGGAGCCAGCTCTTTGTCCTGTGAAAAGAAGAGTTCCACTTTATCTGCTGCCCAGAAATTATCTCCAACACTTCAACAAGCTGATCAGTCCCCTTCCCACCTCAGAAAAAGGCGAACAGACACTCCAGCTCAGATATGTGGAAAATAATCATAATTTGCTGCACAAGTGACATTGGTTTGCTCCTCCTTTTCCCCAAAGGAGGTAAAAATTCCTGCTGTAAACACTCTGCCTCATAACTTCTTTTGCAATATATTCTGCATCATTAATTACCAATAAAAATTCAAGCACGAGGCATGAATACTTAAATAAAGAAATCTCAATACAAACACAGCTTCCATGAAGCAATTTTTGCTTCTCTGCAAGAAAAAAAAAAATCAACTGCTATTGCAGTAACTGCACTTAAAGAGGAGGCAGAACAGCAACCTTACACACAACCTGGAAGATCAGGACAGGGTGAAATGATGGCATTGCCATAAACGGCCCTATTAAATACCCAGATACTTGAGGAAAATAAACTACTACTTACTTTAATTTTGGTATCTACACTGAGAAGCGTAAACAAGGTATTCATATCTATCAGTGCTTGTCTTGTCTCTCTGTACACTGTTCCCAGGAAGTTTAGGGGCAGAGAAAGCTGGAAGAGCAATCCATTCACCATTACCAGATCTCCAACAGAAAGGCTGCCTTAAGACAAAAGGGGTGTGAGAGAATAAGGAGACTTGAAGGGTTGTCTTGTTAGGATGCACCAAAAGATTTAAAAGAAATAATCAAGTCAATCAAGTCTAATTTCTTTTATCCCATTTCAAAAGCCAGGTGTTTAAATAGCAAACAAAACCCCAGAACCCATTCCCAGATTTTATACAGGGGTGCCTGAAACGAATAGCAATGTTTGTGTGGATTTCACTTTAAAAAAGATATAACAGCACTGGCAAGTAAGGCAAGCAGCATATACAACATCAGATTGTACAGCTGTAAAATCCACAGAGAGGCCTAAGGAAGTTAAAAGGGGAGGAAATAATATATGGAAGCACAAATCAGGAAAGACAATCCTAAGTACAGACAAATCCAAATGATAGAACTTGTCATGATCAAGAGAGAGCTTTCACGCTGTATATACCACAGAGCTGCCAAAACACACTGAGAACCTCTGGGCAGCTCAGTATCAAACAGGCTGATCAAGGGAAAACTTGAGATGACACACCAGCTAAAGGTAAGTGCCAGGTCACTTCAGCTGAAACAGGCCCAGAAAGATGATTTAAAGCCATATTTCTACCATCCTGCTTAAAGCTATTCTAAATCTTCCTAAGAACAGCCATAAACTGCACCTACTGACTGATCTGTTCAGTGTAACCCTTCCCTGCCCTGGCATCTTTAAAAAGGGCAAAGCAGATGCAAGAAAGAGCACATGGTATAAAGGTCTGCCCTTCAAACACTTCTGGATGTTAACAGTCTTTAAAGCATCATTATTTTTACTCCAAAACCACCTTGCTTTAGCAGAGCTTTATCCCATTTGATATGTATTTGTATTTGAAGCTTGTACTGTGTCTTCCTAATCAAGCAGGCTTTACTTTACGTAGTAAATTAGACAAGTATAGAACATATGGAAGCAATTATTTTAATAATGTGCTGTTATTAATGTAAGGAAAGTGAATTATTGGAAACAAAACTACTGGAGACAAAGCACAGGGATATATATACACTGAGCCTTGGCAACACGGGAAGGAGGAAGGGCAAAACCAAAGGATCTTTGTAGAAGGTCCACAGAAATCAAAAACCTTCAAGAAAAACTTCCTGAAGTGACATTTTCTTGGGATCTTTCTTTAACTGCTAAACTTTTATAGTGTTTTTGATAAAATCACAGTATGACTGAGAGAGTCATTGAGAGAGAGATACAATGGAATTAGTAATACTCCAAGAAGCAGAAATAGACAAAACTTATGCAAAAAACTCTCAAGCAAAACCTCTCAAAATGAACTATCACATCAACCCTCAGTTAATTAAAACTAACACCTCTGTTATGGATGAACTGAGGTAAAGGAGACTCATTTCAGGCTTATAGACAGATGAGTTACCTGCAACAATGCCCTGGCTGGCGAGCACCATGATGGCTGTTAAACCGACGCTAAATATAGCGCTCTGGCCAAAGTTGAGGAGAGCTAAAGTAGAGGTAGTCTTCAGGGAGGCCTTTTCATAGGTCTTCAGGAACTCATCATACCGCTGGGCTTCGTATTTCTCATTATTGAAATACTACAATAGAAACACAAATGGTAAATGTGACGGTGTCAAACGTGTCAGAGTGTTTCAGCAGCTATAAAATCCAGTCTGAACAGACTGCGTGCACTGATACACACACAGCTCCTCTCCAACAGTTCTAGGGACTAAAGGAAAGAATCACAGAATATCCCGAGTTGCAAGGGACCCACAAGGATCATCCAGTTCAACTCCTGCCCAGGACACCTGTCCTGGGTTACAGTGTATTCTATTACCATCCTCATGAGCTGCCTCCTCCCTCCGGACTATC
>VZTD01004401.1:0-28592 GCA_013397725.1 Rhagologus leucostigma | reverse complement strand
AACGCTCCTGGAGCTCTGGCAGCCTTGGGGCCGTGCCCATTCCCTGGGAGCCTGTTCAGTGCCCCAGCACCCCCTGGGTGAGGAACCTTGCCCTGATATCCAACCTAAACCTCTTCTTCAAGACTAAGTGTACTCTTCGCAGAAACTGATGGTCAAGGTGATTCAGTCACGAAAGAAACTTCTCGCTCTTTATTAGCAAAGAGATTTTTCCAGCCCCCCTAACAACCTTCCTGCTACTCTGTCAATGCCACGCAGTACTCTTCAAATGAATAATGCTTAAAAATATGCTATTGCTCCAAATATGCAGCCCTGTGAAAGATGAATCTTATGACTCACTTCCCTTAGGCTGACAGAAGCAAGACAAAGAGCCTGGTAGCGAAGACTGGCCTTACCTTCACAGTCTCATAATTCAGGAGCGAGTCAATGGCAGCGTTACCGGCATCGTTATCAGCTTTGTTCATTTCTATCCGAAACTTCGTCCTGGGAAAGGAAGGTTTGATCCAGTCACAAGTTCAGGCTGAGGCATCGGAGCACCCTGATGAATGTGAGGGCAGGGCCTGCCTTACCTCCACTGTGTAATTCCTATCGTGAACGCTGCATAGGCTCCCAGCGTCCCCAGAGTGACCAAAGCAAACTCGGCACCGCATTTGTAATACTGGGAGATTTCAAATCAAACGGAAAAAGAACAAAGAATCATCGTCATCATTTTCAAAACTTCCCTGTTGTCTCCAGCTAAGCTATCCTAATTTTAAGACAAGAAATGATGGTCCCTCCCAATACAATCCCCGTTCTGAACAGCTTAAGGCTAAATAAAGGCTTAAACTCAAAAGGAAAGCAGCAAGAAGGATTTAGATAAAAAGATTGGAGGCAATAACCAAGAGCTGGTGTACATAATACTGCAAAGTTATTTTTCACATTACAAAACATAAATGCTGCTGATGCCTGTGCTGTTTTCACAAATAAGCGTTTGTTTCCATGCTTTTTGAGTGGATTTTGAAAGAAAGCTGAAGACTGTGGAAGAAGAAATAAACGGCCTTGCAAAACAACTTAGGAAGCATTTTCTGTACTTCAGGGCACATCAGGAGAGAAAAGCCCTAAGGAGGGTTGGCTGACAGCCAGCCTGGTCTGCAACTTCCACTGGTTAGAAAATGTAACTCGACATCAACAGGCATTTCACTGTTCCATTCAAACTTAAGTCATTCTAAAAAGGCCAATAAACAAAAGAAGGTTCTTGTTTTTAATTTAGTCTAAGATATATAATCAAGATTCAGATTTTTGCACCCAAATAAGACCCAAAGATCCTGACTTCAAAGACAGGAAGTGTGATTTATTCTACAGAAGTTTAAATTTCAGGGTATTAAGCTTAAAACCTGCCAGGAGAAGCCTATTTTCCAAAAGCTAATTTTCACTTTTAAGTTCTGGAAAAGTCCAGATCAGTATTAAGGAAAGAGCCAATAATCACTCCCTCCTCTACCCTGAACACACTAAACCACAACATTCCTGGATATTTATACTCTGTGTCCTTACTATATTTGACACTTGTGTGCACAGTTTACTTTTCTAATTTCATTTTTTTCAACAATTCTGAAGAAAAACATTAAAAACTGTCCACATGAATGCAACTGGCTGAAGAGAGGTTTTAAACGTGAAAATAATTTCAAATAAGCTGATTTAAAGCAACTGATACTTGGAAATTATGGATTGCTCTCTTTTACAGTAGTTGCTTTCACAGCCACCTTGTAAATTCAATTACTATTATTAATACTCAGTAGACTTTGTAAGAGCATTATTCCTAAATGAGACAATTCCAACGATGCCTAAACCACACTTACCAGAATTCCACTGACCAGAGCCACTTCAAACATTGTAGGTCCCAGATTAAAGACTAAAGCACTAAGAACAAAACTGATGCCCCTTGTGCCTCTGTCGATGGTTTTTGACAGTGCTCCCGTTTGCCTGCTTAGATGGAAGGCCAGATCCAGGTTGTGAAGGTGCAGGAAAACATTCTTGGCTATCCTCCTGATTGAATTTTGAGCTACTTTCCCAAACACTGCGTTTCTCGCTTCATTAAATAACGCTGCCCCAGCTCTTGAGATACCATCTAAAAAGGGATGAAAAAGTTTACAAAATGAAAATAATTATATTTTCAACTTCCCTTCATGCATGAAATTACACTAGACTCATTCTTTATATATTTTCAACAATTTTAGTTCAAAGGTAATTTATACTTAATTGGCCCAAGCTTTATGCAATTTTTCATTTATAAACCATTGTGCACACATTTAAATCAGTTTCTTTTGCAGCTGGTTATAAGAAAGGGCAGGATTTATAATCAAGAATAATTTCTATAAGCATTATTTCATTTTTTAATTGGAATACCAGAAGCAAGGTCAGAGAATATTGGGAACAGACATCAACACAGAGTAACCATGAAATAGTTATAACACTCTGAGGGCTGGAGCTCCTCTGCTCTGGGGGCAGGCTGGGAGAGCTGGGGGTGTTCACCTGGAGAAGGGAAGGCTCCAGGGAAACATTAGAGCCCCTTGCAGGGCCTAAAGGGGCTCCAGGAGAGCGGGAGAGGGACTGGGGACAAGGGATGGAGGGACAGGACACAGGGAATGGCTTCCCACTGCCACAGGGCAGGGATGGAGGGGAGATTGGGAAGGAATTGTTCCCTGGGAGGGTGGGGAGGCCCTGGCACAGGGGGCCCAGAGCAGCTGTGGCTGCCCCTGGATCCCTGGCGGTGCCCAAGGCCAGGCTGGACGGGGCTTGGAGCAGCCTGGGACAGTGAAAAGTGTTCCTGCCCGTGGATGACCATTAAGGTCCCTTCCAGCCCAAACCACTCCATGATTCTGTGATTCACAACCAGCTGTGAAGCTCAGCAGCGCAATGGTCAGGAGCTCTGCTGAGCCCCACCCTCACTGCAGACCCTTAACTCCCACCCACAATTTGGGAATACACTCACAGCCCACGAGAACAGCAGTTGCCAGGGTAGCCACAGTGCTTGGGGCATCGCCGAGGTTGAGCACGTTCCCAGACACCTGGTTGAGGCTGTCCACTGCATATTTAAACATGAAGGGAACCAGTATATTCATGGCCTGAAAGCAGGAGCACACCAATTAGTCCTTTCGCACTAAAACAACTTATGGCCTTGTATGGAGCATGACTTTTTTCTGAGATTGCTCTGCTGTTATATTTAGTCCTTAAGCACTTAGTGCAGGTGAGTTGGCTCTTTATTTCAAGCACAATGTTCTCCACTATTAAATCTTTGCTGCTGGGACTGCAGGGTTACTTTGTCTCTCTCTGTCTCCTTTTAAATATGGATTTCTATCCTCAACAAACTGCACACTGCAAAGATCCTGGAAGTGAGGCCGAGCTCTCAGGACAGCAGGAGAGCCCAGGAAATGAATCAAGCAGCAGCCCCTGCACGACACACACAGTGTTACTAAATTATGTCATCATTTGGAGCTGCTTGCTCTTTGTGATGCTGACAATATTCAGTGTGAAGCAGCTCTGTTACACAGGAAACCACTCACCCACACATGGCTAACACAGGGTCACAGGGATGGACTAAATCAAAGCTCCAGGGAAGTCAAAGAAAATAAACCAACCCCTCCTCTGTCTCTGTTAATACTCCCCTAAAATTTAAATAATGCTTCCCATTTGCAACATCACACTAAACATTACCTTGGTATCTGCATTAACCCTGGGGTTTGGCACAGCAGCACAAAAGACTTTCTGTACAGTCCACAAGACACTACGAATGACTTTAGAAATACAAGTTTTCAAACAAAAAAGTCATATGCACCGCCTATCACCCAGTGTGTCACTGCACACTTCTGTAAGAGCAGCAAACCCCAAATCCATCTCCTCTAACAGTGGTGGCCCCTCGAGATGTGAAACCCCAAACAAATGGAGACGGAAACACACCAACTTCAGCAGTTCTTTACTTGCACAACCGTAGCACAAGAGAATACGGAAAATCTTCCAGAAAACACAAAATTTCTAAGTCTTGTTAATGCACCTTTGTTACATTGCTCACTTATACCAACGAGAAAGGCAATTAATAGACAAACTTCATAAAATTAATAAAATTTCTTAATTCAAACTGCTCCTCACTGTTAAGATTTGAAAATATGGACACAACTTTTTTAGCAGTTGAACAAATATGTGATGACCTACAATGTCACAATCACAGCAGATGCTAAAATACTTTACAGCGAGTTGACTTTGCTTAAAGTTGGGCTTTTTTTTTTAGTATTTGGAAAAAACTCATGGGTAGATGACAAATTATTTTACAGGAGAAGAAACAAAAAACAGAAACCAGATTGATACAAATATTTCAGCTCTCACCACCAAATGTTTTGGATACCCACTTAGATCTCAATTGTATTTAGGGACATCTGTCAGAGCTGAAAGCCCAGGGAAAAAACTCTGAATTAACTGGATAAAACTAGATTCTGAGAGAAAAGAGTGATAAAGTCATTCTTAAGTTCAGCCCAAATTCAAGGGGGAAAGACAGACTTCCAGAAGTTCTAATGACTGTCCCAGTATCCAATATTCCCAGTTTTACAAATTATGGCAAATAGTGGAAGGTACGAACTTCAGCAAGCGGAGTAATTGCAGTTTTGAAAATATTTTTGTAAACTACAGATTTAAAGAAAGAAATTTAAATTCATTTTTTGAATCTCTGCTGTTCATTTTTTAGACAGTGTTTTAGGCTAAAGATTTAAATGCAAATGAGGAAGGGATCCATTTTCTCCTCTTCCCCCATGTCTCCCCTATGAAATACATTATAAAAAAACACCTCAAAATTCTCAACACAGCATAATCTGGGTAACTCCTGAGAGGAGATACATGAGATCTGGGGGCACCTGGGTGAGTTTAGTGCTGGTTTGTTAGTGACTGAAAAGAGAAAATAGCTGAAGGATCAGGTCCTGCTTCAAACGTTCCTCTGGAACTTGTCCAGTGCGGCCTCAGAGTCCTTCAGCCACAGCTCCCCTTTTAACAGACGGGAATTGTGGAAATGTCAAATCCCTCTCCCTTCCCCAGTAAAACCAAACAACCCCACTTTGCCTTCAGAGATACTGAAACTCGATTTTGGGGTGGCATTTTGTTCTTAATAAGGATGAATCTACTGCCGTGTGTGTTCCAGTGACAACCAACATGACAAAGTGCAGGTTTTCCTGGGAGAGACCTCTCTGGAGAAAATGAGAATACTGTAATGCAGATGGTCTTGATTTGCTGCAGATTCTCACAAATCTCTCTGCAGGGATTTTATTCCTCGCTAGACTGTGCTACACTACAGGTAGTTTTGAAATAGAACTACAGATATATTTAAAGTCCATTTAAAAAAAAAGAGATGTATTCTTTAAACTGCTGTTCTCCACTCACAATTAATTTAACTGGTAACAGCCTACAATTTTGCAGAAATGTCTTCTTTTACATCAATATAATTCTTCCCAACAGAGTTTTAAATGAAATTTAAAGCCTGGTCTCAGGTTATAGTTGTTCTGACTCCTGGAGGGTAAAGCTTGAATAAGAACAAGGCAGCATGGTATTGCATTTCATTAGCAATCAAGACAGTCTGCTTTCCAGTAATTTAAAAAGAAAAAAGTTAATCTTACAAAGTTTATAGCAAGAGATGAGAGGCCATTATTAGAAACAGGCCTTTCCTACTCAATTTGTTAAATCAATGAGATCACGTTCATAGTAATAGAAACAAAATTTCATCCTTCTGCATAAATTCACAGTTCTCTCTTTGTATTTGCTGGCACAGAACAAAAAGCTCTAAGCACACCTTGGTAGACCGTGAAAATCTACCATGAAAAACAATTGTCTTACACAATATATCTATACAGGCTTCCCTCCTCTGCCTAATGCCTGAAAGCTTGATAACAATTCCCATTAAAAAGACTCTTTTAATATGAATTTGTACATTTTCTATTTCTGGGTTTGAATTAATAGCTTATCCTTGCCTGAATTTATTGGAAAGCAAATACAGCACCCATGAAGTCATCCCAACTCAATTGCCCACATTTAACAGCAGGTTGCCTTAGAATGAATCATGAGTAAATGAGTTTAAACATTTTTTTAAATGACTGCACTGTTTTAAGCTGACAGTGCAACATCATCTTTATTCCCCCATGGGACTACATCACTTTTAAGGCAAACAGCCTTATCTTTCATTTTGCTCTTCCCAGCATTTTTTGTTTAATAAAGATGATGAATTAATGACAGGCTGAGCCCCAACAAGATAAAACTAGTCCACAGTGAACTGTTCTTTTGCCAATAATTCACTGAGAAATGTTGGCATGAAGATGACTGAATTTATCTCTGGACCGATATAAACATACACATCCAACAGCTCCATTTGTGGAGATACACACAGGAACCTCCATCCCTTGTGGAGGCAAGACTGCTAAAGAAGCTCCAAAACGTGGTCCAGAGGAGGGAAGAAGCACTTGGCTTCATGGCTTCTTTAAATTTAATGATGACCTGAACTACACTTTTTCCAGTGAGAAAAAAACCCAGACCAATTTTAAATACTTTTTGCCTGAAACTCCTCGAAAAGCTAAAGATTTCTAAAGGTTTATTGCAATTATCTAACTCCATCTGAGCCCCCAGAAACAGCTCAAACACCAAGATCACAGGTACATGCTTCAGTGATCAGATGGATATCGTTATCTTAGCATGCAGGCAGAATTTGCAATTCAACCCTTGTGTCCTGCCTCCTTAGCCAAACCATTTCTGTTCTGAAACTTGGGGAATTAGCAGTCAGTAGAAATGCAGAGAGTCTGAAAGAATTCTTTGGCTCATGAATAACACATGCCTGCTCTGTGACCAGGAGGCCAAAACCCATTCCAGGCTGACAGAGGTGACAAGTGATTTTGTCATATTCATGTGTTTAATCCAGCTCCTCAGAAGCCTGAGCACTTTTTTCCTTGTGCCACAGAAGAAAAAAGGGAGAAACAGAAAAGTAAGGAAGCATTTGCTATACATACAGCAGTAGAGAAGCCAAAAAATGCGGGGAGTACGTGGAAAAAGAAAAACCAGATCTGCAGAACCTGAGCGGGCTGATCTACGTGTCTGAAAACACAGATAATGCCCTGTGCACTCCTCTCACCTGCCTTCTTCTTGCATCTTTCAGATCGTGTACACACGTCTAGATAGGCTATAAATATTTAAGGCAAAAATTTAAAGTGTGTCATAATAATACAACAAATCTTGCAAGGAAGAAAAGACCTTACTAGCCCTGGAGCAGACTCCAGCCTGTCATAAAAAGCCATACTAACAGCTCGCTTTGAAGGCTCACAATACCACTGGTGGTTATATGGAGACAAAAAGGAACCAAAAATCACAATGATTTGTTCAATGACAGGCAACTGGGCCCCACAAAAGGAGTCAACACGGATTGTAACTGCAGGCTCTTCAGTAGCTGCACACAAACTGGTTTTTGTTTTGAAAGCGAATTTTAAATCTGGAAGATTTCAAGAGACAAATTATTTCTCAAGCAGCAGGACAAGGAGAAATGATCTCCAAGCTGTTTGGTGGGTAAGTAACCAAATCAAACTGGGTGTGCATTCCTTATCTTTTTCCCCCGTGGCTGAGAATTTCATAACCTACCTGTCCTCTGTGATTCCTTGGAGTTTTCACAGAATAAAACTGAAGCCACCCTCCAGCCTCTGTATTTCAACTGGAAACCTAACTTTGTAAATTCAGAGGTATAAAACCTGACATTTTTTTGTCAAACTCAGAAGGAATTGGCCAATAGGCTTACAGAAGCGTTTCTTTTGGGGGAAGGTGACTTGTAGCAGCCATCATGACCATACAGTTCTCTATGCAAACCCCCTCAGAACGAGGGGCCTTTAGACAAAATCCACAATAAGGATGTAAATCCTTCAGACACAGAATTCACTTTGTTCCATAGCGAACAAAGAAATCAGGCCAGGACTGCAGTGAGGAGAAAAACATGCTGGTGTTCCTGTGCTGACACAATTATATAGCAGAAAAACTTGAACAAACAGCTTGTGTGGTCTGTGGAGTACATTGTAATTAACCTCACAAGCAACCAGAACAAAGGGCTCCCAAATGGGATAATGAGGAAACCACATAGAAGTACACATGGTCCAGGAAAGATACAGGTAAACTACTTTGTACTTCATTTTCTCCAGGACAAAGTGACCTTTTGTTTGCTCTGGAAGAGAAGCAGATGTTCAGGGCTCAAAGACATGACAGACTTACTACAGCTCTGGAATAAACTATTGCACATCACATGTGTCACAGTGACACGCACGCTCAGTACAGGTAAAGTAAGAAGCAATTCAAGAAAAGTTCTTCCCACAAAGGAAGAGTGAGCACGGTTCTTGAGATGAGGGGTAACTCCTTAATTTGCAGTTATCCAACACAGCTTTGTAACGACAGAACAAAGCAAAGAACAGCAGCAAAGGACAGCTAGAAGACAACCATGAAATTTTTCACCCCTGGCAGTTATAATATATATTTCCCATAGAGAGCCTGCTGTGTGTTTTCCCAATGAAATCCTTGTTTGCCAAAGCAAACACTCTCACCAAACACTTCTGCTTTAACAAGCAGCTCCTAAAACTTGGGCAAAGCTCAACAGGTTTTCTGCTTTTCTTCTGGGAGTCTGCTCTGGACATCAGGGCTTCTGGGCTGCCTTGAACAAATCTGAAGTGGGAAACTCAAGAGAAGACTTAAGAGATCTAAACACCCAGTTACTTCTCCAAAGAGCAGTTAAACGATTTTCTGATGGGGAAAACATCTCTCTCTCCCAGCAGAAATACAATAGCTCTTTTTTACACCAAATACAGAGCTGTTTGCAAGAGTCAGGCATCCTGGTCATCAATTTTGTTTTCGTAACACCCCAGAAAGCTGCTTGAAACATTAATAAGACTTCTTAAAGGCAAGGTACAGTGCTGCCACATGCAGGATTAGAGGCTGGATTCACATTCTCCATCATATTCATATAACACTTCAAATTCGGGAATAGGGAAGTGGAGAGAAGAAAATAAAAAAATACTTCAACCATTTAAAAATTGCCTTCAGATTATTATTATTAACATTACTAACAAGAGTCTTTAAAAAGGAAGTGAGTTAGAATAATTTTCATATCCACCTGGTAGATCTACATCACAAAACCTCAAGGTATCTGCATTTTGAGCAGAGTTTCCCCCAGAGTTTTAAAATGTAGTAGAAAGCATTGCTGTGTATTTTGCCCAGGCACACAAAAACGGGGGAAGATCACTTGCACAGTCCAGCCATATTCTGCATGTCATCACCTGCATTATCAGCAACATCCTGAACTGCAGCCCAACCCAAATATCTGCTGGAGACAGTACCCACGAGTACCTGCGAGATAAAAAGCTCTTGAGGAAGCACTGTAGACCAGCAATTCCTCTTCAGCTCACATAAATGAGCACATTTCTCTCCCAAGCACTCCTCTTTTAACACCTACATAGCTGAAATTCGTCTCTTCTCTCTTTTCATAACATGGCAATGGTGCTGAGTGCTAATATTAGCTTTATGTTTGGTAAAAATTGCTGTACTTAAAAGCAACCCAGCTGAGCTGTATGTCTTAATGGAATTCACAAAACTTCCTCCCAGTATTTTGCAATCAAATATTTCTTTTTTTTTTTTAAGCAAAAGGAAGTTAACATTTGCTCTTCTGAATTATTTCTACGAGGTTTGCACAGAATTTGAATTATACCCCCCATTAATCTGAAGAACACTTTTGCATGCCAAATTCTTTGAAAGAACAAATGAACACTAATTTTGTTGCAGGTAAGAACATAGAAGATCCTTTCACATGATGAAGTAAAGGTAAGAGCAATCCTCCATTTCATAATCAAAGACCGTAAGAAAAATCATTTGAATGAAAGCAGGGTTCTTAAATACAAAAAGTTATATAGCTTCTCTCATATTAGGACACCAGAGCAGCCCCTGAAACAATGAATTCCTCTGTCATCTCATAGAGAAATTATCACCAGACTGGAGCTCAAATCCCCCTTTCCACAGTACAGCAAGAGCTCTGAGTAGGCATCACCACATTGCTCAAGTTCGGGGTTGAGAATGGGCACAGAGCCTTGAAGAAATCCTGTCTGACAGCACCACACAAGAAGAGAACAACCTTTAACTCCCATTTCCTGTAATTTCTCAGGTAAATAATTAACCAACAACGGCAAATCCTGGGCTAAACTAATAGGAGCACGGAAAACAAAAATTCTGGTTGTCATCATCATCTCCCTAAACACACACATGTGTATTACCTGCAGATGTACCCTGTTCCAAAATCCAAGCTCTTATTTCTCATCCATTCTCCTGGTGCAAAACCCAGACATCTCAAGAGTGTAAAAGCCCTTAAACACCAGAAAATAAAATCATTCCTGTGACAGTACAATGAGGTGTCTGTTCTTACCTTGGCACTTGCCAGAAAGCCCAGGGATATGGCGACCCTGGCCCGCAGGTCTGGCCTGTCTTTGGGCCACACGTAGGACAGCATTGCCCGGATGATCTTCTTGGCATCGATCTCCTTCAGCTATTGGAAAGAACAAACAAAGGCACTGCTTTATAAAGAGGCTTGGGAAGTGAAGTAACTGTATAAATAAGAATGAATTTTATACATTTGGATCACTTCTGTATTTTATTTGATGGGAAACAGACACTTGACAATGTCTGAGACCAGGACTGCCTATTAACGTTTCAAGCTGTAAGTTTTTAGGTTTCTGTCCATGACATGCTGTTAAAGGTGCTCCATGTGCTCCAGAGTGCAAGTTTGGCTGGCTGCAACTGGAACATAGAGAAAGCCACAACTCCCCATCTTGGAATGCTTCACAGAGCAGATAAATTGACCCTTCTTTTTTATCTCCTCAAGATTTCTGTACAAAATTCAAGGGCTTGGTATTTTTTTTGGAAGATGTTTTAAAATAGCTTAGAAACAACGGGAGAGAAAAGAAAAAAAACCAACCCAAACTAACAAAAAAAATCAAGGCAAGAAGGAAGTCTGAAAGGTCCACAATAAACCTAAATAGTTCGGAGAACATTCCCTGATGTTGGATAATCAGGTTTCACAAGGCAGAAGGTGCACATGGTCACATGCTGGCTTAACTGATTATATCAATTTTAACTGAATTCTTAAAATAGGTTCTCCTCCAAATCTCAAGTTTTGCTCTAAGTAAGAGCACAATCCAGTTAACGAGGCATCTTGAAAAACATTACTTTTTCTGTTTGGGTTTATTTTAAGTTTTGCTTTGGGATTATTTTCTGTTGTTGTTGCATTTGGTTGCTGTATTTTTTTACAGCAATGTAGGTTATTTTCCAGATGGAAAGATGTCTATCACTGACACTTCTGATATGACCCACTGAACTCCTAAACTAAATTACCTGCAGCCTAAACCACGTTTCCTAACTGAGAACAAGAGGAAGTGCAGTAACACAGAGCACAAGTATCAGCAACTCATTTCTCTGTGCTGGCTACACTGAGGATTAACTTGAAAGACACGAGTGTTATCTAAGACAGAAAGGAGAGGGGCAAGAACACCTAATCTCTCCATTTCAGGCAATATTTTGTAGTGGGGAGGAGAGAGGGAAACAAAAAGTTAGTGCACACCTTTCAAAGATGACTCTCACGACAGAAGTCAGCAGAAAGGGGAAGTATTATAATAAATCTTACTGTTTGAGGATAAACCAAATTAGAAAAGAAATTCTCTGTTAAGGTCCAGAGTGAATAAGCAAGAAAGGAGAGGTTGTTAAAAGGCAAAATTGCTGAGGCAACCAGGGAAGCCAATCCCATAAATGTAAGCTTTTAAAAGCACTGGGAAATTCATCTCAGTTTTTCTAGTCACAGCTTCAAGCAAAACCAAGGCATTTTGTCACCAACTGCAAATGTATTGGAACATCACACAGGATAAGCACATTTCAAACTACTTTAAAAAAATGGATATGTGGAAGATTTGTAAGCGGAGAGAGGATGCAAAGGTGTCTCTGTTGTGTCCTACCCACTTGAGAGAGGCAGATATCTGCTGCAGCATATACACAAATCTTTCCATTTGAGCCAAGGATACGCACAAAAAGCAGTTCAAACGTGTAAAAGTATCTTTGATCACCACTTACAGGTTAAAAGGAAGTTAAAAAAAATTGGTACCACATTAACACAAAAGATACAAAAGTGCAACCAGAGCACTTCTAATTATATGTTGCTATTGGCTAGGCAGACTTTGCACAGAAAAGCTATTAAAAGGAACAAAATACACTGGCTACAAACAAGGAATCTATTTCCTTTTTTCATGGCTCTGAACGGTGACAGAAGTAAATCCATTTAGAAAAAAGTCAGGAGGCAGCCACTCATTTGCCAAAGGCCTTGCAAAGGAACAAGAAGAAATATCAAAGGATGCAAAATGCACACATATTACATCAAAGTTTACCATGAAATAAATGTTACTGTTGTACTGAAACATGAGTTAAAATTGGTTTAAATATGCAAGTGGCAACATTAAGAATTAAAAGGAGCAATCTGTTCAATGGACTCAGGCCCTTTTTTGATTCTCTGAGGTACATAAAAAGGTTAAGAGATGAATTTATTTTACCTCCTTTTAAATGGTAGTAATTTTTTACATTTTCTTTCAAGGTCTATTTCTACAGAAATGCAAGGAATGGAAAGAAAAATATTATAAATCTAATACAGCAGGGAGCAAAGAAGGAAAGCCTTTTCCTCTTCTTGAATGCAGCATGTTTTTAAAACACACTAAGCAATACTGAAGATTATTTGCAAGAGAATGACCATTGACCAACTTCCTGTCCCCTCTACTCATCCCATACAGGTTCTGGACATTTTAAAATACCTAAAGAGGGGGGGAAAAAAGAAAGCCATCATTCCTCTTCACAATCTCCATGGTTATTGAGCACTGCAAGGCATTCACTGGGCTGACCCTGTCACTTGGTGGATAAAGCCTGTGCCAGGATGATGAGCTGTCAGAAGTGTGATGCAAGAAAGTGGTAGTTTGACTTGCATTTAAGCTGTCACTGCTGATGAAGAAAGAAAGACCCAGTTCTGGCTCCCTGTGTGCTCCCTCAGGAAGCTCTATCATCCACTTTATTGTACCAGCACAGGCTTTTTGCCCCTGCACGAAGTTATTCTCCCAACCACTCCAAAAAAGCCCCCAAAGCTGGTAAAGACCAGTACTGGTTTCAGTACTCAGCACAGCAGCCACTGCTGTAAGTAAAAGTTGTTTTGGAATAAAAAAAAGAAGAAGTGTAAGTTTCTCTAGTTGTTACATGTGAGATGAAGGTAATGTGCCCTTCACTCTGTGTTCATCCTTAGTATTCAGTTCTGTACCTGCTGAAGCTGCTATAAAAGGGGCAATTTAAAATGTCACTCCCAAACTCAGAATGAACAGGCTGGTTTGTCAAAAAAAATCTGGAACAGAGAGAGCTGTAATAGAGCTGACAGGTATCTCACCTGCAGTTCTCCTAAAAGTATAATCCTAGGAGGAAAAAAATGTGGTAAATGGGGTGCCAGTATTTTTATTTTTACACACTGAATACAAGTGCATGTTACATGAGATACAGGAACTGCACTTGGAACAGCAGAATATTTCCTTCCCTCCAGTTTTCCTGAGAATTTCCTGGCAAACACAATGTTATCCTGGTTTTTTTCACTCTTCACACACTTCACCTCGTCCACAGCTGGTTCTTGCTGCTTTCTCCCGGACAGCTGGTATTTATTTAGTTAGACAACAGCCTTAACTGACCATGTCCTGTATTAACCACGTTAGAGCTGCATTCATGGGAATAAAGAAGTTAAGGGATTGATTTACACAGGAATAGCTGCAAGGAGTGGCTGAAGGGAGAGTGCCAATGGAATTTTACAGTGCCAGCAAACTGAAAAAATATCATCTGGCATCAAAATTTTTGGATAACATATTGCTAGTGAGTTTTAGCGTTAAGGAACATCCAAAGTCCCTTAAGGCTACTTGTGTTTTGGTAAACAGAACCTTCCACTTCCTTTCTGACCAGAGAAAACCCTGGAATTTAAATATGTGAAACAGAGAAGGAGAGTTAGTTAGGTTTGAAGTCTGTTCTGCCCAGGAAATCTCCAAAAAGAGCTCACACCTGTTGCAAGGAGGGTCTTAAAATGAGTCTGAAGTTAATGTTACATGCAGAGCCAGTGGTACCCCTGACTGGAGATGGCCAATTATTTTGTTTCCCCCTGTGCCTCATGCAGAAAAGATCACAGATGTTTGCTAAAACAAGCTGGCTACACTTCAGGTTATGAAATTCCCTCTTACTATAAAACACACACCTCTCCTGACTCCTGCCTGCAGCACAAACAGGTTTGGATTCAATGAAGGGACAACTCTCAGATGAAAACTTGAAAGAAAATCCTAAGTTTAACTCCTCAATTTCTTTACAACTGAGGCTGTAGGAGAGACATCCTCAGAACAGTTAAACCAGCAAAGCAGCCCTGAAACTGAAAGTTCAGTTTGTCATCAGTGTGGTCTTCACTCATTTTAGGGAAGATCCCATCCAACTTTCAACAAGTTATAACCATTCACACAGAACGATTCTGCAAATACACAAAGCATCAGAAATAAGTGTGCCCAGGAAATGAGAAGATGGAAGTTCCGTAAACTCAAGAGCTTTGATTTGGCAATTTTAATCACACAGTTGATGCTGTCCTGTTTTAACCAAAAGTTTGCCTCATTTTCTGACTGTAATCATTCGGTCTAATAAAAGATACTGCTTCTCCTTATATACCATCATCATTACTTTAATGTGCTTCCTGAATAGAAACACAGTCAGAACATACCAGATGCATTAATTCCAAGTAAAAATACACACAGTTTAATTGCTTCTCTCCCCTCCCATTTCAAGTGTGATTTTACCAACTGATGCAATAACCCACGAGCTGATTTCTACTGTCCTGCATGTCAAGTCACAGGGAAATATCAGTCACAAGATCAAAAAATCAGTGACTTACAAGAGAACATATTTTCCATCGAAAGAATCTAACACAAGCCAATTTAAAAGGAGTGTGTAACAGCAGAATGGTATTTTTAATAAAATAAATAAAGCCCTTCAACACCATTATTACAAACATTTGGTGATTTAAGAGCTAGCAAGTCTACACTGACAATTAAACAGTATCTACTCTACTACAATATTCATATATCTACCAAGAGAATTTTGGACAAATTGTTGCTTGAGGTCTTCAGTTTTTAGGTTTAGTTTTTTTGGGGAAGCTGGCAATATTTTCTATTTAAAAAACAATAGTAATTGAGCAAGTTTTACCCCTTCCTTTGGATCCGTGTGAAGCCCTCCACCAGCATGGCCATGCCAACACATCCTCTTCTCTATCAGCTGCCACCTCGGCAGGATCTGGGTGAAAATGAAAAGTCAATTTGCAAGAACCTCAGGAAACAGGCACATAAAAGCCAGCAGAAAGAAGCACTACTGGCCTGTTCTGCTTCCCTCATCATCTAACAGTTTAAACTTGTTTTAATAAAAGCTCTTACCTCCCTCTAAAAACCTGGCCTTGCTTAAGAAAACAGTAATAAAAAAGGGACTATAATCCTAGCAGCAAAGAGCATGTTCCAAGCAGCCAGGAGGTAAAGATAACAGATCCTTAAATATCGAAATGTGTGAAGAACACAGAAAAAATCTTGAAGTTTTGGAGGATAACCATACTTGGGCACATTAATATGTAAAGTGAAACAAATTTAAGCAATAATACTCTCTCCACGTATGTAAGAGTAACTCTACTTGAGGGCAAAATAGATAGATAAATCTGATTCACACTTGTCTTTCCTATCAGGATGGGAATGGCCTATTGATGCCTCAAGTCATCCCATTCCAGAGGCCCTGCTGCAATCCGTGTACAGGGGCAGTTTGGAAAAGAACCTGCTTGTTAAAAACAAACGCTCGCTTCTCTTAGCATGTGGCCAAGATCCCCTGGAGAAAATTTCTGAATTTATTTATGCATGTAGATGTACTAAAAAATAACAACTCACTACCACCAGGCATTTTTCCAAGTTCAAAGTGCCTGCCACAAACAATGGACCCGTTAAAGCTTTTCGAAAAAGAAGCTGCTTTTTGTTTAAAAGATTTGCTACATGTTGACAGCTTCCAGGTTCAAGTTATGTAAAAGCTCATTAGCAATCTTATTTTATGTATGTTGGTTGATAGCAGACCCCAGGGTTTCCCAAATCAAAATGTCACTTTTCACATTTTAAAGAAAAACATTATTTAAAAACCCCATCTAAGTAGATTTCATGCTTTGAAGTCACAATGACCCTCAAAAGATTTTAGCTACTTAAGTCAGTTATGAGTGGTTATTATTTTATAATTAAAAACAAAAAAGAAAAGCAAGACAAATACATTTCTTAGCTTCATTCAAACAAGTGTGTTACTCGGAAATGTGTCATAATTCTTCCATCAACAGGAAAAATTGCATCTTCCCTATGTTGGCACTGGTTTTAAGGCAAGCAGACCTCATAGGAGTAAGAGCCTGACATCCTGGCACTCAACGATGAGAATATTCTACAACCTAAGCAGAATTTTGAAGGAATAGAGCCCTACATATTGAAGTAAAAGTCATAGTTTCCTACCTGGCTATTCCTTACCTGGCTATTTTCTGTGCTTAACAAATGAATCTAAATATCACCACACAAAACTTACACTTTTAAGAATTCTTCTTTAAAGTTACTGTATTATCATTAGTTTGCAGAGATTCAAAAAGACTTCTAGGGGTAGAAACATAAGTTGCCATTTAACTTTAGAACAGTGAAGAGTGAAATTAAAAAAGAAAGTAACAGCAGTTACTAAACTAGCAGTCTCTAAACTGAAAGATGCTCCAAGGGCTTGAGTTTCTGCTGACCTGCAAGTTGGAAGAACGACAATTTATACCAACCTCTGAACGCTCCAGTAATGGCCTTGAATAATTCCCTCCCAGACTGTGCCATGATCTTTGCCTGCAGATTGGTGGAATCTACAGAATAAAACAGGAGGAGGAAACAAAAAAAACCTGAAAACAGAGTCATGCAGAACATGCATTTCACACTCAAAGAATATTCATCCAGTTTATGTAAACAAGCATACCACAAAAAGAAGGCAGATGGCTTTGTTTTTTAACAACTGACCACGGAAAAAGAAAATTGGTGGGGAGCAGCTGTAAAATAAATTACATTCTCACATCAGAAATGCTCAGTGACAATGAACCTTTCCCTTCCCTGAATCCCCATTCTCATCAGACTTTGTTTCTTCTGCACAACAAAAGCCCAGTTTTCCCTTTCCTCTCATTTTAATTTTCTCCCAGGTTGTCTTCTGAATTCTTTCAAATAGTCTTTTGTCCTGTTTTTCATTATGAAATGTTATTTTTATGTTTATAAGTTCTGCCATTCCCAATTCCTCTTAGCTCAGCTCATGCCATGCTTGTCTCCACAAGGCAAATACAGCTTTTGCCTGGGAAGCACTGGGACTTTGAGAAAGTGGAGCAGGGCTGGCAACAAGTTTTAAGATTATCAGGACACAACATAAGCAATATTCACACACCCTTCAATGCACCTTAACCTGTAATACACAGCTGGCACCAACTGTACCATGCTCTACATGTTGCCTTGCAAAGCAATCCATATTCCATAAGTTTCCAAGGACCATTTCTTTTCCTCAGATGGACTGCCTGGCAGTGCTTCCCCATGGCAAAACACAGGGACCTCTCCTGGTCAGCAGTGATGCTGCCACATCAGCTCTGACACTCAATATTCAATCTTTCACTGCTCTGTTACAATATCAACCATACACCTCACTCAATAAAACAACCACCACCAAGAGCAAAAGAGCCAAAGAGCTGCTCACCAGCCCACGGCAAAGGACAAACAGCAAAAAAAAAAGGGAAAAAAAAAAAGAACTTGATCATAAAAAAGGGTAATTTTAACCTTGGCAAACAGCAGCGCCATCATACATTTTATACCTCGCCTTAAACATCCTTTTGTTCCTAAGACACATATCCCAAGTAATAATTTCATGAGTCATTTCAAAGAAAATTAAAACCATTGCTCCACAAGTCATCACATGGACCTGCTATTCCAAACATTGCCATTATGCGACATTATATACAGAGTGAACATTGTAATTATATATTTTGCATTTAGTAGAGCTAACTGGCCTGGGTGAACCACCCTGATACTTCCAAGACCAAGAGGTTAAACAAAGGAGTTGCATTTCTAAAGCACTTCCTTGTAGGTGCACTCATAATTCGACAGCTTTGTGTCAGCACAGAGGATTCCATCTAAAGCAAGACACTTTCCACAGGAATGATGAGAGTGTCATAAACAGAAAATACAATGGAAAAATTATGATGCTTCAACAGTTATTGGAAAGTAGCTAATTACTGTTTTCTACAGTGTACCCACGGGACATCATAAAAACATTTTACTAAAAATTCATCTCTTTGGACCTCAAAGTTCGCAGAGTTCACTTCTGACTGAAATACGAGGCAGACAACATCACAGAAACAACTCCTACTGAAACACCAGCAGATTTGGTTTCAATTACTGCATTAGATAGATAGCCTGATTTCTTGACTGAAGCTATGAACTGTCATGGGGTTAAGACAGCAAAAAGATTTAAAGGTTTTGCACAAGATACACAAAAAACCCTTGTTCTTATTTTCAGTCTTGAGCCTGGAAGACTCAATCCTCTCTCAAGCTCCTGCTAAAAAACAAACCTGAGCAAAGAAACAAAGAGTTAAACAAGGTGAACAATTTACTTCACTGATAATTCCTCCGACCATCCCAGTGTTGACAGCAAAACTGCCCGAATGAGAGGGGCTGAAGCTTTCCCTGCCACTCTCCACACATCCTGCAGGAAGACTTAGGACTCCACTTTCCCTCCCTAGGGCTCCCAAGAGCTTTAAGACTACAAAGAAAAGCCATACTTGGATCTAATCACAACACATAAAAGAAGCAGGTTATTGCTTTAAAGAACCAGGAGCAAGTCCTGCTTATTTCAGAATTCAAGAAATAATGCAGGGAACTCGAATTCTGGCATTTCCTAACTCCTGAATGCCTGACTCTGCACCATTATGTTCTTTTAATGTATTTTTGGATATGATTCTATAAACTCTAAAGGATGAAACAGATGTCTAGTACTGATTGCACATAAAAGTCATGTTGCTTAAGTGTCATGACTGTGGGTAGTAGCTTAAATACTACAAATGCAAACAAACAACAGGGATTAAACACATTTGTGCAAGGTCAAACCCACACTTGGAAGCTTCTCTCTGAAATATGATACATAAGTGTTCCAGACATGCTGCACTCATCTCATGGGGATTTTTTTTTAAACTAACTGTAAGAAAAGATAACTGAAGGTGGGATTCAAGTACCTGTGCAGCATTTAAGTCCCACAGTTAACCCTGCTGAGTTTACAAGGCACGAAAATAAATGAGAGAAAAAGATGAAAATATTCTGGTATAAAGACAGGCTGAACTGCCACCAGTATGAACAATATAAACTTAACTGGAGTTACATTTAACAGTGGCCAATGTGCAATTGCTCTGGACACTTGGATGGATGTGTACAGAGCAAAGGAAGGGACCTTAAAGCCCATCCCTGCCATGGGCAGGGACACCTTCCACTACACCAGGCTGCTCCAAGTTCCAGCCAACCTGGCCTTGAACACTACAAAGGAATGGGCCATCCTTCCTCACAGCAATTTTAGAAGTCCATTTCTCTAGGCAGACATATGGGATCGCTGCTCTGCTCAGCAGCAACACCTCCTCTCTAAAGGGATTTTGAAAATTGAAGGAATTTCAAATACCCCGTTACAAAGCAGGTATTTGCCAGTGAGGATTGCTGACTGCCAGAGACTGCTGATTACCAGCTCCTGGGCAGCAAGGTGTCCAGCTGCACCTTCAGAGTCCAGAGAAGAGAATTTAGCAATGCACACAAACACATGAAATGTCTGGACAATAAACGTCAGTGCAATTTTTACAGAACAGACCAGGCTTCAGGTGAAAAGAAATCAATAAAAAAACCAAGACAAAATGCAAATGAATTTAACAAAAATACCTGAAACTTCTCTTGCAACCCCTTCAGAGCAAGGGATATTATTAAGTTATGCAGAAGGACAAGCTCTTTATCACTGGCAGCTGGAAGGGCATGATAATGGAAGGAAAAAGTCTCTATTTTGTACCGTTAGAGTTACAGTAATTTACACAGCCCTGCTTTCCACAACTGCCAAAGTTCTCCCTGAAAGAAACTCCTCCATGTATTTCTTTGCTTATAAAGATTCCTAGCAAAATAATTATCCTTAGTTACAGGCTGTTCGACCTTTCCAGTCAAATCCTATTTTCTTTCTGTTTAGTTAATTTAAATTCATTTAACTAATTTTTAGATTAATTTCCATATTTAGACTGAATAGAATTTGTCATTGCTTTTACTTTGGATACAGGCAAACTTCTACCAAAAAAACCCCCCAAAAAACCAAACCCACAAGCTTCCTAGAAAAAAAACCCCAGCAGCAATTGTTCAGTTACTCCTGGAAGTGTATCAAGCCAACATGCCAGTTCTCTACTCAGCAGAGATCCTAAATTCCAAACACAAGTTTTGACGTGATGAACCCCTGCCTACTCCAACCACAGGAGGGTGAACTGAAGGAGCTGTGGTTATGGAAATACAAACTGATCTCAGTATCAAAAAATGAAGCCTGATCACAGTTCCACAATATTTATGATACCTGTTTTTTCCCTCCATAAGTTTAGCTATTTTCCTCTCCAGGATACAAATGTTACATTCAGAAAAGCAAAACTCTAATCAAAACTACTGAAAAATATAACTGGGAGTAGAAAATATGATTTGAATCTGTAATGCAATAGCACCCAAACAACTCTACTGTATTTGACTCTCATGGTACTAAGTTCCATAGAAAATACATATACCATATTATAACACAATTAAGCTTATAATTAATTGGAAGCTTAAAGAAAACTTACAGTGGACATGAAACTATGAAGACGGGAGACCAAGTACCACACAGATGCAAAGCAGAGTAGGACGACATGCAAGTCTTTGAAATTAACTTTTGCAAAAAGAATGGTTGGTAACTTTGCTCTTATGGTGCTATTTCACCAGAGCTATTTCCTTCCTTTAATCCCCTTTTTTCTCAAGAGTTAAGCTATGGCTGTACTGTTCACCAGCTTGAGCTGTAACAGGCACAGGTCTTGACTAACCCAGTCACGCTGCCACAAACCTCTGCTATTTGAGCAGTCATAGCAATTAAAGCAGAACTGTGGCTGTGGAGTTTACTCCCAAATGGAGTTTTACCCCGGCAGTGAGCAGCACTGGTGTAACCGTGTCACAGCAGGTGTGCCCTCCTGGAAAGTCCTTACTATTTAGGAACACTTTGGGGAAGACAGGCCTGGTTGTGCCCTGCCAGTCTCCCATGCCATGCGGGATTAAGAGGCTGGATCACGAGCATTTCTTTCACATTTACAGCCCTCGGTTATATTCAACAAACCAGTGCAAAAGCTAACCCCTGTGTGACACCTACAACCCAGCAGTGCAGGAAACAGAAGAGCTTTCCCCCACACTCCAACCTAAACACCAAGACAGCCCCCAAGCTCCTGCACAGTGACACTTGATGAGCACACGTGCTGTAAAATCCGCTTTCACCACACCTTATTCCCACATGACTGTGAGGTGGACCACGGCAATCGAGATTAAGTTGTTTTAAAGGCAAACTCATGTGTTTCTTCAAATTTTTAATCTACAGAAAAGCTTTCAGAATGAGCCCATTAAAAATAGACCGTCTTCATTAGTGTATGAGCATAGCAAAAATAATTAAATAACTGAACTAAACCAGGATGCACATATTTGCTCCCAGAAGATTTTTTTAACTGCTGGACTACCTAATTTATAATAATCCATGGCTAATCACTGCTGCTGAAGTGCCTAGCCAACTTCTGACAGTCAATTCCATTAGTGCAGGCAGAATATTCCTTGAACTAACTAAAAATGGGAAGGAGAAAAAAGAAGAAACTGAAATTTCTGGACAACACATCTTCCTCTATCAGCAAATTTAATTAAATGTTTGAAAAATCATGTCTCAAAATTTTGAAGCGCATTATAACCAAAAAGTCTAGAACACTTAAGTTTGAGCCTCCTGTTAGAGCTTTTGTTTAATAAAATAAATGCTCATGCATTTAATGAATTTTAAGTTTCAGTCACATAGAGCTTGATGCAAAAGAGAACATTCATTACCAGACCATAAAAAAATGCATTCACTGACCATTTTCTAACACAAAAATGCCTAGAAACTAAAAAGCCGGAGATGAATACATATCTATATATTCCACAGACACAGTATCAGCTTTTTAGTTCAGAAAAACTAGCGCAAATCCACATTTAGTGACATGTGGCAATTAAAACTGATCAGCAGGGACTGGCATTTCCCACATGAAAATAAAATCATTCAAAAGGAAAACAGGAATATAATTAATACTTCTATTCATCACCATGATAACATTGCTGTTTGTTCCCTAACAGCTGAAATATGTCTCCAGGAACACCAGACAATACTGAGTATTCAGGTGTATTTTAAAGTATGCAAATACATGGGTAAAATATTTGAACTGCATCGACTTTAGCTCTCAGCCTCTTGCATAACTTTCAAAATTAAAACCCCCCCAAATTTACCCTTTCAGTCCTGCTCATCTCATCTAGCCAGCAACAAAGTTGACTGGAGTCCCCGAGAGAATTCTGCCTCTAAGGAAAAATGAATCAAGGCGGGTGACAAAGAAAATTTACTTAGAAACAGCAGTAATCGGGAGGGATAAAAAAGTTTATTATCAAATAGAATTACAAGCTGAGAGTTTATGAAAGTTCATTCCCTCAATCTTTGGGATACACTTCCTCCAGCCACTTTGAAAAACGCACGTGAATTACTGAAAGCTGGACTTAGTTTGAGATAATGTACTCAATACTTTACTTGTAATTAAAATAATTCACCGGAACATATTACAGACTTCCATAACTGACAAAAAGCATTCCAACTCCAACTCCCTTTCCGCACACAGCGGCAGAATTAGCTGTCAGCACAAGCTACTCACTATACACACACTCAGCATCCGTTCAAAGACACTGAGGGGTTTAATGCTTGTCCCCAAAGAGACCCCACGACACTCCCGGCCCCTCCGCACGGGTGTCCCCGCGGGGCTGACCGGCCTCCGGGAGCCCCCGGTCCCCCTCGCCTCCCCCGGGGCGGCGGACGCTGATACCGGCAAGGCAAGGACGAACCGGGCGGTGCTCGCAGAGCCGGCGGAACAGCGCTGCGGGCACCGGCGGCCTCTCAGCACCTCACCGACCACCCCTCAGCCCTCTCAGCTCCCGGCGCCCCTTCAGTCCCTCACCGCTCGCCCCGGCGCCCCCACGCACCTCTGCGCTCCCCGGGGCGGCTCGGGCCCGTCGCCGCCCGCTCCCCACCGTCCCCACAGAGAAGCAGGCGACGGCGGCGGCGGGCGGCGGGCGCAGCAGGGCCAGGGCGAGCAGCAGCCGCCGCTTACGGGAGGCAGCAATCGCCAGGCCCCGCGGTGCCCCCAGCACCGCCATCTTCCGAGGGCCGGAGCGCAGGGGGTTGTGGGACGGCGGCGCACCCGCGAGAGGGGCGGGGCGAGGCGGGTCCGCCGCCCTGGAGGGAAGGTGGCGCGCGGCGCCATGGCGGGAACCTGAGTTCGGTTGCCCTCACAGCAACCATGGCGGGACCCTGGGAGGGGCTGCCTTCAGACACATCGTGGCGGACTGAGAGGGGCTGCTCTGATCCTCCCGCTGGCATTCTGTGAGAGGGGCTGCCCTCCACCGTGGTGCCCTGAGATGGGCAGCTTTGAGCACCACTCTGACAAGGGTTGCCCTCAGATCCACCGTGGCACCCTGAGAAGGGCAGCCCTCAGCCCCACCATGGCACCCTGAGAGGAGCTGCCCTCGTTCCCCGTGGTGCCACGAAAGGGGGTGTCCTCAGCCATGGCGCTCTGAGGAGGCAGCCTGCAGTGCCACCACCATGGCACCCAGAGACGTGCAGCCCTAAGCCTCACCATGGTACCCAAAGAGGGGCAACCCTCAGCCCCACCATGGCACCCACAAAGGGGCAGCCCAGCACTATGGTGCCCAGAGAAGGCAGCCTTCAACCCTACCATGGTGCCAAGAGAGGGGCTGCCCTTAGCCCCACCATGGCAGTCTGAGAGGGGCTGCCCTCAGCACCCAGAGAATGGCTGCCCTCCGCCATTGAGCCCAGAGAGAGGCAGCCCTCAGACCCACCGTGGCATTCTGAGCACTCCCATGCTTTGTCCACATGCAGCTGGACACTGACATTGCTGCACACAGAAAGAGGTGCTCAAGCTGGCACTCAGTCCCTCTGGATTTTGGGTCCCCCACAAAGCAGCTGCAGTTTCCTTGTCTGGGACAAGGAAAGACAAGCCCTGGCCCGCAGCGCCATGAGGGAGCACGGGCCGGAGGGGAAGGTGTGGATGGCACACGAGATGGTACATCTCCGCACAGACCTAATCCTGTATTCCACACCCTTCCCAGGGTTAAGTTCTGAGCTACCTCGGAGGCCTCCTCCAGCCCACACAGCTCAGCTGTAGTTCCTCTAAGCCAGAATAATGCAGCAATAGTATGGTTCCTAATTAAACACCCACTTAGGAAGATAGACCTATGCCATGGATTATGTTTCTGATGCCGTATATACTCCCATGTGATCGGCATGCAGAGCTGTCAGAAGGCTGTAACTCTGTGTGGCATTTCTAATCACACAAAGATTTCTTCAAAGCTACCAGAGCTTGACTGCTGATGCTCTTGCCTTGAGGGAGAGTTGTAAGCTCATTTGCAGGGGAGAAAGACAGACAGACAGACAGAAAGGAAGAGGACAATTGGCTTAAAGTCGATTTTTAATGAGGCAGGATTTCTCTAGTCTGTGCTTTGATACGCAACTTTGCTCCTGACCAGGATCCGCTTCAAATGACAGAGGCGACATTTCTCTGGCACTAATCTAATTCTTCATCATAATTGCATTTGGCAGAGCTGGGTCTGAACAGTGCCGCCCCGTGGCATCATTCAGAGGGATAAACAGGAATTCTGGGCTTCTGGCTTCCATACATCCGCTTCCTTCCCTATGCTCTGCTCAACATGGAAGTTTGACCAGGCAAAACGGGATAATCGCGACTCTGTCTGGGATAGCCTGGGCAGACAGGCTGGCCAACACGGCAGCATCTTTTGAGTGATTTCAAATGTTTCTGCAATTTTTCCACATGCACTGCTGAGATGCCTTCATGCACAGTGTTTGTGTGCACACACGGTGCTTCATGGGCTGATCCAACATGCAGCACAGGCTCTCAGCCCTATGAAATGTATCCAGTAAACACTGGACCGTTGGACGGGTGCTACGTGGAACCTTCTTACCTTAAATCCTGCATGTGGATAACAGAACCCTGCGCCGTGGTATCACAGGATCTCACAGCTCTAATGCCCCTAATGGAGACTTACAAATCACTCCGCAAATGTTTATTGTCAGACCTCCCAACCCTTGCATCATCTCAGCCTTGTTGTTGTTAAACAATAAACCGTTTTATTTTTTCTGCACTTTTTAGGTTAATAAGGTATTTCATATGTTTGATATGAGTATTCTCCCTGCACATTTTTCCTTAGTTGCTCTTCCTTCATTAATAACTCTCCCATGCTACTGGCCTTATTTCCTCCTGCTAATATTTCCAGTTCTGATCTTCTCTTTCTCCTTCTGATACCACTTCATTTATGTGATCCCAGATTACTGATACCTGTACAAGGCACTGCACAAACCCTGAGAGACACCCAGGGTGAAAAGAGCCCATATTCCTGTAGTAGTTACAACCTCTATCCCAGAGTGACTGAACCAGGAGAACAGAGCTCATGATAGAGACACAGAAAGCCAACAGAGGAGTTTTATGAACTTACACTGTTTAAAGTAGCTTGCCACAAAATAAATATCTGTTTCTCTGCAGATTTAGCTGTGGAAGCAGAGGATCTCCTTGGAGACAGACAAATCAATGCCTGCTCTGGAGATGGCACTCTGGAAAGATGACAGAAGCAGTTCAGTTGAAGAAATAGAAGCTCCGGGAATGGAAATAACTCACCACAAAGGAGATTTGTGAATAAAGTCCTAAAAGATACCTAATCTGGCCTTTTTCCAGGAGCTGTGTAGACAACAAACCAGGGCTTGAGAACAAGGTCAGTCTACTGAATGAGAACAAGTTAGGTTTTCAGTTAGAAAACTTTACAGAAGCAGCTCAGCAACAGAAATACAATACCCATCTTGTGGAGGTGAAATAACACCTTATTTGGAGATGCTTAAAGTTCTTACCTTCTTTCTCATTAAAGGTGCTTAATATGATTCCAGCACTGTAATGAACTTCACTTATACCAACAAGTACTTGTTTCTGCCAGCTGTAAAAAGCAGAGTACAATTTCATAAACACTATTTATAGAATTAAGATTTATAACTAATAACAGTCCTATAAAATTGAAAGAATCAACACTGATTCCAGATCATCAGTATGTCAGAGGGAGACTGAAACATCTATTCTGCATGGTAACACTGACAGTTCCAGCTATGGTAGGCATCAGCCTAAAACAAAGTCACCCCAGGGCTGTTGGAATCAAAATCAGTTCAGGAGTCAGGCTAGAGGAAAAAGAAAAGTTACAATATTCAAACATCATTTAGAATCAATGGTATTGGAAGAGTACGAACACAAGGAGGGGAATGCTTCAAGAAAGTATATGAAGCAAAAGGGAAAACTAGTGAGAAGTAATTAACGCAAAGAAAATAAAAAATGGGAAAAAAGGACAAGATTGGGGGCGGATAGAACCCCTCTCTCAGAGGTGTAAGATAATTTTGGCAAGTAGAATGTGTGCTGAAAGGCACAGTGCTCTTTTGGAGATAGCAACTGTTGCACTTATTTCTAGAAAAATATGAACTATTAATCCTCAGACCCTGCATTTAAGAACTGAGTAGCTGCACATGCTTTGGAAGTGCAGTGTGAATTATATCTCACTGCCAATTGAATAAGTAGCATAAAAGAGCTGTATTTTAAAGTGTGTTTGACTGTGTTACAAAAATGACATGTCCAGCTGTTTTCACTGAAAAGGCGGTCAGGCATTGGAAGGGGTCACCCAGGGCAGTGGTGGAGTTACCATCCCTGGAAGCGTTCAAGATACAACTGGATGTGGCACATCAGCCCGCATCCAGCCTTGCCTGGGTCATGGATTTACTGCCGGTGAGAAGATCAAACCTACAGTGAATCCACAGCAGTTTGTGGCTTTGTCATGTCCTGATCCCTTTGCCTTCTCCAGGTTTTGTTCCAGCCTGTGCTCTGGCTCACTGCAACTACACCAGGCCATGCTTCAGACTCTTTGGCTGTTACTGGTTGCTTTTCTTCCCTTTTTTTTTCCTTTCTCCCCTGNTCGCCTTGGCCCGGGCACAAATGGGAGCTTTCCTTCCCTCCTGTTCAGAAGGCACCAATAACGAGGTGTTTGGCCATGGAAACTGGTAAGAGAAATGCACAGTTGAAAGGAAGATTTACAATTTCAAGTTGAAATGTTGGGAGGAAGGTGGGGGGAGAAATGAAAGAATGGACAGGGACTGATTTGGGGGCTCAGAGCCCGTTAGCAGCACAGTTTAATGGGGCCAGGGGAGCCTCAGAGGCTGCGGCCCTGCTGGAACCGTCTGACTTGAATAAGGAGGTTTTTAGCCTTGCGAGGCAGGGTTGGGTGTTTTTTGGATGTTTGGTGGAGCAAGGAGCCTGTCAAGGAATGGAGAAGCCTGGAAACTCCTCTGGGACCCTCCTCACCTTCGGTCCTTCCACAGCTCTGTCAGGCACGTTGGAAAATTGTCTTATCCCACGAGGTCAGCGACAGCCTCGAGCATCTGCTGGGTGTGTCTGGAACATCAGGGCTAAGAGAAGGTGTGGGCTAAACATCAGCTCTGCTCCTGCAGCTGCTCTGAGACAGCGCTCCAGGAGGGGATGCAAAGAGCCAGGAACGCTGGGGGAGTCTGTCTGCAGCCGGGGGCTCACCCTGGACTGCTGGTTTGGGTGGGTCGGGATGGTTTTTCGGCAAAGCTGTAAGGCTTGCCAGGTGTGCCAGAGAGGAAAGGAGAAATTCAGTGTGTGGAGGTTCATGATTCCAGGTTTGTTCCTTCTTCAGGAATCGCTTCAGCCTCTGCAAGAAGGACTCACTGTTTGCAGGCTCAGCGTTATTTCCCACAGCACACGGTCGGTTTTGAATCACACACCAGGATCTGGGAAGGAAAGAGGAGGAGAGGGGGTGAGTCACTGTCTTTCTTTTCTCATTCAGTTTCTTTTTTAAAAGTCAGTTTTCTGAAAAGAAAGGCTTTTTATATATTTCTTCCACATGTCTATATGTGTCTCTCATTTTAGACACTCTCTGCGGAAAGCTGCAAGGATCACATGAGCTTTTAACTTTTTGAGAATGGCTGCCACTAAATTTCTTAAACCTTTTTCTTTAAAGAAAAGGAAGATTTAGGAAATCAGAAGC
>VZTD01004400.1:52509-84797 GCA_013397725.1 Rhagologus leucostigma | reverse complement strand
CAAATCACCCGTGGGGACATTTTTTTTTTTGGGGGGGGGGGAGGTTTCCAGCCCTGCTCTCCATCCCTCACCCGGTCAGGAAAAGCCCTTTTGTGACCCCAAACGGAGCCGGGCAGGGTTGGGATCATTCCCGAGGTGTTTTCCAGCCCTGCGGGAGCATCACCCCTGATATTCCAGCTTTTTTTATTTCCTTTGTCCCCGGCTCAACCTCTCCTTTTGTCCAAAAAAAGCCGCCGGGACCGGGGCTAAGTGGGTTAAGGAGCTGTCAGGAGGGAAAAACGAGGCCAAGCGGAGGAGGCAGCGGCTGGACCATGGAAAAGGAGCCGGAGCGCCGGGAAAAGGGGCTGGAAAAGCCCCCTCTTGCCCGGATCCATGGGTTCTGGGATCAGGGCTGGCTCGTTCGCTCCCCGCCTGAAACACGGCCCCATAAAGGGCTCGTCGGGGGTTGTTTTAGGGCCGTGACAAAACCCGCGGGGAGGGATGAAAGTGTCGCGTTCCCGGAGGTTTCCAGAGGTTTTATCCCGGTGATTTCTGTTGGCTTCTGCTTCCCACCCCCAGCCGGGGGGAAAAAAAAAAAAGGAAAATCCAAGTGTTTGAAGCTTTTCAGGGATCTGTCCTTGGGGATATCCCTGAAAAACCCAGCTTGGGAAAAGCTCTTTGCGGTTGGGATTTTACCTGGAATTCTCTCCCCTCTCCATTCCCCCCGAGGGTTTTCCTGGCAGGGATTTTCCCGGCTGACACGGAACCCCCCGGGTGGATCCTTTTCCAACCTGGAAAAGCCGATTTTTCCTCATTTTGGGAGGAAAAACCCAGCGCGGGGCTTTTCCAGGGGTTGTGGGAGCCACCTGCTCCTGTTTCTTTCTAATGGAAGGAGGAATTTGCTGGGAATTGTGTCCTGGGGGAATGAGGGAAAAGGAGGATCAGGGGATGAAATTCTCCTTTAATTCACCTGTAAATCCCAAAAATCCATCCCACATTCCCTCCACCCTTTCCTATTAACGCTTTTCCCCACCAAATCCTGCGTTCGGCTCTCTTTCGGAAGTTTTTCCGGCTATTTCCACAAATCCCACGTTTCCACGGAGCCTCTCCAGGTAAATCCAGGCCACGCAGCCCCTTCAGAAAATCCCCCTGGCTGTGCTAATTGCCCTTTCCCAATTAGCCCAATTTCCGTCTTCCCACCAGCTGCGTTTGGGAGCTGCCACTTCCAATCCGGAGCTCGGGAAAAAGCTGCAGCTCTGGCAAGGATCTTCCCTGTCCTTGTGCCTTTCCAGGCTAATCAGCGTCTTCGGGACAGGGAGATACTCCCGGCTTTATTTCCAGGTGAAAAAGCTCCTGTGGCTGTTCCCGGAGCATTCCCAAAGTTCCCCAAGCTCGGTTTGGGGGCGTTCACCCCCCAGATTCCCTTGGGATTATTGGCGTCCTCCAAAACCAAAGCCCGGGAATGCTGTAGGGTTTGGCTTGGGAATGTTGGTGCCCTTTGGCCTGGGATAAGGAATTGGGATCCAGGTGCCGGCAGCCCGGAGCTGCATGGGCCCTGCCTTGTGCAGGTTGTTAAATATTCCCGGCTCCATCCACGGGCTCAGCCACAGAATCCTGGGATGCTTTGGGTGGGAAGGGACCTTAAATCCCATCCCATTCCATGGGCAGGGACAGCTCCCACTGTCCCAGGTTGTTCCAGCCTGGCCTTGGACATTCCCAGGGATCCAGGGGCAGCCACAGCTTCTCTGGGAATTCTGTGCCAGGAATTCCTCCCCACCCTCACAGCCAGGAATTCCTTCCCAAAAACTCATTCCAATTTCCCCTCTGGAATTGGGGACCATTCCCTGTGTTCTGTCTCTCCAGGCGCTTTTAAACAGACTTTTCCCCTCTTTTCTGTCGGCTCCTTCAAGGTCCTGGAAGGCCAAAATTGGGTCAACCCAAAGCTTCTCTTTTCTCCGGGCTGAACATTCCCAACTCTCTCAGCCTTTCCTTGGATCCCCTTGGAGCCTCCTCTGGACTCCAGCAGCTCCAGAGGGCAGAATTTCTGCTTTTCCTGCTGTAGGATCAACCCTGGACTCCGAGGTGTCCACGACCAGGTCCTTCTCCATGTGCTCATCCCAGCCTGGATCCATCCCAAGGATTGCCCTGCTCCAGGTGCAGCTCCTGCTCCTGTTAAACCTCAGGAGATTCCCGTGGGCCACTCCTGGACTTTTCCAGGTCTGGAAGCCTGGAGGCTTCTCAGGTGCCTCCAAACTCTTCCAGGTCTTGCCTGGACGTTGCATCCCCAATCCATGGGCGGTCCTGGAGCATCCGGACTATTCCTGCCAGTCGCCCTTTCCAATGGAGATGTTTCCCATTCCCATTTTTTTCCCCCTGTAGTCATCACCAAAAATGCTTTTTCCTGCCGGGAAATCCTTGGGATTTGGGAATGCTTGACCAGCTCTCACCTCGTGCTCCGGGATCTGCTGAGGAAAAACTCTTGGGATAAGAGCGGGGTTTTAGTGACTCCGTGTGTGGGAATTCGGCTGAGACGGAGCCAAGATTTTCCCGAGGCTCCGGCAGCACTTGCTGAGGGAAAAGCTTTGCAGGGAGCTGGGAATGGAGCTGGAATCTCACCCTGGATGGCTGGGAAGAGGCACAAATTCCTACCTGGAACAGGTGCAGGGGGATGAAGCACCATCACCCCCTCGGAACCCCTAGTGATGGGATTTTTGGGATTTTTCCCAGTTTTTCAAGACAAATCCTTGACTTCAGCCACGCCACGTCCAGCTCTGTGCTCAGACCCCACAGTGAAGCAAAACGAGGGAAGGAGCCCCCAAATCCCGAATTTTGGGAGGCAGCTCCAGCCGTGCGCGTTCCCGGCTGGCGAATCCTGGCAGGAGGGATGCAGCTGACGGATGGGGCTGGAATTGTTCCCGATCCAGCTGCTCTCTGTGCCCTTTTGTTTGCTTGCGGCGGCGCTGCCGGGCTCGTTCCGAACTCGTGGCTGGCGCTCCCATTCCACTCTCTCCTTCCCACTTTTCCCCTCTTTTTATTTTTCCCAAAATAACCCGTCAATCACGGCCTTGTTTTCAGCTCTTTGGGGCCCCGGATCGGCCGGGAATGCCAAGGGCGGGCGGATTCCAAAGGCAGGGATAATAACCCACGGCTGTTGTTCCCTCTTCGGAATTGTTGATTTTATCAAATTAGGGATCGGGGCTCTCCAAAGCCCGTGGATCAGGGAAGGTGCCTCGTTCCCACTCCCAGCTTGGATTCAGCTCCAAGGCGGTTGGGGAAACGCCAGGAAAATCCACAATTCCTGGTGGAGGGAATAGGAACAGGGCTGTGGAGGTGGGACTGTGGCTCCACCGAGCCCTTCCCGGCCTCCCAGCCACACATTTTGGCTCCTCCGGTGCCGGGAGCGCTTTTCCATCCAGAAAATCCTGCATGGAGCAGGGGAGGCAGGGAATTCATTTGTCTCCTGCCCAAACCTCCGGAATAATTTCCCATTCCTATAATTCCTTGGTCAATTTTCCCTGGACGGGACGGCAGAGGGGATTAAAGCCCTGCTCCACATCCCTGTGCCCGGGGATAAATCCCGGAGCCGCTTCCCATCCGGCCGAGACAGGGAAAGCGGGAGCTGGGAACCTTCCTTTGGGATGCATCTCCTGCTTTTCCACCTCTTTGTTCCTTTTCCAAGGATCTGCAGCCCCCGGGAAGGGCTGGAGGCAGGGAGATGCTCCGTGGGCGGAATTTGGGATCAGAGGGATGGGTGGGACGAAGAGTGATGGGAGGTGACACTCGGATCTGCTTCGTGGTGGTCTCGCATCCACGGAAATGCTTTTTTTTGGGATGAATTCCATGAATAAACCTGGATTTATGGGTAGAACATTGCTTTGGAGGCTGCTCATGCCGGGCTGGTCCCAAGGTGGGATTTGCTCCTGGAGCTGGGACTTGGAAAAGAGGGAAGTGATGGAAGGGACACTTTTGGCTGGTGATTGTCACCGTGGAATGTCCCGGGATGGATTTGGGAATCTCCGGCTCTTCCAGGGGGGCTGGAACAGCAGGAGAGGGGCACAAAGGCTCCAGCTCAGCAAATTCCACCAACATCCTCAGGGTCATCCCAGTTTTGGGATGAGGGGGATGTGGATGAGCTCCCTGTGAGCCTCTTGTGGAGATGTTCCCCTTCCTTTGGGAAAAACCCCATGGAATGGCTGGGAACGGCCTGGGAAGGGATTTGGATGGGGTTGAAATTCCGCGCCCAGCTTTGCCCCTCTGGAGAGAGAATTCCAAAGCTTCGGCTCCAAGGCTTCGGAAGATTCCCAGCCTGGATTCCTGGACCAGGATTTGGGATACTCCCGCTGTTCTGTGGAGAATCTTCCTCCTTTTTTTAGGCCCAGCCTCCCCCGTTCCCTGCGGATGGAACTGCACAAAGTGTGGGAACGCGGGATCCACATGGGAACGCAGGATCCACGTGGGAACACGGGATCCACGTGCCCAGGCTCTGCCATCCCACCTTGCGCAGCTCCAGGAGCATCCCGAGAACCGGGGGAGGAATTTGGCTGCTTTCCTGGCTTTCCTCCTAAAATAACCCCCAGAATGTTGGATTGCGGGAGGATCCCGTGACTCGGAGCGGGGTGGGAGGGTTTGGGGGGCTGGGAAAGGACAAGGGGCTCAAAATATTCCCAGGGAGCTGCTGGGGAGTGGGATTTTCCATGGGGGATGGACGAAAACATTGGATCCGCTGCGGAAAGGGATTTTCCGTGGGGATAACAGGCTGGATCCACTGGGGAGAGGGTTTTTCCATAGGGGTTGGATGGAAACCTTGGCTCTGCTGGGGAGTGGGATTTTCCGTGTGGAGATGGATGGATAACACTGGATCTGCTGAGGAGCGGGATTTTCCGTGGGGGATGGAAACACTGGATCTGCTGGGGAGTGGGATTTTCCACAGGGGATGGAAACACTGGATCTGCTGGCAAGCGGGATTTTCCATGGGGGATGGAAACACTGGATCTGCTGGGGAGCAGAGTTTTCCATGGGGAATGGATGGATAACACTGGATCTGCTGAGGAGCAGGATTTTCCATAGGAGTTGGAAACACTGGATCTGCTGAGGAGTGGGATTTTCCATGCGGGAGGGATGGATAACACCGGATCCACTGAGAAGCGGGATTTTCCATGGGGAATGCGAGGCTGGATCTGCTGGGGAGTGGGATTTTCCATGTGGAGGTGGATGGATAACACCGGATCTGCTGAGAATCGGGATTTTCCATGTGGGATACGAGGCTGGATCTGCTGCTGGAAAAGCACCATGCAGTGGGCACATCTCGTTCCAGAAAGGATCCAAAAGATGCAATTCCCACCAGGAACGAGGGTCCCAGAGAGCCCATCCCGCATGGAAAACCCTCCAGCGCTCCGGCTCCACTCGGAGTCCTCCTCTTTGGAATTGGATAATGAGATGTTTTCCATAAACGCCGGCTCCTGGTGGCTCTTTTGAAGTTCTGTTTGCATCTCCCTGCGTTATTCCGGCTTTTTTTCCCTAGGAAAGTGCTTTGTGAGGAGTGGATATCGTTAGGATTCCTCCCAAATTTCCGCTGTAATTAGTGCAGGGCGTCGGAGGCGAGCGGAGCTCCGGGAAGCGCTTCCCAAATTAAACCCTCTCATCCCTCGGAATTTGCAGGGTTGTTTTTATTTAGAGCGGGAAAATCTGGGAGATTCCATGGCGGGAGAGAGAGGATTTGGACAATGGGATGGTCGGGATGCTCCCGCCGCTCTTGGTTTGCATGGATCACGCTCCGGATCTGCTCCGTGCTTCCTGTCGAGGGAAAAAAAATCGGAGGGAAAAATCCCGGAGTTTTTGGGCTGAAAGGATTTGACTGGGGAAAGGAGAGCACTTCCAGCCTGGAAAATGGGCTGGGAATGGGAAAGAGGACATTTAGAGCCTGGAAAATGGGAATGGGAATGGGAATGGGAATGGGAATGGGAATGGGAATGGGAATGGGAATGGGAATGGGCATGGGAATGGGAATGGGAGAGGAGAGCACTTCCAGCCTGGACAATGGGTTGGGAATGGAAAGGAGAGCACTTCCAGCCTGGAAAATGGGCTGGGAATGGAAAGGAGAGCACTTCCAGCCTGGAAAATGGGCTGGGAATGGAGAGCACTTCCAGCCTGGAGAATGGGAATGGGAATGGGAATGGGAATGGGAATGGGAATGGGAATGGGAATGGGAATGGGAAAGGAAGGCACTTCCGACCTGGAAAATAGAAATGGGAAAGGAGGGCACTTCCAGCCTGGAAAATGAGTTGGGAATGGAAAGGAGGGCACTTTCCACCTGGAAAATAGGAATGGGAATGGGAAAGGAAGGCACTTCCGACCTGGAAAATAGAAATGGGAAAGGAGGGCACTTCCAGCCTGGAAAATGGGAATGGGAAGGGAGGGCTTTTCCAGCTCTTGACCATCCCAGGCGTTCCTCTCCGCCCCGGTGAGCGAGAAAACCTCCCGCATTCCCGGCCTCTCTTCCCGCCCCCCTGGGAGCACTGAATTAACGGAATATTGGATGATCCCACGCTTGGTTATGTTTTATTAACGCGGAGCCGCGGCCTCCCGGCACATCCAGCAGATCTGAGGCTCTGCCGGGCGTTTTTCCCTCTTTTCCAAGCCGTTATTCCCAATCCCACTGCTTGGGTTGACTGGGAGGTCGGGCTGGGGTCTCCTGGAAGAGGAGGGAAATATGGGGTGAAAAATGGGAATGTTTGATTTGTCTGAGGATGCTCCATGTCCTGGCGGGATTGGGGATGGAAGCTGTGCAGCAGGAATAGGGATGGATGTGGGAATAGGGATGGATTTGGGAAAGTGGAGTCACAGACACCACACGGAGCCATGGAAAAATCTCCTCCCGGTTTTCCAGCTTTGCTCCATCTCAGGCCAATCAAGCCAGGGGTGGGAAAACCCCCGGGATGTCGGATTTGGGGGAAAAGATCCCAAAAAACGCCAACAGCGAGCAGAGCTAAAGCAGGAATCAGGGCCGGGATTTTGCTCCGTCAGCCTTTGGGATCAGTGGGAAAAGCCGAATACGGATAATGGGACAGACCTGGAAGTGCTGGGAGAGGGAAAGGTGTTAATTAGCAGTAATTTCCCAGTGGTGCGGAGATGGATCGGGATTAAGGGAACAGCCCTGTGGAGACGGATCAGGATTCAGGGAACAGCCCCGTGCATCCTCTCTGTGGGAGCGGGGAAGTGTCAGGGAATCAGCGCCTGGAATCAGGGCTGGAAGGGGGAGATATCCGTTAATCCCATTAGGGACACAGAATTACTGGGAGAGCAGAGGGATTATCAATCACGGAGTGTGAATCCGGAGGAGAGGGAGCGGCGATCAGCAATCCCGCTTTGTCCAGGGAATGGGGCTGGAGACAATGGGAAAAGCGCAGTTGGATGAGGCTGGACCAGGGAAATCCTGAGGGATGGGATCGCCGCTGTCCCGAGGGATGAGGGAGAGTTTGGGATGGGGCTGGAGAGAATGGGAAAAGCGCAGTTGGATGAGGCTGGACCAGGGAAATCCTGAGGGATGGGATCGCCGCTGTCCCGAGGGATGAGGGAGAGTTTGGGATGGGGCTGGAGAGGATGGGAAAAGCGCAGTTGGATGAGGCTGGACCAGGGAAATCCTGAGGGATGGGATCGCCGCTGTCCCGAGGGATGAGGGAGAGTTTGGGATGCAGCCTCCCCTTGCCCCAGTGCCCGGAAGAGGCGTCCCCAGGCCAGGGCCGAATCCCGGAGCTGGGAATTCCAGTGGGAATTGTGGCTGCGGAGGAGACTGTCCCAAGAACCCGGCCCTCCCTTCCTTCCCTCCTTCTCTCCCTCCCTTGAAGCCTCCGGAACATTCCCCACAGGAACACTGAGGGTTTTCCAGCAGATCAAGGAGCCTTTGGGGTCGATCCGGCTGCCCCAGGCTCCCCCCAGGTCATTTTTTCGGGAAAAAGCTTCACATCACACCCGGAACTCCAAAAGCAAAGTGGATTTTGGAGCTCCTGGGATTCCTGCCCAGACTGGGTTTATTTTCCCTCTTCCTCTGCCTGAGGTTGTGCCTTTGGAGAAGGAGTTCAGAAGGAAAAATCCCAAAATACCGATAATGATGATCCCTTCCCGGCTCCTCTGTGCAGGAATCGATGGAGGGAGCAGAGATCACTCGGAGCCGGCAGCTGGGAGGGAGGGGAGATCGATGGCTCCTCATTTGTCACCAATCAGAAATCTGGGATAATTGGATTTCCGGCAAGTGGAGAAATAAATCAGGGAATTCGTCAGCCGGGTCAGGGTCACCCCCTTCTCCAGGGCCACCTGGGCTTGGGAAAACCTGCTCGGAATTGGTGGGAAACCCAACGGGAGCTTCCAAACCTAAATCCTCTGACTTGCCTTAATGGAATGAATGATTTTTTTCCCATTTTTCCCATCCCAAGCCTGTGGATCTCCCGCCAAAGCTGGAAAAAGAGGAGTTTTAGGGAAGACTGGGGAGTTTCAGGTGGGAAAATTCCTTTCTGGGGTTATTTCTGGGAGCAGTAACACCTCTAATAACCCCTTGCTGTTATTCCAGGATGGGATTTTTTGGGATCTCCAAAAAACCCCTTGCTGTTACTCCAGGATTTTTTGGGATCTCCAGTATCTCTTTACTATTATTCCAGAATGAGATTTTTTGGGAATCTCCAAAATCCCCTTGCTATTATTCCAGTACGGGATTTTTTTTTGGAATCTCTAAAAACCCCTTGCTGTTATTCCAGGATTTTTTGGGGATGTCCAATAACCCCTTGCGGTTACTCCGGGATGGGATTTTCCCAGATCTCGGATGAACTGGAAAAGGCCTCGCTTTCCCCTTCACAAGTGGGGAAACTGAGGCATGGAAAGACCTGGAATTGTGGAACGGTTTGGGTTGGGATGGACATCAAAGCTCCTCCCATTCCACCCCTGCCGTGGACAGGGACATTTTCCGTAAGTCGTTATTCCAACCTGGCCTTGGACACTTCCAGGGACAGGGAGCAGCTCCCGGCTGCTTCCTGCTCCGTTAATTATTCCTGCTGGGATTAACTCCAGCCGGGATTAACACCCTGAGCCGTGGCTTCCCAGAATTGGCTGCTGGTGCCATAATCCTCATCCCGACAAAGGTGGAACAGCCGGAAAACCCTCGGCTGCTGCCTCCAAATCCCTCCCGAGCCACGGACTGAGCTCTGCCAGCGGCTCGGAATTTTTTTCCCCAATTTTCCAGTCCCTCAGATCCGGTTTTGGGCTCTAACAAGGAACACCGGGTACAGTAATTCCCTGTTTTACTCTGGAATTTCTTTCCCGTGATGGATTTTGCTCAGCGTCGCTGAACCCAGGTGAGGTTTTCCATAACTCCCGTGCCCAGGGGCAGCATCCAGAGGGTGCCGCTTCCTGGGAGAGATCCCAAGAAGATCCGGCTGGCGGGGAATCTCTTCCCTGTCAGGATGCAGAGCTGAGCCACTGGAAAAGGAAAGCTGGGAATTTGCTGGTGTGGGGAAAATTCCCGTTTCCAATCTTTTTCAGTGCGGGATTAGGACACGGCCTCTCCTTCTCCCGCTGCGCTTAATTCGGGATTAAAGCCACATCTGCACACGGAGCTCAGATCCCGCTGTGCTTCCCGCAGAGCTGCTTGATTAAAAATCAGGGAAAAGCGGAGCAGGGGGGAATTTTTAGCCCTGGGAGGGGTTGCTAAGCCCGGAGGACACCTGGACATTCCGGCCTGGAGCGTTAATCCAGGTTAATCCAGGTGTTGAGGAGGCACCGTGCTCTGCTGGAAGGGTTTTAGGGAATGTTGAGCCATTCCAGAGGCATTCCGTTGAATTCGCTGGCGGGTGGTTGCTCCTGCTCGGCAAAATTGGGGTTGTAGGAAAATTCCTCATCTAGTGAGCTTGGGATTTGCTGGAGAAAGACGAGAATCCGTGGAAATGGACTGGAGAGTGATCCACGGGGCAGCTGAGGGCAGCTGGAGAAGACAGAACGGGGGAAAAGCAGGAAAAATTGGGATTTTTTTACAGTTCTTGAGGTTCACTGGGATCTGCTGGAAAAAGGAGGAAGGAAATCCCTCCTGGGATTTACCAGCAGGAGGGAATTCCTGCCCTGCAGCCCAGACTGGGAGGTGGCATCGCTTCCGGGTGGAAAACTCGGAGGAAAATCCGGCTGATGTGGAGGAAGCCCACAGGAAATCCTGCAGAAATGGGGTTTGTTTACCTGGAAAAGGGGAAATTTGGGATGAGAGGCGGCACCTCCCACCTGCTGGGCCTCGTTTGGCCAAAATCCGTTTGCTTCACCCCATGGAATGGGAATAAAATCAGGGAGTGACTGATTTGGGGGATTCTGCCTTAATTAGCGTGGGGGAGGGGGTGTTGATTGGCAGCTGGTGCTGCAGGGAATCAGCCCTGATTTGCATATTTGCATAGATGCAAATGAGGGGTGCAATCTCCATTTATCGAACGAGGCGTCTCAGACCCATCCTGACCCTGAGGAATTTTCGGCTGCGTTTTGGCCCCGGCAGCTGCTCCAGCATCTGGGAAGAGGCCATGAGGTGCCGACGGAGCCATCGCTCCAAATTAGGGATGGTGCCGGGATTCTGAGGGAATTTGGCCCTGCTGGATTGACTTTCCCACCTTTCCCAGGATGAGGCATCGTTTTGTGCTCTGAAAGCCGCCAAAATGATCCAAACAAAATGAAAAATCTGGAAAAATCCTTAAATAAGGTGGTAAAGGGGTTAAAGGAACACGAGAAACGACAGCGGAGTGAGGACTTATAGCTGGCTCTTCCCAAAATCCCAATCCAAAGACCCACTAGGAGCTCTTCCCAAGATCCAAACGAAACTACCCATGCCGAGCTCTTCCCAAAATCCAAACCCACTGACCCATCACAGGCTCTGCCAAAAATCCCAGTGACCCACCCCGAGCTCTTCCCAAAATCCCAACCTGACCCACCAGGAGCTCTGCCCAAAATCCAAACCCAGTGACCCATCCCGAGCTCTTCCCAAAATCTCAATGATCCATCACAGGCTCTTCCCAAAATCCCAAAGCAATGCCCCATCCCAAACTCTTCCCAAAATCCAAACCCTTTGGCCCACCAGGAGCTCTGCCCAAAGTTCAAACCCTTTGACCCATCCTGAGCTTTTCCCAGTGTCTCATCCTGCGTTCTTCCCAAAATCCCAAAGCAATGCCCCATCCCAAACTCTTCCCAAAATCCAAACCCTTTGGCCCACCAGGAGCTCTGCCCAAAGTTCAAACCCTTTGACCCATCCTGAGCTTTTCCCAGTGTCTCATCCTGCGTTCTTCCCAAAATCCCAAAGCAATGCCCCATCCCAAACTCTTCCCAAAATCCAAACCCTTTGGCCCACCAGGAGCTCTGCCCAAAGTTCAAACCCTTTGACCCATCCTGAGCTTTTCCCAGTGTCTCATCCTGAGTTCTTCCCAAAATCCCAACGACCCATCCCACGCCACCGCTTTGAACAGCTGTGGGAGCTCCAGTGGGATGTCAGACTTTATATTTTATGGGAATATCAGTGGGATGAAGATGTGGAGATAAAATATCCCCCCCCTCCAGCACTGCTGGGAGGCGGAGGGATTTTATGGACACACTGGACATGGAAAGGGGGGGGGGAATTATAAATAAAACTTCCCGGTGCTCCAGTAAATGCTCCTAAACATCGTTCCCATCCGGAGATAAATATTCCATGTGTAATTTACGGCCCTGCATTCCCAGGCTGTGCGGGGGGAGAAGGGTGGTGGCAGCTGATAAAATCCAATAAATCACTGGGAATATCAATGCAGCCACCACATTCCTGCGGATAAGCGGCGTGGGGTAGGAAAATCCATCTTTTCCACGCCAGCTGTGCCTCGACGGAGTTGATTTAAGGAGTTTTCGGACTGGGAGAGGTTTCCCAAGTCTTGGAAGGGTCTTGGATCTTTCTTTGTGCTTTTTCATGGAGAGGGATTCTCTTCCAGGGGGTTCAGGTTCGGGGAAGTTGGAATTTTGTCCCAAATGGAAGATAATTCCCATCCATCCCAGGGAGATACTTCCCAAATCCAACTGATCCTGGTTTTCTGGTGGCTGTTGCTTCCCTCCAACCCTGTTTTTCCTGCGTTCGTCCTCAAACCATCACTTTTCCCTGGTTTTGTATCCACTGGATTTGGCTCTTGGGATGGGCGGGGTGTGGTCCTTGGATCCAACATAGATTTACATCTCTGAGTATCCGGGAAATCCCCGGATTTTTAGGATAAGGGACCCTCTGAACATCCAAATGATGATTCCAAGGCCATTCCAGGGGTTTGTAGCAGGGCCCGGGCTCCATCCAGGGAAAACCGTCACGGTTTTCCCTCCGAACATCCATCTTTTTCCTGAAACGCCCCATTCCCTGTGGATTTGTGCCGGAGATGTCGAACAAGCGCGAAATTGACGCCGCGAGTTGGAGCCGAGCCGGGAATGGGCTCCCTCATCCCATGCTCCAATGAGCCGGAACAGCTCCGAGGAGCTTGGAAAAAGCCGGATGAAGACGTTCAAGGATTTATTCCAGTCCGTGCCCAGGCCACGGAGCTGATTCCGACTGCTCAATCCCACCCGGATTTGTTTGGCAGGAGGCGTGCACGAAGGTGGAAAATGCTGGGGTTTTCCTGGGATTTACTGGGGATGGAGAAATCTGGACTTGAGTCACTGTGGGAAGGAAACCTGACAGGGAAAGGTGGAAATGTGGGAAGGAGGAGATGGAAAGAGGCCGGAGATGGGGGTCGGAGACATGGGAGGACACGGCAGTACGGGCTCCCAAATCCCAAATTCCCCGTGGCTTTTCCAGCCCCAAAGTGCCCAAACTCTCTCTTTCCCACTGAAATCCTTTATTGTGCCGAGGTTGTGCCGATGGGGATGAAAATCCCACGGAACCGGAATGTTTGGATCATTTTTAGCCCAGCAGGATCAGTTTGGATCTCATTCCTCATTTCCCTACCACATCTGGAGCCGCTGCCCTGGCTGGGCCGGGATCTCGGAGCTGATGAGAGCCAATCCCACCCCTTCGGAAGATAAAAGGGATTCTGGAGCTCCTAATGAGGAAAAACAGGTCCAAAAAAGGGTTTTTCCTGAAGATCCATCAGCATCAACCCTTGGGAAGCCCTCAGGTGGTGTTGGAGGTGCTTCCCATGGACACAAGGACAGTGGGAATCACGGCATGGAGCAAATCGGGCATTAATCCTTTTTCTTTGGACTGGGATGTTTTGGGATATCTTTTCTTTGGGATATTTTGCTTAGGACAAATCTGGGATTTAAGGGAAAAAAGGGAAGCTGGACAGTGGTGAAAAAATCTGCCTCAATGGGATTTGGGCGTTGAAATCCTTGGGAGCTGGGTTTGAGCTTTGCACCGTACTTTATAAAAACAGGAAATCATGGAATGGATTGGATTGGAGGGACCTTAAATCCCATCCCATTCCCTACCATGGACAGGGACACCTTCCCCTATCCCAGGGTGCTCCAAGCCCAACCAGGCCTTGGACAATTCCAGGGATGGAGCAGCCTCGGCTTCTCCGGACAGAACTGATCCATAAAATTCCATCGTTCCGTAATTCCGACGCGTTTTGCCCACAGAATGTGACCGGAAGCAGCCCCCAGGGCCCAGCTGCCCCCACCACGAAGAGGTTCCCTCACTTCATCTCCGTTTAAAAGGGGCCGAGAGGCCGAAGGGGCCGCGCTCAATCCATGGATTGATCCAAAAGATTGATCCAAACCACCGATTCCCATCACAAAGAGCTAACGAGACTCAGGATACATCCATGGAATCCGGCAGAATTAATTGCAGAAAAACGGACCAAACCATAGGCTGGACGTCCCCTTGCTCATTCCATATATTTTCTCCCGATCCTTTAAAATTTAGGAGCCGGTTTGGTCCAGCAGCCCCCCCCTAAGGAATAATTCCAGATCCAGCTGCGGAATTGTTCCCTCCCACTTATGGAAATGAGGCAGGGAAGTGGCTCCTAATGAGATGTTTGTGAGGGAAGAGGAATTTTAATTACCGGCTCTTAATTGTCTGCTCGGCCCGTTAATATCCCATTTTCCTGGGATTAATGCCATTCACTCCCTGCCAGCCTGGGCTCCTCCTCGCCCAGGGGTGATGCCAACTTTCCTGGGTTTATTTTAGGGAATACGCCCATTTTCCAAAAGCCAGGATTATTTTTGGGAAGGCAGTGGAGAGGTTGGGGATGTTTAACCCCGCTGGCGCTCAGCTGGTGGATTTTTGAGAAGCAAAGATGAATATCCAAGGAAAACTTAACATGAGGCTCCCCCAGTCCATTTTTACCCCTTCCCAAAGGCCCATTTTCCTTGGAAGCGCGACACCGACTCCAGCTGTCACATCCCATTCCCTGGCTGGTGTTAAACCCATGTCAAAAGCTTATTCCCGTTTAAATAAAAAATCAATTCCCAGCGCAGCTTTCCAGGAGGAAAAGCTCCGGATTCAGCAAAATCCGAGTGCTCCGGATGGGGCCAGCAGGGAATTCTTTGCCCTTGGAGCCCTCCCGGGTTAACGAGGAGAGGCAGCGCTGTATTCCGACCATAAATTGTCCTGGAATGTCATAAATAAAGCATAGCCGGAGCCGGGAAGGGAGCGGGAAGGAATTTGATGTGTTCCCGGGAACAACTGGAGCTGCTGAATTTTTCATGGACAAGATGTTGCAAAGTGCCGCCAGTCAGGGCGCGTTCGGTTCATGCGGATCCGGGGGTGACATCCATGGCCGCGGACATTCCAGCCTCTCCGGTCGGGAATTTGCAGCAGGAGCACTCTCGGCTTTTTCCAGAGGGGGTTTTGCACCCCTTTAGATCTCACCTCGAGGGGAAAAGCATCTCCTGCTCTCCTTAAATCCTGGGAATTGCGGGATATCCGCCGGTTAAGGGAGTGCTGGTGTCTGTTTTCCCATTCCCTCTTGGTTTTCGCATCCCATCCCGGCCCCGGCTTGGAAAAGGGAGGTGGAGGAATGGGAGGGAATTATGGATAAACCCCGTTAATCACTGGCTAATTAAAATGATGCGGTGTTCATGTCGTCACTGGCTCCTTGAGGATGGTAGAGACATTCCAGAGGCGGATGGAGCAGCTGGATTCCAAGTATCCCCTCCTCCGGTTCCATCCCAAGCTCCCGCTCCGCTCGGATCCGTTGCCGCTTCCAAGGACCGTTCCTAAAAGGATGGGGATGGGTTGGACTTTGAGGGCATGGAAAGAGGGAAAATCCATCCTCAGCTGAGGCTGCCCCATCCCGGGATTTGTCCAAGGTTGGACAGGGCTTGGAGCAACCTGGGATAGTGGGAGGAGTCCCTGCCCATGGAATGGGGTGAGCTTTAAGGTCCCTTCCAATCCAAACCGTTCCAGGATTCCATCGGTTTGAAGTCAGATATTTGGGAAGTGCTGGGAGGTGAGAAATGGCTTTTTGGGAAGCACAGGGAGGTGAGAAATCCGGGGTTTTGATTTCTATCAATAAATACATGTTGGATTTCGATGTGGGTTGGAAGGAATCAGGTGCCCGGGGAAGATGTGGAAGGGGCTGCCTGTGGTGCTGGGATTCCTTGGAAAGCTCCATTGCTCCAGGCCTTTCCTTGGGACATTCCCACCCATCCATTCCCTCCCTTCCCTTCTCCCCAGGAACCTCAATCTATGGGGGAGTCCGGCCACTGGACATTCCCATGGAGCGCCCAGCTGGGTTTGTGGGCAGAAATCCCCCTGGAATGCTGGAAAGGGCTGGGAACGGGATTTTTATCCGGCATTCTGCACTTCCAGGTCTGGAGCAATTCCTGCCTCATCCCTGGGAGCTCGTTTGTAATTGGAAACACCGAGCTTGTTCCGATGTTCTCTTTTATTAACGCGTCACTCCCGATTTCAAAGGACATTACCTTTATCCCTCCCTTCCCCCTCTCCTCCTCCCTTCCCTTTTCCCTTTTTTTTTTTAATTCCCCTTAAACTGGATGGTGCCAGAATTCCCAGCGATCGCCAGCAAAAATATCCTCTCCTCCCCAGGGATGCAATCTAATCAGAGGGATGAATTTCCAGAGGGCTGAATCCGATCCGGGGGAGGCCCGGACCGGCTTTCTCTGGAAAATCTCGGATTGAAAAGAGCAAAGGGGAAGCAGAGCGAGGCTGAGAAGGGGATGCTGATAAGGGGATGCTGATAAAGGGATGCTGATAACGCGAGAGATGACGGAAATTTGGGATGAGCTCCTCCTTTGGAGCCCTTTTGGAAGAGTTCTTCCCATCCAGCAGTTCCCATCGTCGCTGCTTTGTTCCCTCAGTAAATCCCGAAAAAAAGGGAGCGGAGCAAGGCTGATAAGGGGACGCTGATAAAGGGCCGCTGATAACGCAAGGGATGATGGAAATTTGGGATGGGCTCCTCCTCGGGGGTCCTTTTGGAAGAGTTCTTCCCATCCAGACATTCCCATCACCGCCACTTTGTTCCCCTCAATAAATCCCGAAAAAGAGGGAGCGGAGGGAGGCTGATAAGGGGATGCTGATAACAGGACACTGATAATGCGAGGGATGACGGAAATTTGGGATGGGCTCCTCCTCGGGGGTCCTTTTGGAAGAGTTCTTCCCATCTAGCAGTTCCCATCACTGCTGCTTTGTTCCCCTCAGTAAATCCCGAAAAAAGAGAACGGAGCGAGGCTGAGAAGGAGACACTGATAAGGGGATGTTGATAAAGGGATGCTGATAACGTGAGGCATGACGGAAATTCGGGATGGGCTCCTCCTTTGGAGCCCTTTTGGAAGACTTCTTCCCATCCAGCAGCTCCTGTCATGGCCGCTTTCTTCTTACTTCTTTCTCCTCCGTAAATCCCAAAAAAAAGGGAGCCGAGGGAGGCTCCGGAGCAGCGCTGACACCTCGCAGTTGTTCCCTGTCGGGAAGCGAAGGGAAGGGGAGGATGAGGGATGGGATTCGCACGTCAGCCGCAGCCAAACAGCAGGGTCTGGACGGCTCCATCTGGATCCCTGCTTTATTTTCCAGCGCCTGGCTTTGTTTTCCCGGTTTTCCCCCTCCCCTCCACGCATCCTTGGCCGGCTCCTGTGGGGACTCAGCATCTGTTTCCCTCTCCCTCTTCCTCCCTTCTTTTCCACAACTTCTGTGGTGGTTTTGCTCTGGGTTTGAGCTCTTGGAGCATTTGGATTTTGCCCTTCCCTCCCCTTCCAGGCATCAGCTCTCCATGGAATCCCCGTCCCACAGCACCGGAGCAATAAATCCTGGAGCTCCAGAGCTTTGTCTTTTCCACGCGGGAAAAGCTCGGGGGCATCCTGTGGTTCCACTCCGGTGTTTTCAGTCTGGATTTAAGGCCCAGACAAGCTGGAATTCCCAGGAATAAAGGTGGAAGCTACTCCCACTGCCAGCTCGGACTGGTTTTCCAGCACATGGAGGGAGCAGAGGGGGGAAAAATGCCCATTTTGGCTTTTTTTGTTGGCCACCCGGAAGATGCAGGTCAGGGGTGGGTTTGGAGGGGGATTTCCTTGGAAAAACGCTTAGATGGATGGATTTGCTGCATGGGAGTGGCTGGGGCTGTCCCAAACTTGGTTCTTTTTGGCTTTAAAAAGCCACCAGAAATCAGGGAATGGTCCAAACACCACCTTGGATGGACTGGGATGGGGATGGTTCTGCTTTTTATGGAAGTGCATGGGTCTGGAAGGGAACAGAGTGAGAAGAGGGATGGAAAATATCTGGAAATGCTGCTCTGGGAACTCCTGGATCTCCACATCCCACAGGCACAAGGGAAAATCCAATCTCCACCCCAGCTTTGCCAGTTCCTCTCCAGCTCCCGTTAATCTCCGGTTGATCCGGAGGCAGGCGGGAGCTGCGATCCCACCCGGAGGCTCCCGGTCCATGGAAAGGCAGAGCTTTTCCGCACGCATCCCGATTTCCTTGGGGCGGCTCCTGCCGCGCTGCCAAGGATTTGCTCATCCCCCCGCTGGTTTTCCATGCCTGTTGCTCATCCCAGCATTCGGAAATGTCAAAAGCCGAGCGAGGGGAATCGAGGCAGCCGGAGAGACCTCAGCTGCCCTTCCTCCATCCATCCTCCTCCTCTTTTTCCTCCTCCTTCCCCCATCCCTGCCTTTTCCATCCGCAAAGCCCCGAATCCAAGGGCCCCTCGTGCAGCCTTGGCAGTCGCAGGGAATTAATCCCCGCTTTAGGAACAAAAATAAACCCCGGGCAGGCTGGAGAGGCTGGAAAGGCACGGGCCGCAGACAGAGAGGGAATGTTGGCCAGGATTTCGGTGGCTCCCGGCAAGGAAAACCAGGATTCTGGGATGCAACATCAAAATTCCATCATTCCCAGCATCATTCAGGACTGGAAAGGGATTTAACCCTCAGCCCTATCCCCAAACAATCCCAAAAATCCACCTTTTCCGCATATTTTCTTGTGCAGAAATTCCCTCATTCCAAGCGTCATTCAGGGCTGAAAAGGGATTTAACCCTCAGCCCTACTCCCAAACAATCCCAAAAACTCCGCTTTTTTTCCCGTATTTCCTTCTGCAGAGCTGTTCCTGCAGCCCCCCAAAAGCAGAACAAAACGGGATTTTCCGGCTTTATCCCGGTGTTCAATATTCCAGGCCACGCTGCCCTGCTGCCGCAGCCGGCACGTGTTCCCGGAGCGTGTTCTCCCGCAGGTCGTGCCTGGGATTTATGGCACAAACACCTCCGAGTTGTTTTACAAGGAATGCTGAGCCTCGGATCACTGCCTGGGAGGCACAAAAAATCCCGGGAATTCACCTTCCCCTCTTTCCAGGGCGTCTTCCACAAAGGAATCCCTGATTTCCAGCCCCGTTTCCAAACCGACTCCTGTTTTCCTGACTTTTTCTCGGCTGTTTTCCCACCTGGTGCAAGGAGTGGTTAAAAAAAATGGGAATTTGGAGTGGGTGAGGGGGGTTTTTTTGGGATGTCCTGGTGTCAAACAGGGAACGATGCTGAGGTAAAGCTGGGATTTGCCAGGCTGTCAATCCATCATCTCCCAACAGCCACAGGAAAGGCAGGAAAATAAACCAGGAATGCAATTGCTCCCTGCTCCTCTGCCCCCGATTTCCCAGCAAATCGAGTGGAAGGAGGGGAAAAAAAGGATGGATGGAGCTGCCCAGGCTCCGATTTTCCCTCTGGAGCAAGGATGGATCCGGCGTCCGGCTGTGGGGAGGCGGGGAAGGAGCTGGAAAACCACAGGGTGTGGTCTTTCCTCTGGGAAAACTGTTGGACCCATTCCCATCGGGAGTGAGGAATTTGGGAGGTTTTATGGAAGCACAGGGGAGAGACCCAGTGCGGGCAGATGATGGGAGAACCAGAAACTTCATAGGAAGGATGAGAATTTGCAGTGGGAATGGTGGCTGCTGGGATTTTCCCGAATTCAGGAAGGATTTCCTTCAATTGGGACTTTTTTAGGATCATTGGGAGCGGCCCAAATCCATCCATGTGAGGGGTCAGGACTTGGCTGGACTTTCCCGGGGATCCAACAGCGCCGTTAATCCATAAAACCCCTGGAAAACACCTATTTAACCCCCGCTCCAAACTTCCCTGGAGCTCAGCTGACTTTTCCTGCCTTTTTTTCCTGCTTTTCCAGCCTATCTGACCGTCAGCATCGAGCCCCTGCCTCCGGTGGTGGTGGGAGACGCCGTGACGCTGAAATGCAACTTCAAAACCGACGGGAAAATGCGGGAGATCGTCTGGTACCGGGTGAGCTCCGACGCCTCGGGAATGGGAATGTGGAGCCAGCCCGGCCTCGGGAACAAGAGGTCAAGGCTGGATAAGGCCGGAAAAGCAGACGGAGATCCGGCTGATGGGAATATCGGTTCCAGGGAGGAGGGAGGCAGTGGGGATGGCCTTGGAAAAGGCGGCGGGGAGGGATGTGGGATGGCTTTGGAAAAGGGAATGTGGAGGCTGGTTTTATTTGGGAAAGGAAGGGTTTGGAGGCCAGTTTTATTTGGGAAAGAGAGGAATTTGGATGTTAGTTTTATTTGGGAAAGGAAGGATTTGGAGACTGGTTTTATTTGGGAAAGAGAGGGATTTGGAGGCTGGTTTTATTTGGGAAAGGAAGGATTTGGATGTTGGCTTTATTTGGGAAAGGAAGGATTTGGAGGCCAGTTTTACTTGGGAAAGGGGAATTTGGAGGCCGGTTTTATCATCCCGAGGGGTCCAGGAGGATTTTTCCAGGTGTTTTGGTGTGGTTGCCAGATGGATTTAGGGACGGCAGGATTGGGATTTGGAGGTCGGCGCTGAGGTCGGCACCGCTCTGTGAAGAGTTCGGTGGGTGGGAAATGATGGAAAAAGGGAGGAATTGGGAAAATTTGGGGTATCCGGGGTTTGGGGAGAAGTTTGGCGCTCTTCATGTAGAGCTTTTCAAAAAGAACTTTCCCAAAAAATCTTCAGGAATTTGGGATGTTGGTCAAGAGGGAAGCTCCTGGTTTTATTTGGGAAAGGAAGGATTTGGAGCCTGGTTTTATTTGGGAATGGGGGGATTTGGAGCCTGGTTTTATTCGGGAAAGGAAGGATTTGGAGTCTGGAGCTGCCCCTGGATCATCACTCCTGAGCCTTGATCCTGCCTCAGGTTCACCAATCCTGAGCTTTCTCCAGGAAAATTCAGGATAAGCTGCCAACCACAAATGGTTTTATCCCAGAAAACCTGAAGTTTTCCAGAGAAAATTCTTGGGGGAGGCAAAGAAAGGGCATGGCATTGGAAGGAGCAGCTGGGAATGTTTTCCCTTGGATTTCCCATCCTGTTCCTGCTCCCTGAACAAGGAGCAGCCCTTTCTCCATTCCCAGGTTTTCAAACAGGGAAAGGAGCTCTCCAGACGGATACAAATCCGGCCGTTGGAATGTGATGTGTGCACAGGAACATTTCCATGGGATCCGGGATGGGGTTTCCTATCATTATTTATGGATGGACCCCTAAATGCTGGACAGGGCATTCAGGCAGGGAGTAGAACCCCAAACCTGCCCCAAATCCCAAATTCCAGTTTTGGATTTGGCTCCGTCTCCCCTCTTTTTAGGGAGGAATTTTTTTCTGCTGGCTCCGCCGTCTCCGCCAGGTTTTTCCTTCCCTTTTCCACTCGGTAATATTGGATTAACCCACTTTCCCGGGAGCTGGGGCTGGATTTGCATAATCCCCCCTGTGAGGAGGGATGCGGGAGTGGCCGATGCTTCGGAGCAAATGGTGCTCCGAGAAACCTCGGCGGGAACGGGAAGGGCAAAAATATCCCAGCTTTTATTTTTATCCCCACAAATCTCCCCTTTCTTCCAGGGTTTTTTACCCTTCCTTCTCTCTTGCTCCTTTCCCAGGGAGCTTCCTGGGTTTGGGAAGTTCGGTTTTTTGTGGAGCATCTCAGGATTTGCCAAATTCCTTCCTGATTTTAGGGTTTTTTCCCCATTTTTTCCCCCCGTCTTGCCTCGCTCCCAGACTTTTGCAGCTTCCCAAAGCTCCAGAGGCAGCTCCTGGGTGCTGGAGGTGATGAATGCATCCGGGAGAGCCAGGGTGGAGCCGCTGGAGCTGCAGAGTTCTATTTATTCCGCTTGTAAATCATGGGAATGTGGCTCCGGAGCGCTGGATTGGGGTCACGCGGGGCTCCTCTTTCCCGTGGTTTATTGGACAGGGAGCAGAGGGAGCTCCTGGAGTTTGAGGGATCTGAGCTGCTCCAGGGGTGGGAAGGGGGAGGGAAAAGGGGGAGAGAGGTGGAAAAGTCAGTGGCAGCACTTCGGTGCGGAATGGAGCAGGGAATAACCTTGGGACAGATCCATAACCCCTGGGATGGATCCATAACCCGTGGGATGGATGCATATCCCATGGGATGTATCTGTAATCCATGGGATACATCTATAGCCCATGGGATGGATCCATAGCCCATGGGGTGAATCCATATCCCATGGGATGCATCCATAACCCGTGGGATGGATTCATATCCCATGGGATACATCCATAACCCATGGGATGTATCTGTAATCCACGGGATACATCTATAGCCCATGGGATGAATCCGTAGCCCATGGGGTGAATCCATATCCCATGGGGTGGATCCATAACCCGTGGGATGGATTCATATCCCATGGGATACATCCATAACCCATGGGATGTATCTGTAATCCACGGGATACATCTATAGCCCATGGGATGAATCCGTAGCCCATGGGGTGAATCCATAGCCCATGGGATGAATCCATAGCCCATGGGGTGGATCCATAACCCGTGGGATGGATCCATAGCCCATGGGATACATCCATACCCCATGGGATGTATCTGTAATCCATGGGATAGATCTATAGCCCATGGGATGGATCCATAACCCGTGGGATGCATCCATAACCCGTGGGATGCATCCATAACCCTCTGGGCACATCCATAACCCATGGGATGGATCTGTAATCCACAGAGGGATCCATAACCCATGGGATGGATCCATAACCCATGGGACGGGTGTATAACCCACAGGGTGCATCCATAACCCACAGAATGCATCCATATCCCATGGAATGAGTGCAGAACACATGGGATGCATCCATAACACCCAGGGAGGATCCATAATCCATTGGGTGCATCCATAATCCTTGGGATGCACCTGTAACCCTTGGGATGCATCCATAACCCGTGGGATACCCCCGTAACCCTCGGGATGAATCCATAACCCACTGAGCACCCCCATAACCCGTGGGATGCATCCATAACACCCAGGGAGGATCCATAATCCATTGGGTGCATCCATAATCCTTGGGATGCACCTGTAACCCTTGGGATGCATCCATAACCCACTGGGCACATCCAGAACTCATGGGATGCATCCATAACCCATGGGATATATCCATAACTTGTGGGATACATCCATAACCCTTGGGATGAATCCATAACCCACTGGGTGCATCCATAACCCGTGGGATACACCCGTAACCCTCGGGATGAATCCATAACCCACTGAGCACCCCCATAACCCATGGGATGCATCCATAACCCATGGGATATATCCATAACTTGTGGGATACATCCATAACCCTTGGGATGAATCCATAACCCACTGGGCACATCCAGAACTCATGGGATGCATCCATAACCCATGGAATACATCCATAACCCGCTGGGCACATCCAGAACCCATGGGATGCATCCATAACCCTTGGGATGAATCCATAACCAATGGGATACGTCCATAACCCATGGGATACATCCATAAGTCCCGGGATGGGTGTATAACCTATGGAATGCATCCATAACCCCTCAGGGCACATCCATAACCCATGGGATGCATCAATCCATAAGCCATGGGATGAATCCACAACCCACTGGGCGCATCCATAACCCGTGGGATGAATCCATAACACATGGGATGCATCCACAACCCACTGGGCACATCCAGAACCCGTGGGATGAATCCATAACCCATGGGATGCATCCACAACCCACTGGGCACATCCATAACCCGTGGGATGAATCCATAACCCATGGGATGCATCCACAACCCACTGGGCGCATCCAGAACCCGTGGGATGAATCCATAACACATGGCATGCATCCATAGCCCATGGTATGAATCCATAATTCCCGGGCAGGTGATCTGTGCGCTCCGAGGCCAAGGAGTCTCTTCCCATGGGTAAAACCCCACGGAGAAGCCCCGCACTGCCACCAGCAACTGCAATTCCAGCAATTCCCCTGGATTCCCCAGGGATGAGGGACAGCCAGGGAGAGGTTCCTCCCACTGGGAAACCCCTCAGCTGCTGGAATGCAGCCGATTTCAGCATTCCTGGGATGAGCAAAGGGGATTTTTTCCCAGAATAAACAGGAACACATCCCACGGGCAGAGGTGTTAATTAACATCGAACAATCCCAACACCTCCGGAAGGTGTGATGTTCCCGGGAACAGGTGCGAACACGGATCTGCACCTGGAGAGCTCCCGAAAAAGCCTTGGCAGGAGATGGGGGTGGCGGAATCCGTGCGAACAAGCTCGGAATGAGGCCGGGAAGACCTGGAGCTGTTCCTTGGCTCCCGGTGCTGGCGTCTCCGGGGTTGCGCCAGATCCCAAGGTGGCTCCAGCTGGGAATGTCACCTCCAAGTGGGAATGTCATCGGTGACTCCGATAAAGTCACTGCCCGTAGCAGCACCAGCTGCAAACAGAGCACCAGAGCCAAGGGAAGGACACCCAAATTCCAAACTCTTCCCATGCCATCCGGTGCTGCCAGGAATGCCCAGAGCCTCCAAAATTTGGGAATTAGCTCAGGAGGAGACACCAGAATGCAGCTTTTTCCCTCTTGCTCCCAGAAATTCCACATTTTCCAGCCAACCCCACTCAGGCTGAGTCGTGCAGGGATTTCCAACCGCACTTCCCTTCCGGGGACAACTCGAGTTTTATGGATGAGGAGGAATTCCCTAAAAACGGAGCAGAGCTGCTGAGGGAGAGATTTCCGACTGGCAGCTCCAGGAGGGCTGGCTGGTGCCATCCATCTCCAAGAGGATAATTTATTGGGAATGCTGTGAATTCCTCGTGCTTGGGGAGAAAAGGTCGGGAGTATCCCCAAAGTTTATGGAGCCCTTTATTCCCAGGGCATCACTCCGGCTCTGGAGAGGCAGCAGAAAACAGGGATGTGCCTCCCAAAATTGCACAACTCTCCTGTAAAATACTGATTTGCTCCTTCCCGAGGTTTTTGGGATGCTGGAAAAGGGCGGTGGGTAATCCCTTTGGGATGTGAGGTTCATTTTAGGATCAAACCATCCAGGATCGGGCAAAGGAATCAGCTCCTCTGGATTTTGGGAAAAGGAATGTGGCACTGGGGGCTTGGAGCAAGGTGGGATTAGTGCTCCCGGAAGCTTGGAATGGGAGGCTGGATTTCAGCTGGATGTGGATGCTCCAGGGAATGGGCAGGAAAAGACCTAAATCTGGAGTTTTCCAGGATAACGAGTTTTTCCCAGTGGCTGTGATTTTTCAGGAAACGGGCAGGAAAAACCTNCCAGGGAATGGGCAGGAAAAGACCTAAATCTGGCGTTTTCCAGCAGAACGAGTTTTTCCCATTGGCTGTGACTTTCCAGGGAATGGGTGATGGAGGCAGGAAAAAGCAAAACCAGGAGTTTTCCAGGATACTGAGTTTTTCCCAGTGGCTGTGGTTCTCCAAGGAACGGGAAGGAAAAAATCTAAATCCAGAGTTCTCCACGATAACGAGTTTTTCCCAGTGTCTGTCATTTTTCAGGGAATGGGCAGGAAAAACCTAAATCCAGAGTTTTCCAGGATAACGAGTTTTTCCTGGTGTTGTGATTCTCCAGGGAATGGGTGATGGAGGCGGGAAAAACCTAAATCGGGAGTTTTCCAGGATAACGAGTTTTTTCCCGGTGGCTCTGTGGTGGACACCACGGACCCCTCCGAACACTGTGAGCGCTGCGGCCGCTCCAGGGAATTTTCCCTCTTTCCAGAGCAATTGTCCATTTGCTTGGAGAAAGGGAATCCATCGATCCAGCCCCGGGACACGGAGCCTGGACCAGATCCCAATTCTGGCCCTTTCCAACCGCTCCTTTCATCCTGCATCCATCACTTCCTGATGGTTTTGGATCCTTTGGGCATCCCAGCGGGAGGGTCTGGGATTTTAATGGATTTTGGGAACTGCAAATGTTCAGGTCAGCATGGAGGGGAGGGCAGGAGCTGCCTCTGGAGCAGCCAAGTTTTTTTGGGAATGGGATTTTTCCTGGGATTTATGAATAATGCAGGAAGCAGCCTCGGGCCTGGAATGTTCCTGCGTCCCTTTTCCTGACATTCCCGGATGTGGAGACAGCTCTTGGGGCCCGAACCACGGGATGCTGCCCAATTATCCTCCTTTTTTGATTCCCAGCAGGGAAAGTTGGGCTGCAAATTCCTGTGGAGCTCCTCTTCCCAAAAAAGCCCTAGGAGCAGGGATAAAAGGCTGGAATTAGGGCTGATCCCTGGAGACAGAGAATTCCTGATGGGTCTTTTCCTGGGAGCTGTTAACTCCCTGTGATTCCCTCAGGAATGCGGCTCTTCCCAGTGCTCTGGATCCTAAGGGAATGTGAGGGGTCCCAAGGGGTGATTCCAGCGGTGTTTTCCCACTCTCATCCTTGGATGGAGCGGGATTCGGGCCCACATCTGTCCAGATGTGCTGGGAAAATCCCGAGGCTGCAAATTCCCGATCCATGGGCGCCACCTCCACCATTCCCGGCATTTCCCACCCTAAAAGAATCCCTAAAATCGCTTTGGGTACACAAAAAGCTTATCAATCCCGGAGCGACTCTGAGGTTTCTCCTCAAACCCAACGAAAAGTCAGGAAAAATCCTTGAAAACTTCCCTGGAAACTTCCCCTGGTTCCCGGGGCCAGAGATTTACAACTCCCGTCATTTTTCCCGCTTTTCTTTATCCCACATCGGCCCCAGGGTGGAATTTCTTTCTCATAAAAGCCTCAGCCTGGGATAATAAATTGGAAGAGGTTTTTTTAGTGACAGATTTCTTTTCTCCTTTTCCGTTGTTTTTTGCCATTAAAAAAGTGGGAAAAGACGAAATCGGGAATACTGGTGGAGTTGTGCCCAAGTATTGGGTGGGGAAGTGGGGTTCTGTCCTCAGGAAATGTGGGATTTGGGGATTAAATCCCAGAATCTTCTGCTGCTCCTGGTTTATTTTAAAAAATGGGAATTTTAACTCTCTGCTGGATCTGAGCTGGTTTAGCCCCAAAATTCCCATTTTCCTCCTCATTTCTTCACTAAAACTCCTCCTCAAAAGCAGGAAAGATAAATCCAGACGCGTTGGGGGACACAGGGAATAAAAGTCCTAAAAGGAGACGTTTTCCATTTAAAAATGACAATTCCCAGTTGGAAAACATAGCCGGTGATGGACTAATGGGATGGAAAACATGGATTTTGATTTCCATCTTAGCAGGAACATCATCAATCCATAAATTCCAAGCTGAAAGATCCTAGGATTCTATGGATAAATACGAAAATCATGNAAATAAAAACAAAATAAAAAAGAAATAGAAATAGAAATAGAAATAGAAATAGAAATAGAAATAAAATAGAATTCTAATTTAAATATTTATATGCACTGCATAAAATATTAAAATAAATGTGTTTGCAATATTTAATACAGACAAAATTGTAAATAAATTTATTAAAATCTAAATAAATATTAAAATATAAAAATTATACTAAAATGCGAATAGATTAATTTTATTATTAATACTAACATATAAATAAATACATTAAAATCTAAACAAATCTATTCAAATCTAAATAAATTTATTCAAATTCTCAGAATAAAAACCATTTGAAATATTCAAAAACGGGCCCAAAATTCCCAAATTTGGGACACTAAGATTGTTTCCTTCAGGTCACTGACGGCGGCACCATCAAGCAGAAGATCTTCACCTTCGATGCCATGTTTTCCACCAACTTTTCCCAGATGGAAAACTACCGGAAGCGGGAAGACCTGGTTTACCAATCCACTGTGCGGTGAGTCCCTGTTTCCTATTTAATGCAAATTTTTAGGAATTTTTTCCCTGTTTTTGGCATCGTTGAAGGGATTCTGGCAAAACCAGCCCCCATCCAAGCAGTGTTCCCATTTTCCTGCGGATCCTGAGGAAAAAAGCAGAAAAATGGGGATTTCTAGAGGTGGGAATGGGCAGAGAAACCCAAAGCTTGGGAAATTTGGGAAAAACAGATCCATATTTATTTATAAAACAGGCATGGAAGCTTCTCTTTGCTTTTATTCCAAGTGGGAATCACTTCCAGACGTTCCAGGTTTATTCGTAATTCCACACCGGCTCCATTCCCGCTGCTCTAAAACCAATGGTAGAGCTTGGAAAAAAGGTCAGGATAGGCTTAATCCACGGGGAAAAAACTGGGATGAAATATTCCTTCCTCGCTGTTTCTTTCCGGCCTCGTTTCCTTGGGAAATGAGAATTTTCTAATTGGATTTTCCCAGCTCGTTTTTCCTGGTGTGAGGTAAGAAAAATTCCGTATGTGAGGGGGGGAAAAACAGGATTTCCTCCAGCCATGGGATGTTTTCCACCTGGAAATATCCAGGAATGAGCTTGGAAAGTGCTGGGCCTGGCTCATCTCATGGGATGAGACCATGGAAAGTGGGAAATTCTTCCTAATCCTTTGGAATTTGAGATTTTTTTAGGAGTTTTTTGCTGGTTTGGAGAAGGTTTCGGCAGCTCCAGGCAGGAATTTCCCATTCCCTGGCTCCGGGGCCGCCTTTCCAGCTGTAAATCTAGCGCTCCCCCTCGGATTTGGCCGTCGCTCACCACTGGCTGGGAGCACTGGGAAAATCGGGGAATTAAATCAGATTAAAACATTCCCAGTGCCCACGGCTGGAATTCACGGGATGAGGAATCAAACATTCCCTGTGCGTGGAGCAAGGGATCGGGAGAATCCCTGGAGCAGGAAACAAGGAATCGAACATTCCCTGTGGACGGAGTGAGGGATTGGGGGCATGCTTGGAAGAGGAACAAGGAATCAAACATTCGCTGTGCACAGATTGAGGGATCACGAGAATTCCTGGAGCAGGAACAAGGAATCAAACATTCCCTGTGCACGGACTGAGGGATCACGAGAATTCCTGGAGCAGAGAACAAGCAATCAAACATTCCCTGTGCATGGAGTGACGGATCAGGAGAATTCCTGGAGCAGAGAACAAGCAATCAAACATTCCCTGTGCACAGACTGAGGGATCACGAGAATTCCTGGAGCAGGAACAAGGAATCAAACATTCCCTGTGCATGGAACAAAGGATCAGTAGCATCCCTGGAGCAGGGAATGAGGAATCAAACATTCCCTGTGCATGGAATGAGGGATTGGGAGAATCCCTGAAGAAGAGGATGAGGAATCAAACATTCCCTGTGTACAGAGCGAGGGAATTGGGAAAATCCCTGGAGCAGGGACAAGGAATCCAACATTCCCTGGTCATGGAATATTTCCCTGACCGGGTGAGGAAAAGCCACGGATTTTTTTGGCTCCAAAGGCTCTGTTTCCCTCCCTTTCTCCGCACGTTGTAGAACGAATGGAATTTGGGAGCAGAAAATTCCCCCGCCCCAGCACCGGCCACTTGAAAGCCTCGGGAATGGCCGGGAAATTGGCTGTGGAACCGGAAGATGTCAGTGGGAAAAGGCTTTTCACGCCCTCGCCTTTTTTTCCACGGAAAACAGAAACTGGCCTGGGGACAAGGAGATCATTCCAGAGGGTAGGGACAGAGCCAGTTTCCCCAATCCTTGGCTTTTTTTAGGAAGGTCCTGCCTGATTTGGGGCTTGCCAGAAGAACTGGGGAAGCCTGGGAAGGGTTTTGGGGATGGACGAGGCATTTCCCAACCCCAATTTTTGTTCCCGTTCATTCTCCCTTTGTTTTTCCATCTATTTATTCGTTTTTGGGAATCTTTGCCATGGCTCGGGCACAGCTGGAGCCATCCCAAGGAGATTTATCCCAGGAGGAGCTGTCCTTATCAATGTTATCCCGGTCTTTATCAGCGTTATCCTGGTCATTATCAGTATTATCTCGGTCCTTGGTCCTTATCAGCGTTATCCCAGTCCTTGGTCCTTATCAGCATTTTCCTGAGTGGAGCCAGCCTTATCAGCATTATCCTGGTCCTTATCAGCATTATCCGGAGTGGAGCCGGCTTTATCAGCGTTTTCCTGGATCTTATCAGCGTTATCCCGGGTGGAACCATCCCAGGAAGTGTTATCCCGGGAGAAGCCAGCCCTATCTGAGTTTTCCTGCTCCTTATCAGCATTTTCCCATTCCTTATCGGCATTTTCCTGCTCCTTATCAGCACGGTCCCGGAGCTGACAGCGCCGCCTCTTTCCATCCTGGCTTGGAGCCATGAAGAGCAAAACCGGGAGAGATCCAATCCCTCCAATCCCGGTTTTTTTCCCTTCCCATGATTAAAATCCCACCCTCGTCCTACAGCGTCACTTCATGAATTCCCAAATCCCTTTTCTCCTGTATTCCCAGCTCTGGGATGCGCCAGGGAGTTTTTGCCTTTCCAGGGCCGGTCATTCCTGGTCTCCCATCCTTAGGAATACCAAACCGAGCCAGTCAGGCCCCAAAATCCGCATGCAAGTCCAAACGGATCCTTCCAAAAGGGACGGAGCGGAATCAGAGCCGCTCCGAATCGGGAGATTCCCGATCCATGCATGGATAATCGGAGGCTGGAACAGATGGTGGCGGCGCGGTTGGAAGCGTTGTATCCACGGAAAGGACGGAATGCTCACTTCCAGGGGGGCTCCTTGGAGCGGGAAGGCAGCCAGGGGCTCGGAGAAGGGAAAAGTGGAGCTGGAATCCCCCCGGAAGGGAAATTTCCCCTGAACGGGATCTTTAAACTGCTCCATGAGGGAATTTCTCCCGTCTTCATGGGATGGATGAGGTGGGATGAGGCTGTCGGAGAGGAGGGATGCATCTGTTGACTGGAAAGAGGGAATGCTGCCGGCCAGAAGGTGGGATGGTCTGGGATGCTCTTCTCCACACCGGCGGGATGGCGGTGCCGGTTGGAAAGGTGGAATTCTGCTGGAAAGGCAGGATGAGACTTCCGGCCAGTGGGGTGGGATAATGGTCCCGACTGGGAAGGTGGGATGCTTCCGGCTGGAAAGGTGGGATAATACTTCTGACTGGAAAGGCAGGATGTTTCCAGTTGGTGGGGTGGGATAACGCTTCCAACTGGAAAGGCGGGATGCTGCCATCTGGAGAGGTGGGATAATGCTTCCGACTGGAAATGTGGGATGCTTCCAGCTGGAGAAGTGGGATGATGCTTCCAGCCAGGGAGGTGGGAAGTCGCAGAGCAGCAAGGCGGGATGGGACCAGCTGGAGAGGTGGGATGGGATGATGCTGCTCGGAAATGTGGGATGCTCTCAGCTGGAGACATGGGATGGGATGCTGCCTGGAAAGGCGGGATGGGACCAGCTGGAAAGGCAGGATGGTGCTGCCAGCCGGGAAGGCGGGATGGTGCCGGCTGGAAAGGTGGGATGGTGCCAGCTGGTGAGGCTGGGATGGACTGGAAAAGTGGGATGCTGCCGGCCAGAAAGGCAGGATTCTGAGGGCAGGAAAAGTGGGATGCTGAGGACCAAAAAGATGGGATTGTCTGGACCAAAAAAGTGGGATTCTGAGGACCAGAAATGTGGGATGTTGAGGATCAAAAAGGTGGGAATCTGAGGAGCAGAAAGATGGGATTCTCTGGTCCAAAAACCTGAGATTCTGAAGACCAGGAAAGTGGAACATTGAGGACCAGAAAGGTGGGATTCTGGGGACCAAAAAGATGGGATTCTGAGGACCAGAAAGGTGGGATTCTGGGGATCAGAAAAGTGGGATGCTGAGGACCAGAAAGGTGGATGCTGAGGACCAGAAAAGTGGGATGCTGAGGACCAACAGGGTGGGATTGTCTGGCCCAAAAAAGTGGGATACTGAGGATCAGAAATGTGGGGTGTTGAGGATCTGAAAGGTGGGATGCTATGGAGCAAAAAAGTGGGATGCTGAGGACCAGAAAAGGAGGATTCTGGGGACCAGAAAATTCAGATTCTGGAGCCCAGAAAAGTGGGATACTGAGGACCAGAAAGGTGGGATGCTGCCAGCCAGGGAACTGGGATGCTGCTGACCAGGGAGCTGGGATGCTGTCCGTCAGCAAAGTGACCCCTGTGCAGCATCCCGAGCATTCCCAGCTCCAGGAGCACGGATCCTTTGGCACAGCTCCTCCTCTCCCTTTTTTCCCACGCCTCCGGATAAAAGGTGGATTGATGAGCGCTCCAGGTTCACTTGGAATCTGGGATTTGCTGTTTTTCCCCCTGACTTTGCTGTGCTGGGGTGGCCTGGCAGGTCTGGTGTCGAGGTTTTCCATCGGCGCTCCGTGGGCGGGTGATGTCCGTGGTCACGGATTTGTGCCTTTCCCTCTCATCCACGTCTCTTCCAATAATGCAATTCCTTCCCCTCGGAGGAGCTGTCAGTGCCGGAGAACTCCGGCTGCTAAAACATTCCCGAGCTCCTCCCACAGGCTTTGGAGTTATTAAGAGTTTATTGATCCCTGTCCATCGCTGCGGTATCCGGGTGCTGACCGCTGAATCCCACGGGAAAACGGGATGGGGATGGAATGATGAGTGCTGTCCCTGCTCCGCAGCCTTCCCGAGGTCCGGATTTCGGACAATGGTCCCTACGAATGCCATGTGGGGATCTACGACCGAGCCACACGGGAGAAGGTGGTGCTGGCCTCCGGGAATGTGTTCCTGAATGTGATGGGTGAGCGCCGGGATCGGGATCGCAGGGAAAGCCACTGCGGGGTCTCAGGGGGCGGGAACAGCAGGGATTGGGATCGTTCTTCCATCGTCGGGGGTGGGAATGGGGGTGGGGAT